>JAHLSL010000006.1:22175475-22449608 GCA_025920805.1 Petroica traversi | reverse complement strand
AAAAAGAAAAAGAAAAAGAAAAAGAAAAAGAAAAAGAAAAAGAAAAAAAAAAATCCTTGGTCAGTGTGTCCTCACCCGGGCTGTCTGCAGCCACCTGCCCAAACATCCTCCTGCTGAGTGCCCAGGCAAAGCCTTGCTCAGGGCTGGGAGCTGGGCCTGGGTTTTAATGCACCAGGAAGCCATGCATATTTAAAGACCCCTTTATTTTGTTCAGAACATATGAGCTAGTAACTGAGGTAGGGGTTTTTGTTTGTTTTTTCCCCCACTACATTATAGATAAGCTGTGACTGCAAGAGCAGATTGAGCTGCCAACATGCAAGCATTGGCTCTGCATCTGGGTTTTGGTAATTGGAGTGGACCATAACAACTGTTGCATTATTACATAGGAAGCAGAAGAGAACAAAACAAATCCAAAAGGTCACCTCTTAAACCATTCTTGCTAAAGGTAGATAGTGAAGGGAAAAGTGGAGTGGTATTAAGCTAAAAGAGAGGAGATTTAGAGAAGACGTTTGGAAGAAATTCTTCGCTGTAAGGATGGTGAGACACTGGAACAGGTTGCCTGGAGAAGTTGTGGATGTCCAGTCCCTGGAAGTGTTTCAGGCCAGGCTGGATGGGGCTCTGAGAAACTTGGTCTAGAGTAAGATGTCCCTGCCCATGAGAGGGAATTTGGACTTAAAGATCTTTAAGGTCCCTTCAACTCTTCCACAATTCTGTGAAGTGTTACACTGCTACAAAAAGGACCAGAATAAAAAAAAGCAAAACCAAACCCAAACGGTCAGCTCTTAAACCATTGTAACTGAAAGTAAAGTAAAAATCTAGACAAGAAGGTGCCTGGCTGAGCTGCAGGGGCAGAGTCAGGCAGCGGTGCCTGGTCAGCTCTGCATCCCTTGAAGCTGCAGCACCCTCAGCACTCCCTGGCCAGCACTGGCTCCTTGGCCCCAGCACTTGTGCCCTGCCCAGGTCCAAGATGCTTCTGCCTAGTTTTGCCCCCTGTGCCAGCCCTTGACCCCCACCCCCTCCTGCCCAAGGTGCTCCCCCAGGCCATGGGCTGCCCCACACGCTGCCACAACACATCCCACTCAGCCCTGTGAGGGAGGGCACCCCACAGGCAGCCCATCTTTTCCTCCTTCCACTCTTGACTGGTGTGTCTGTGTACTAGGAGGCTGGCACTCTCTTTTTCCTTCCCCATGATGACAAGCCTGCAGTGGTAGCCAGGGTATTGGGAGTGGTGGCTGTCATATTTGGCAATGCAGCTGCTATTTGGCATATTTTGATTTGCTTAATGCTGCTACCGCACTGCAGTGGGTGGTGCTCTTGCCCACATCCACAGTCCTTAGCCAGAAATAAAAGCAACACAACATATTGAACAAATATTGCATAGAGTGCAAATTCTCCTCCCCTCCTGCCACCCCAACAAAAAAGTCAAACCCAGGGTAGCTTAAGGAAAAGACTGGGAGGTTTTTGAGTGGTGTTTTGTTTGTTTGTTTGTTTTTGGTGTTGTTTTTCTGAGGGGAAAGAGTAGAAGTCCTTTTCAAAATGGACTTATATTTGTTATAGAGGGTGTTAGGCTTCAAATGGTGGTAGAGGCTTTTTTCTTCTCTCTCTCTCCCTTGATGGCAGATGTAATAATTGATTGTGTCTGCACACAGTAGCTTGAATTCTATGCCACAGATTTTCTCTTCAGACTTGATGTTATTAAACAAGTCACTGTCTTGATGTTCAGTTATCAATATTTTCTGCCTATGTAACACAAATGTAAAAGAAATAAATTATGCAAAAATCAGCCCTCATAGCCAATGGGCTGTGCATAAATGAAAAGACTTATGTGAGTTACTACTTTAATTGAATTTGTGAAAAATAATGAATCAGCAAACCACTGCTCTTTTGCTTTCCTAGGTTTAGTGGCAAGTTCCAGATTTTACCTGCTTGGAAAAGAAAGGTATTTTAGCATCTAAAACTGCTCATCCAACTACTGGAATTAACTGCAACAATCAGTCACTGCGAGTACTTTTTATCTATGTCACTCTCTGAAAGCAGTGAAAATAAAAGTGCAGAGAGGGAAAGGCTCTAGAGTAAATTTTGACAGACAGGTACTAGCAAATACTTTTTTTCTCCTGTTAGCTATTAGAAGGTTGCAGCCTTTGATGTGCTGGCAAGAGTGACCTCAGTGCGCACATCCTTTGAGAAGGTTGTATCAATTCTTTACCTTTTGTCACTTTGGGCCTGGTGAAGCTGATGGAAATCTTTTCAGGGACTTCTGTGGGCTTTGAAACTAGGTGTGAGTGAAATGTTTCTGGTTGCAAGAGCTTAGTGTGTGCCTTCTTCTGGCAAAGCAATAGCAATGCTCACAGAGAAAGGAAACTGCCTTTAAAATTGCATTAAAAGTACTAAACAAGTTTGATCAAGAATTAGGTTTAAGAAAAATGCATTGGCAGGGTGTCCTGCTAGAGCACTGCACCTGAGTAGCACCAGTTCCAATGCACGTGCCTTGCTGGACTTGCAGAGGGCTGTGGTGTGCTGCTCTTTTGACTGACGGGTCCCAGTTGAGATGGTGCAAAACCCAGGGGGAACACTGGAAAGGAAGAAGCAGAAATGTTTGTGTAATATGGAGCTGTTTGGTTTGGCCCTCAGAAGAGTAGAGCATGAGTTAGAAGCAAGTGCTCTGGACCCAAGTTGTCAAAAGATGTGTAACAGCCAGCTCTTCTCACTTTTTTTTTCAGACCAGCCTGGAAGGTGGGGATGCCCCTCTCCTTACAGGAATCAACCACAGGCTTCAACCCCCTTGCCTGGGGATGAAACTCTGTTCTCTCTCTCCCTTTCAGTGTAAATGTCTGAAACTGGCTTTAGGCCACTATTTAGAAACTATTCCCAGGACTATTTAGTCCCTGGGAAAGAGCCAGGACTGCAAAGTTCTTCGGCAGATGTTGGTGCCTATCTGTCCTCCAGGGAAAATGCTGGATTTCAAATTGAAAGTGGCTCCAGCTGCTTGGCAAGCTCAGCCCTGGCCCTGGCAGCTGCACACACACCTGTACCAGGTATTGTTCAGCTGAGAGTAAAGGGCCTTTGCAAGCTCGGCCCTTGATGGGATTGCCCCCCATGTGCACGGTGTCCATGGGTCTGCTGGGGGGAACCTCACTCTGCCACAGAGGGCGGTGGGGCAAGGGGCAGGTTTGCAAAACCTTGATGTTATTTTGACTTCATCTGAAAGGCTTGGACCTAAAGTTTTTCATCAAGAATCATCCCTCTCCCCTCTCCTTCACAGCAGTAAGCAGTCAGTCTCTCCCACGTGCCCAAACATCTGCTTGATGAAGCTGGAAGTGGTGCCCTGTGACTTGTCTCTGCTGCTCCCTCCCACTTTTCAGCACAATGCTTTGCGTGTGCACTATGAAATGTTTATTACATTAACATGATGGTAATATTTTAAGATCTTGCTGCACAAGATCTCTTGTTGGGTCCATTCCACTGTTAGTAATTATGGGTGTGGATCTGTCTTCACTCACAAGCTCTGAGTGTATTTTTAGACCCTTTGTTTCCTCCCCCTGCTTTGGATTGCCATCTCCATCTCTCCCACTCTTCCCCATGATACAAGCAGTAACTCTAAACTCAGGGCTCTTTCTGTCTGCTGGCAGGAGAGGATGAGTAACAGCTACAGAGGAGATGAGAAAGCCTCCCTTGCCATGCACTGGCTCACACAGCCTGTGCTGTGCCAAGGTATAAAAAAATAACTCAGCATTTCTGATTGGAGTTGCAAGTATCTTGGCGAGACGCTCCTGCAAGCTCATGCAACCCGGGAAACAATTATTCCTGAGCCTTTACATGCACTGAGCACTAGGTCTTCCAGCAATGCACAAGCAAATTAATGTTTTGCTCTTTGTTTCTTGGCTACGGTCTATGTAACCTGTGGCCAAGATCATATATTTCACAGCATGCTCCTATCCAGTGGCACCAGCCTTGAGATTTCCAGTTTTTTTACTAGGAGTGTAGATAAACTCTCTCTCTACGAGTGGTGGCAGCTGAGCCCTTGCAGACATAATTAGAGGTGAACTGGGTGCTCTCAAAAATCTCTTTCCCCTTGGCTGGTTGATGTAGAGCAGGTTGTGCTCATCAGCCTTGTGGAGAGTGAGGGGGCAGTGACTGACTTGAGAGATGAGAGTCAGGCATCCCATTAATATTTACAGTACCTAAATGGTAAGGACTGTTTGCTGTGTGAAGCTGGGTTGCTCCCATGGAGTCAACTTCTGAGTTTAAACATACTGCACTATGACCAGCAATTCTCCACAATACAGTAGGATTTATTAATAGAAAATACGTCAATATGAGTTTGTCTTTGTACATGTTAACAACATGTACAGTGAAACACATTTTTTTTCTCAATCTATATTGTTATAGTTCTTTTGTGTTATCTGACATTACCATTTATATTTTGGGCTTAAATATGTTATTTGTCAAAATGTACTTTCAGTGTTAATATACCTTTAAAATCATAGTTTATCTTTTAAATATTGAATTCATATTATTTTTTTTTCAAATCAATATTGCTCATGTTAGTGCAAATTTGTTAAATCTTGAGATAGGTTAACCATTCCTTCCAGACCATAAACAGCATTTAATAAAACAGTGAGATTTATATAGCTCTACACAGCTGAACAAGATTCTAATACGAAGCTTGTTAAAAAAAAAAAAAAAAAACCGACATTTTACAGTACATCAATTGCATTTTATACATTTTTTTTTGGAACAGTTTTGTTTCTTCTCTATTTCTGTGTGTGACCTAGTACAAGAATGAAGGGAACAGCAATAGGTAATGATACTTTCCTCGATATTAAAAAGAATGCATCATATATATCTTGCTCAGTATGGCGGCAGTGTTGTATTTCCAAACCTGGAAAAGAAGCCAGGTAATTCAACACCTTCTCAAAACCCAGTACAGCAAGAGTGAACGTTATCAGTCGGAGCACTTGCCACTACAGAAAAATGGAAACAAACCAACACAAAGTATAGACAAAAGGTATCTTATGCCACGTCATCAATCCAGAATCTCTCACTTGAGCAATGGTCAACATTTGACTCCAAGTAATTCCTAAGAGGAGCTGAAAGAGGGCAATGTGGGCATTTCAGTAGTTTGAAGAATGGAAATATATCCAACTTACAATAATCTCCTGTCCTAAGAACTTGAACAGAACGATGCATCCCCTCGGCCTGTTGGCAAACCTGTGCCTGGAGAGCTGCACCAGCCTGCTGTTTGTCAGGCAGTCAAGAAGAACTTCCAGTTGCGAGTGACATTCTTTATTAAAAAAAAGTTTTTATACTGAAAATGTGCTTTGTTCAAAAGAGCACTGCAAATGTCACTTATTAAAATCAATGTAATAAATAAAATATAAACAACCTGTGTCCAAAACTATGAATAGTATTTTTATCTACCTCACTATACATCTGGCCCACTGTGCCCCTCCCACCCACCCTTTCTGAAATTTTTTAAAAATTTTTTTGCATGCTATTTTTTTCCCCGTTTACTACAAAGAGCAAAGGTTACATATCGTACACTGGGAAAAGCTGCCAAAAAGATTAAACTATAGCCCTAGATTACCAATAAACCAATTCTACATCACAATACCCGCCTGCATGAACTACTTGGGCTGCATCCTATAGAGCAGGTGATGACTTGTGAGAGACTTCTCCCCCTGCACACAGCCAGAAGTGTGCCAGGTGATGTTAAAACTATTACAGTGACTAACCACAGAAATGTCTGCAACCTAAAACAAATCCCTTATTGGCATTTTAAGCAATTTACAACTACTCCATGTGTGGTGGGTCTTATGCTCTGAAAACTGTACGCTGAACTGTTTGTTGCCTGAATCACAGATATGAAGAAATGCTTCTTTTTTGTCCTTCCAGCATTACAAGAGCTAAGAAGAATATGCTAGTTCTTTAGGTCTCCTAGCCTATGTAGCTGTTCTTTTCTTTTTAAATTTACAAAAAAAAAAAAATTCTCTGTCCCTTACATTTTTTAGAATTTCACTTTAAATGCACAGAAATGGTCTCTATTTTCATATTTGAGGAATGTGTTCTGAGTGTTGGGTTTTATTTTTGGTATGGGTTAAAATAAATGATTGTCCTAATGATTCAAGAATTGGACCCTTCTGTAGTCTAAAGAGTTTGGAGAGTCCAGATTAAAGTCTGATGGGTCTCAGTTTTCCATTCCCTCAGGGAGTTGGCAAGATCAAACTCTGCCTTCCTTGAGCACTTACTGGTTGGTGGCTGGAGAGTAATGAAATTTCCTCAAGAGGAGATCAAAAGATGCTATTTTCAAAGAAATGGCACCTAAAGGTGATGGAGTTGGTGATAAAAAATCAGCTACCCCTTCTTTTGTGAGCATGTGGCCTAGCAATGTTGAAGTGCTATTGATGGCTACGGAAGTGAGTAAGAGAAAGCACATACTGGAGTTTCCACTGTTTGAAATAACTGAAAATCAAACAAAAATTGAAGCTTAACAAGGAGAACACTGGATGAAAAGAAGTCTTACGCCGCACAAACACACACACTCAAACACACGCACACAGAATACTATGCATACGTGGACACACACGAGTAAGAATGTGTATTTGTATGGTAGGTTCTTGGAAATAGACATTCTTAGCAAATATGGATGACAGATCAATTGTAATTTATTTTCTTTTAACACTGTATCATCATAAAGAAAACTGGTATAAATGAAAAAAATCTATTTCAAATATCTACATCTAAAATTTTAGGCAGTGAAAAAGCACTTCGTTGACAAGGAGTGTGGAATGATGAATGTTAATTGTCAGAAACTGCTGAATGCCTTTTTTTTTTTTAGTTGCCACAAACAAATTCACATATCAGAACAAACAATACTGCTAAATATTCCTTTTGTTTTTTTGATTTTTTTTGTTTTTTTTTTTTGTTAAAACGCACCGGGGAAAAGAAAACAAAAAACTGTAAATTCATACATCTTTCAAAATTTGAAATTGAAGCAATATTTAGAACCATAGATGAAGAAACACTGTGGCATTGGTGTAATATACACAATGCACCCTTTTTTTTTATCTGTAATGTACATCAAATACTTTACAACAATGCATTAACAAAAGGCAAGAAACATCTTGCTGTACAGAGGAAACCCCAAATGCAACTTGAAGCCTAGATTCACAATGAATGAGGATATTAAACAAAGTGTGAGAAGCTGTTCCCCATAAAGTATGTTCGCTGCTCAGTAACTTGTGCTTAACTCTTGACCCAGATCCACTGTCATGTTCTTCCTCCTTCCTTCAGCCACGTTCAATATACAGCACTGAACTTTAGACTCTACAGGCCAACAGTAAAGTTGCCCCACACTGTAAAATATATATATGTATATATATATTTCTTTCTAATTACTCCCAGATTTAGCTTTCGTATCTTTTAGCCTTCTAAAAAAATCTCTTAATTTTTTTCCATACTGGTTATCTGTGCCTTCCTATGGAACAGGCTTTAACAAACTAAATTTGCAGGAAAAAAAATGTCTCGTGGTATGCATGCACATGCACAGTTCCTGGAGCTTTTGTATCTGCCCAAGTCTCAAACCCAGGAGTCGGGAGAGGCTGGATAGTGGCTTGTTTCATAGTTAAGTTCACTATAGGGACGAGCAGCTGAGTAGAAGTCGACGTAGTTGCCAGTTGACTTTAGTCCCAGGTGCATGTTGTATTCGCTTGCAGGTGGACGATGATGCACTTGGTCCTCAAAGAAGGACTCGTCATAGTTTCTGGTTGAATTCTGAAATGGCTGATATGGTTCATAATCTTTTCTGCTGGGCTCCTGTGGAACTGGCTGTGTTGAAACCTGAAAGACAGCAATACCCACAGCCTGTTAGATACAACTTATTGTGGGCAACAGGATGGAAGAAGGAATAAATCTCACTTATGTTTCTCACGCTTGCACTACAAAGGCATGCATTATCTTAGCATCTGCTCAGAGAACTGCTTTAACAGTGAATTAATTCCACAGCTCTGCCTTGTCATTTTGTTTATTTACATTTAATAGCATTATTATTATCAAATATATTATTTAATATTATTGCTGTGAAAGATGTTGTTTTATGTCAAAAGCAGTTTATGCAGCATAGCTTATACTTCACTTTCATAACTACGATCTGTGCACAACTTGCAGCTGTATAATGCAAATATTGGTGACCAAAACGCAGCCCTGAAGAATTTGAATGTGAATTTACACTCCAAAGATGCTAAAACATTTTGCAGCTGCCTTTGACAGAAGTGAGATTTAGGACAAGAGGTGATACCATATCCTTAAGAATAATTTACAGTCTTCAGGGCACTGAAATTAGAAAAGTGCCCTGAAATGGGTTCTTCTACTGTTAAGCAGAATCATTTTCTTACCACTCCTCAACACTTCATATTGACAATCCTGTGATGCATTCCAACTAGTTGCCTTGAAGCTGAAGTGTTTACGATAAGCAGAAAATAATCTCAGACAGTCCCCTAACCTAAGGCTGTTATAAAATTTTTTCAGACAGCCCGAGTGAATGTCTGTTTTTATACTTGGGACTTTATTGAAATTTGAAATGAATAAACACATGCTGACTATCCTAGAAGACTATTTTCTGCCTTCATGCCACCTCTGTAAGTTTGGCCAGCCTTGGTGACTGCAAAATGATGCAGCCTGTCATTCCTCACATGGGCATCACTGGGAACAGCGATGCTCAGACATTGATGTGAAATCACTCTGTGGATCCTGCTGACTCTGCACCTGTTAGTGATGTTCCCTCAGGATGGCAGGAATAGTTACTCTGCTTTGGCCCAAACTCCACGATATTTGTTCAAAACAAATATCTGTATTGGACTCTATGCGGAGTGAAAAAGGCTGACTAAGTTCACTACTTTTAGCAGTATCACAAGTGATCTTACAAGTTTGGGCCAATATTACAACTGCACAAAGTAACTACTCTAGTTTCTATTTCTAGAGCTGCTATCAAGGTGTAAAGGACCTTCAGGACCTCATTTCATTTCTCGTCTCCAAACACAGGTGCTTAATTTGGACGCAGGAGTAAAATTCTACATGAGGCAATCTGTTTATTTGTGATATTTTAAAATTTGTGGTATTTTTCTTCCATTTCCATATACACTGCATTGGTCTTTTGCCATCTGGAACAGTAACATTTTAGTCTCTGTACTTACCTGGTTATGTTTGATATCTTCAGCAGGTGCACCATACGAATTCCTGTACGAAGTTGAGATTCCAGTGTTCTGAGCTGCAGAAAGAGAAAAGGAAGGAAAAAGCAGGTTTACCAAACAGACCTCTCTGGCCCTGAATTGAATTCTTAAGGCCTCATTAAATACATCATCCAAAACCTGTTTCCTACACACCAAAGTCTTCAAAAGCATCTGAAGACTTTTCATCCCACTAAATGGTCATCATATTTGCTTTTGTGTAGATACATCTCCTTGGTATATATTTGTTAATGGTAACAGGCTCTTTGTCATGTTCATAACAATCTTGTGCACTTCTTATATTAATCAACAAAATAATTTTACATAAAGCTAACATTCAATAATAAATTTCAGGTTATAGATGGGATTATGTAACACATACAACAAACAGCAGTTGTAAATACTGAGATTAAGAAACATTTCATTTCTTTCACTTCAGTAGGACAATGTAGATTATTAATCCTACAGTAATATGCAGTTATACTGAAGAGTTCTGGCCAAGATAGTCTCAAATCCACGACTGCTGTCACTGCTGTCACTGCTGTCACTTTCTTCTCAGATGTCCTACTACTCAAATGCACAGACAAAACTGAGTTACAAGTTTGAAACTGGAAGGAATTCTAAAGACAAGGAGGATTTACACAGTCTTGAAAAAAAATTGTTTCTGACCCCGTCCAAAAAAGCCCAAATGAAAAGCAAAGGGTTTTCCTTGCAAAGCTGACTCCACTGATCCCTCTGACTTGGCAATGTAGCTGAAGCTTAGTTTGCCATAGGGCTTGAAAGACTGTCATTATTTCTCATATTTGAAAGACTATGAAGTAGCATTTTCTGTGGTTGCTGCACACTTTTCATGCATTATTAACCTTCTAGACATTCAAACCAATGATTGCATGCTGCTGTGAGGACTCTTCCTATAAAAGAACCGGCTTGAAAGTAAAAATTGAGTAGTTGCAAATCAGAATCATCAGTGGAACTGAAACACGTGACTCACAACTTCTCTCAGGTCCCTGTGCAATGGTAAAAAACCTGGAGGTACAAGAGCGGCTTTCAATACTTTCACAACTCCAAACTTGTGAGGGCAAGCACTGAGCATCAGAGCTGAAAGCTGGGTATGGGATCCGTGCTAGTCACATCACTAGGAAGAACCACATTACTGAAGATGTAAGCTCCCTTTCTTCCTTTGGCAATGAGCAAGCATGGACCTCTGCACGTAAAACTGCCTCTATCTTTCACCTCACCACCTTTCCACTGCACCCCTTCTGGAGACAGGAATGGCATGGCCTTCAGCCAACGTGTTCACTGGAACACACCGATTCCGACCTTCACATCTGCCATGGGTTCCATGCTGAGGGTATATTTTTGTCAGTTTGACGCACTGCTCCACGTTGCTGCTTTACAGATCTCAGATAGTGTTCTTATGGATCTGCAGCATGTTTGTGAAAACAGGATAACGACAGGGTTAATGAGCTCTAACAGCTGGAAAAAAGAGACTTTTCACTTCATAACCATTAACTGACAGAGGTGAAACCCCTCCTGTTCCTTGAAGAGTTGGATGCAATTACTAAGCAAGTGCAGAGTACTGTGTAGGAAAAGCCAACGAGCCCTAGAGTTCTCCAAGTGCAGCATGTCCCTTTTTTTTTTAAGGTGGCAAGAACATGAACTCTAGTAACCAATTCTGATTGGGCTCCTCCAGTGGCAGAAACTCTTTAATTCTACCTGTATGCCAATAGGCTGTAACAGATAGAAACAGGTGAAACAATGTAAAGTAATGCTTGAGTAGTTTTCTTTGATCGTAAATGGTAGTGTCAAAGAGTTGACTTGCAGAGGTTGTCACTGTTCAGTTTACAATTTGTCACTTAAGGGATGTTTGAGACTTGACTGTAATTTCAGTGGGTTTCTTTATATTCCATCTGCAGCCTCTGATGTAGTGTTTGAAAATATCCATCCTGATGAGTCTTTAGTATTAGAGGAGCTCACATCAGCACAGCCCTTTAGGGTGCATCTCATGACAAGACAACTCTCTGTACAATTACCAAATCTTTCCTTGACATAATCTTTCTAATGCTGTTTTTCTGATTTTCTTGCTTGCCATAAGAAAGTTTTGTTACACAAATTCCTCTTCTCAAGATCTTAAGATACTCAGTGTTTCAGATATCCATTTTGTGAAGTCCTAGTTCTTGAAAAAGCATTGAAATGACATTCAGTGTATGGGACTGTCATAGACGGAGAAAGACCTTCTTGAAACCATTTCATTTTTATGAATATATGTGCCAAGGTAAGTGGGTCTGAAGTTTCATGCATGCGAGTTTCTAGTCAGACATACTGAGTTCAGACAGGTCAATGCTGTTCATTGTTGTTTGATGTCAAGAGTAAAAAACTGGTATAAGGTACAACATCTGAGGGTATTATGAAGAATCTGATGAAAAATAGCAAACTGGACACGTGCTAATTTGTATGTTGCTCCTTCAGGCAATCAGACAGACATTATGCGGGAGGTCATGACCTTTCCATATGGCTAGATAAAAAGACATGTAGTACATATGTGCTGCTAATAGCCACGTCTATTATAAACCTAGAAATAGTTCAGCAGTGGTGTTTAGCTGTCCAGTGCACTACTGTGACATTTGCACTGATGTGCTCACAAATGTCACATACCAGATTGAAGTTTTACGGTCTCTTGGATCACATATTCTGCATTGGAAAATGGAGAATTTCAGCTTATGAAAATAGTTGCAAGCTCTGTGTTGCTGATTTCACTGCAGTGATGGGGACACAAAATCTCAATCTTAAAATGAAAAAAAAACCCCTCAAACCTCTAGTAATCCTTTTTTTTTTTCCATGCAATAAAAACAATCAGACATAATATGCTTGAAAATGAATGCCAAGAGTTCAAGAATAAGAAATCTTGACTTAGGCTAGCTTGGAGGCTGAGGTAATTCTGATTCTGGAGGAAATGTAAGTCAAGCATTGTAGCTGCTAGCAATAAATGTAGCCCTGCTTCTGAACATGCAGGTGGCAGCCCTGGGAACTCCATTCCTACTATGTCATGTTTCAGTGACCAGCTGACTCTTGCTGTCCAAAAGCAGAGGACAAATATAAAAGAAAGGAGAGAATGAGCTAGATGAATGGGAAAATATTGTGTCGTTAGTATCTGATGTTTCCTGATAATATTGTATATGTTCCATCATAGTAAAATTGTAAAACAGACAAAGAAGTCAATGAAATACTGTTTTTAAAATAAAAATGGCAAGAGAAAGGAAAAGAGCTAAAGGAGTAAGAGATAGAGATATCCCTGCAGCCATGTTTCTTCACAGATATGTGAGAACTAGCTGAACATTAAATTAATAGAGGGGTGATTAGTACATGTACATGTACTAATGTACATGTTTATGTGTATATTTTATGCAGTCTCTAAACATCAGTACGTGATAATACGGAAGAGGCACTTTCTGGTAGGCAAAACTGTGAGCATTGTAAATTGAATACTGTGATCAACCTGCAGTACTTTGTGGTTCAACGGCATAAAGGACATTACTGAAAAATACCTTTCTTTCTCCCTTCTGTTCAGTCTTCTAGGTGATACTGGTTAAAAAAAAAAAATCACATGGCTCCCCATAGCAGTTTTCTTTAAAGCTGACAAAAATTGAAAATGATGTTAGTCACTGGTTTACGTGAAAAAGATGTCATTGACCAAATTCATCCCCATGTATCTTGATTCATGGTTTAACATTTGGCTTTCAGATCTGGGAAGTACTTATTTGGAGCACATTTACAGACATTCTGGAATAACAAGATGCGAGCCTTTTGCCCTCAGGAACACAAACTGATAATAAGAAAGGACAGCTCAGCTGGACAGGTAGTCATCCTTGTCTGGTATCGCGCAACCTGCGTTTTCTGCTATAAGCAGCAGGTCTCCATTTAAAAAAAATTTAGTTCAAGACCGTAAAGGAAAATACCATACCTCCCAAATTTTAGGTAACTGAGATCATTACCTGTCTCTACCACTGCCACCTTTTCCACAGTGAAAAATGAGGGAAAGGCATGAGAAAAGATTGCAGTCCATTATATCTTCTGAAAGTAATAACAATAATAATAAGCCTGAGCACCTGTAACAACTGATGGTGGGGTTTTTTTGTGTTCTAAATATGCATGAACTTGCCAGTAAGTCTAAATAACAAGTATTGATGATTATTTTTTTACAACCAAAGGAAAAATAAATTAATCAGAAGTTTTTTTCTGCTGCTGGAAGAGAAGACACAGCATGTGGATTATGATGCACATATTTGTTCAGTGAGGGAACTAAGAAAGTAAAAGAAACCTCAAAGAAGGAGCCCCCTGATGGGAACTTTATCTTCCCTGTTCTGAAGGAAAACACCATGGCATAAATAACATTATCACGTACACTTACAGTTATCATTTTCTTAAACTGAATATTTTTTGTCTTAAAAATATACTTTTTAGGTGACAAAATTTTATTATTGGCTATTATTTTCTACAGAGAAAAGAGACAGTAAATATAAAAGGCATCATAAACCTGTGAAGAGGGCAATGAGAACTTTGATACTATGCCTCTATTTTTTTAGCTATCCTCATGAAATCAATGTAACTTGTCATCTTCAGCCAAACTGTTTACTTCATAGATTCTCCATTTTCCCCAGAGATTTCCTGACAAATCCTCAAGATGGCAGGAAGCCAACACTCCTACTTTGAAAATTCATCAAAAACCCTTCATTTCAGTCCCAGCCCAAAGGTCATAAAATTTTTCAACTATAAACTGAGAAGAGCTTTGTAAAGAGCACGGGGACAGTCATAGATAAATTGGGACTACAGCTGTGGCTCTACACTCTGTGTAAAATCCGTAAGTCAAAGAAAGCTTCGTGTAATACATCAGCTTGGCACAAAAGTAGAACAGCAGATCAAAATACATGTACGCCAGGTGGAACCTGAGAAAACATTCATCTAAGTCCCAGCCACGTGGATGTATCGGCTGCAATGCACTGTCTGATGCACAAAATAAAATGCAGGCATCGCAAGAAACTTGATACCTGAACTTGTATTAGGCCACTCAAGTAAAGTCAAAATGTCTCACAAAACCACAAATACTGATTTTATGTTTTTAAAATGAAATATTTATTATTTAATGAGCTACAACTGTGTTACAGAAATTCCATGTTGAATGGTGATGAGCAGAACTCCTTCTCTCATCTTCTTTTGTTCTTGTAATGACGCTTAATTTGAGCTTAGACCAAACAAGCAGAGATTTGGTGATCTGAAAGAGAGAATGTTACTTGTTAATTCCATATTTATTTGTACATTAGTCATGTAATATTGTGATATATTATTACACATTTTGATTTCAATTTTCTTTTTTTCCCTCACTAAGCTCAGGAACTGGAAAGACAGTTGATAGCTGATTATGATGCTGAGAGTTTCAAGTTTTCTTACTAAAGCCCCACCCAAATAATCAATAGAAACAGACAAAGTACAAGACAATATTAGAGGAAAACACAATGCAAAAATCAAAGTGGAGAAAAGATTGCTGAGGCAGTACAAACCTCACAATCTGAAAATTATACTGCAAGAGAAAGGAAATAAGGGAACTAGGAATGGGCGAGGGAAAACACCACAGTAAAAAAGAAAATGTAAAGGGGTGCAGAAAAAGAAAAGCCCATTTTTTAATATTGCGAGAGAGACAAGACTACCTGCAAGAAAACAAATTTTCAGCATTGAGACACTGTATTTTGGTGAACTTTCTGAGATAATTTGCTAGTCTGAATTTAGATACAGCTAGAATAGAATACTACTGTTCTGCCTTTTCAGCCTGATGCTCTTATTTATAAGGTTCACCCTTTATGAGTCCTTAACAAATGGCTTAAAAAAATTCAGTCCTGTCCTTCACAATCAGCCAAGTAAGGGCCACTGAAGTGTTTTAGAGAACCACCTCATGCAGTGACTAGGAAACACTCAAAACATTACAGACACATAAAATGCAGTACCTTGACTGAATCTTCTGCACTTTCCTGAAGTACCCCACAGAAGTCATTTAGGACACTCCTAATTTCTGTGGTTTCCAATGCTCTTGGCCGTCTTCTCTTCAGGTTTTCACCTTCAGGCTATTAAACATTCCATATTGCATTTTTACACAGGTTCCAAGGCTGGTCTTTAGGTTTAAGTTATATAATCACATACAACATAGGAGATGCAGTGTAAGTATCTTCATATCCTGAATCCAGTCTGAAAAGATGGATGGATTGATGCTGAGTCACCATGTTCCTGGTGAGCAACCCATTCTGCCTCTGAGCAAGACCTCTACAGAAGGCATGGGAGAAGGTCAACAGGCATTCAGACTTCTCACTGTGATTTTTTGCCTGTCCTGAGGTGAAAAATTTGGAGGAGATCATGATGCTTGGCATTATATAAATGTAACAAAAGTTCAATAATAGTTATAAGCACCTGTACAATGCTGACGGGAGAACAAGAAGTATTTTGCAAGAGAATTCATGAAGAGGTACAGCACTGGGCAAAGCACTCAAAATCTTCTTATTACTGAAATGCTAAGATATTAATGAGCTCACAGGGGAAGAAAAGCCTTCAAAGAAACCTGCAACAGACGCCACAACATACAGAGAAAAATACTGCATTTAAATCAGTCCAGCTGAGAAAGTAACGTAGATAGACTTTACAAACAGCCACGAATTTCCTCTGAATATTGACACACAAAATAAGTTAATTGATCCTGGAGAGCATTCCCTGCAAAAGACAGATGTTAGGGATCACTGCACATGCTCAAATATATCAGTTAATTCAAAGTGACCAACTTCCTCCTGAAATGTAAACAAATGTAAAATTGAAAAAGACATGCAAAATTGGACTCAGAGCCTTTCTTCTGTGAAGAACCATAGTGTCCAGAATAATTTCCACATAGTGCTGTATTCATTCAAATATATCTTCAGTTGTATTTCTCAAGGTGGCTAAAACTCGGGAATTCACAAAAACAGGTTGTTTCTTTTCCACAGTGCAGCAAGTCCAGCCAACCCTATAAAATCAGCCTTCAATCACAGCTGGTTTTTATATATGCTATGCAAGCAAAATCTCACCTGTCATGGTGTCTTTCCTAGAAGTGTGTTCTCCCTTATTTCCATGGTAAGTGGCATTAGTTCCAGTTGATTCATAGTCTGTTTTTCTTTCTTTTAGGCTGATCATTTCCCGAGGTGAGGCTGGGGCACTTGCTAGATAACAAAAAAGGATTTAAAAAAAAATCATATTTGACAAAATGTAGGGTTTAACTCTTGAGTAAGCATTTCAGTAAAGTTTATTTCTGTTAGTTTTCTAACATGAAGCTGATTGAAGAAACACTGCCACGTTAGGGAGGAAAAGAAAAGATGCTGTTATTTCAAAGGCAAGGCAAAAGTATTCATTGGACAATCAACTACAAACACAATTTTATTTCTGAATGTTAATTTTTGTTTATATCCAGCATCTAAGAGGATCACTATTAAAAAAAGAAGAATAGCAAATTTTTTTTTTCTCCTTTAATTTTTCAGTTTCTTTTACTTGTCAAAACTTTCTTGTACTGACACTTCCATTTTCTTCCTCAAAATGGTTACTTTATTTCCATTGTCTTTTGACTGTTAACTTTCAACTGTGTGGAAAAAAACCTCATAAAAATAAACAAACCAAGTACATTATTGTAATGGAAAAGGGTATAAAAGAAAGCCTTTTAATCCCTAGAAAATATAGCAAAGAATGCTTAACACTTAAAGGTAACTCAAATAACTTCTCTCTCTTTAAATATTGATATGTGTGAACAACTGCCATCAAAGCAACAACCGCTACTTTAAGCTATTTTATTAAAACTAAATCCTTCATCACCTATACTCATGGTATGGCTAAAAGGAGGAAAGTACAGATGTCAAAAAAGAGAACTGGATTTTACACTCATGGAGATGATCACTGGCACTGATCATGAAGCCTAAGAGCTTGCAATGCTTAGCAAAAGGAGAAAAGCAAAGGAAAAAAGAATGGCTTTCAAGTAAACTGACTTCAATACATTTAGTTGTTGGTAGGTTAAGGTGTGTGGAGGGCAGGAGAAGGAACACAGGGTGAGTGGCAGAGCACCTCAGAGCCTCATAAGAGCACAGTGGTACAAAAATTACTACAGTGAATTACTACCCCACACGCTCCCCTGACTCCATCCAGGCATTTGATATGTCAAAAGAAGCTCAAAAACAGTAATAATGCCTTTGTTCAAAAACAAGGAAAAGAAATTAAAAATGCAATATAAACTTTTTGTGAAGCCTGACCTCAAGGCGTATCTTTCAGCATCTCTATACTATGTTACATTTTTTAGTTAAACAACAGTAAAGCACTTGCACTCAACCACGGAGTAGGGAAGCACAAATGATGTTGAATTCTGCTTCGACTGGTTTTGCTGGCCCTGGCCTCTGAATTTACAGAGCAAATGCAGGACAGATGTTCTTTCTCATGAAGCCATTAGAATTGGGGATTGCTTTTAAACTGTTTGTCAATAGTGATGTAAATCTAAATCTGATAATCCGGCAGATACAAAGATGCATGACGTTAACCTGCCAAATCAGCTAATGGCAGTTAATGGGGAGCAGGCCAGAACACAAACCTTGAAAAAGCTGCTAGCAGAGATACACATTTTGTTTCACATACTCTGGTAATGGCTATAAACACTGGTGCTTTGGACAAAATTGACTGATCCAGACAAAACCTTCTCTCTGTGTTCCCTGTGGAAGTCTCTCTGTTCCCATGAGAGGAAAAATATTTTCTGGCAAATGTTAAAATGCAGAAGCACCCTCTTTCAGAGTTTTTACTGGAAGCAAACATGAAGACATTGGTTGATATTACACTGAAAATTGATATAATGTTTTTCTGCTGTTATTTTAAAAGGACACATAAAAGAATACAGAGCTCTCTACACCAGTCTGAACCTGTTATCACCCAGGCCTAGGGATGGATGGGACGGTGTGAGTTCATTTACTTCAACTCTTTACCCCAAGGTAGGATCCAGTATACCAATATAATTCTTGACAGATTTTCATCTGAAACTAAAGATCTCTAATGACAGAGATCACATAACTGCTCCAAGCAGTCTGTTCCAGTGCTTTCTTTCCCCACTGCTAGGAAATGTTCCCTGATGTCTAGCCTGACTCCTTACTGCTCATTATTTCCGTTTGTCTGCTATGAAAGCAGAAAAAGTTCACACCATTTCTCTTCATGGCTGGCTGCTGAGTGCTTGAAGACTTGGTATGTACTTCTTCCCACTGTCTCCATCTTATGTCTCTTCAACTTGAGTTAAATAATTACAGTCCATTCAGTATATTCTCATATCCTGATTTTTCCACCTTCCAATTCACATGTGCAACTGACAAAAATCCCCAAATAACTTCTAAAGAAATTTCATCTAGGCAGATATTCTCCTTATAATTTATTTTTAAAGGATTGGGTATTTTTTCCCCTTTGAACATTACCTCAAATTTCTCAGGATCACTTTGAATTTCAATTACTTCCTTTCAAGAACATGAGTTTCTCCCAGGTTTATGTTACCCATAAAGGTAATAGGTAACTTTTGGAAATCTTGGTCATTACTAAAACCACTGAAGAGTACTGGATGCAGGCAAGGCTCCAAGCAAAGCATTCTTCAGTTTTGGCAATAAACAATACCCTTTCCTTGTGAATGGTTTTCAGTAAGTTTTTTATTTATCACATATGATGTTTTCTGAACTGTTGGCTAGTTTGCCTTAGGCTTGTCCATAAAAATGTGTGAAAGAGTCTTACTGATCATGGGATATTATACTTAGTGACTTTTCTTTCTGCAAAGTGCTTTGATTATGTTGTAGCAGGAATGCAGATGGATTTATTAAGAGCAAATGTATTAAATCAATGTTTGCATTTGATATGGATGCTATCAGCATCCATATCAAATGCAACTTACATTATTATGTAGAAACAGATAATCCTAGAGTTAAGCAATATCTTATGTTCCTACTACCTTTGAGGTGCTCAGGTTGTGATTATTTATTCCAGCAATTTTCTAGACTGACATGGAGCTGACCAGTGTAATTACATGGGCTCTTCCTTCAGAAACAGCCCCTTTTATCTGTCCTTTTCCAGTCTTATGATAACTGATGATGGCAGTAGAATTTCATCCAAAATTTAGAGTAACAGAAGTGAGAAGATGGTTCTGGCAACAGACAGAACAAAGATCTCAGGGCCAGACATTTCAAGTGCCTTGCACTTACAGTCAAAATGAGATTTTGGAGAAGAAAAAAGGGAACAAGAGCCCTTTATGGACTTGTGTAATGGCAAATTTTAAAAACAGAATTGCAGCTCTCACTGTACTTCTGGCTACATTTTCACATCTCCTCAGCTGTTGTTCTGCAGGACTAAGACACAGCTTCTAGATAATTAACAAAACAATTAAAAAAAAAAAAAAAACAATCTAGGGCATAATGGTAATGGCAATCATAAATTCCGCCAGTTTTAATCCTAAACTCATGGTGTCCCTATGAAAGGACTGAATTTGATTGAAAAAGTAGCAGAAAGGCCAACAAAAGACTGATATTGCACTTTGTTTATCCTGAAAGTTTTTCATTAGAAATGGCTTTCTCTAATGAAGGTATGTTCTACCTTAGAATAAATTGAGGGGAAGATTACTCGATTTCTTAATGGAAAAATTGATTTCCACTATGGTGTAAGTTGAGATAGTTACATTAATTCATTGTGCAGATCATACAGAATTGCTAATAGCTGGTGTAAATACACTATCGAAGTTACAGGAAGACCTGCAGTCAAATATGTGAAACCTATATATGCATATGTATACACACATACCCAGAATAAAAGCTGACAAAAAAGTATTGTGGGTCTTTAAACTTCTGCTAAGTGTGAAAAATGGTCATAAAACACATAGTGGCTTTCATGACTAGCAAAGTGAGTAACAAATTTCCTGGAGCTACTAATAGACACTATTGCCCTGAGATCTAGTCAGGTTATCCCCATCAGGAAAAGACTTTGGGAGAATTCATGGCAAAACGTTATGGAATAATCTGTCTTTCGTAAAACCTTACCAGGTGCTAATGAAAAAAAAATGAAAATCTGTTTTGAGCAGATAATTCGGTGACAGTACACTTTGTGCCCTTCCATCAGAGTTGGCAACCCACCCAGAAGGCAGGGAAAATGTTGGTGGATCACCCCTGCGTTTGCTCGGGCGGGCCTTACCTGAGCGGTTGTTGGGAGACATGCGCACGGGAGAGATGGAGGGCGTGCGGGAGGACGAGTACGGTCTTTGCCGGTCCCTTTCTATCGTTGAGGATGAGGCTACAAAGTGATACTGTGACCATCCGTCCTGCAACACCAAGAATAGTGAAAATGTCAGTGAAAATGCCACATGGTTCCCTGCTTTAGGCAGAATGTTTGTCTCTGGTGTTTTCATTACAGATACAGCAGTAGGCTGCTGTCTTCCTCCTGCTGCTGGGTGGTAAATATAGTTAGTGGTGCAGGACAGGATGTGCTGACTGTACTGACACAGCAAGATTAAAAATACACGTAGAAAGTTCTATAAAATAACACATCTCAGAAAGACTCAAATGATTAACACTATTTTAGGCTATTTGGTTAATAGTTCTGCCTGTTTTTCCACACCTCTATTTTCACGTTGCAAACGGCATTCTGGCTTGAAATATTTTCCACTATTTTCCATAGGGAGGTTTTGGAGTAAGTAGACTGGGAAGTTCCAGGATTACCAGACTGCACATCTATTTAGCTTAGTTATACTAACTGCCCTTTTGTTCACACACAAGAGAAAAAGAATCAATGCATTCTCCTTGCTTCAGTTTTCTCCAAGGCATACATAATGAAATTCTATTCCTTCTATTTAAAATTATGTTAATGGTGATGTATTAAAAAAAACCCAACAAGGTATTATAAAAAATAGAAACAGCTAGTTCAAAAATAAGGTTTAAATAATCAATGTTTTATTCCTGCACTATAATGTAATGCAATAATCCAAAATAATACACTTCGCATTTTTAAAAACATATTACGTGTAGTCTGAAACTATCATGAGAGCATAAACTGACTTTTGATAATGTTCTTATTAAATGACATTATTGAATGCCTCCAGTATTGACAGATTGCAACTGTCTTTATCAGTGCTTAATGTTAAATCTAAATCAGTAACATTGAGATTTCCCAGTCTCACACAGTTTTAAAAATGCCCACTTTCTGTTGGGCTCAGTGGAAACTGAGTCAAGCACCAGGCATGGTGCTAAACAAAAGTTTTGCAATGAAAGGTTGAATAAAAAGAAACACAACAAAACATTACCATATCTTGTGGAGGAAAATGGTATAAACAAATTAGGACAGACAGAGGTGCTGAATGTCTGTACTCCTCATGTAATGCATTCGTACAAACAAGAACGTTCCTCAGTTGCAATTTCAAAGATAAAAAATGAGGAAGAGTGAAATCTGGGCTACGGCTTTTACAGTACAGTCAGGACTTTCCCTAGAGTCAGTACTGACTGTTTATCCTCAAACATTCACATTTAGGACACTTCACTGAACTGCTCCTCCTATTTGATCACAGTCATGTAAGAAAATGTAAGGGAGAAATCTAGTCAACTAATAAAAAATAGTAAGAGTAACTTGGAAAAAGAAATACTTGGCCTTTAATACCACTTGCTTAAACCAAAATTTTCAATCTATATCCAGTCTCCAAAAAGAAGTTTCTACACAAACCACATCCTCCAAGCTAGTGGGAAGATTCATGACAATGGAAGAGAAACATCTGTGAAGCCCTAACCTCTTAAATCAACTTGGAAATTACTATATATGATATGTATATATATATAAAATATATGCATTTTAAAGATCATATAATAGTTCGCACTTATAATGAATAGCTTAAGTCAAACAAACAAGACTAGAAGCAATACATTTTTTTTTTGTCTCTGGTTAACAATAACTTGTGCAGTGATTTCTCTCTGATAAAACTGAAGGAGCAAACATGTGAGAAGCCCACGCCTTTATCCTGATGAAGAAATATGGTTTCCTTCTTCCTCCTTCTCTGGGGTCAAAATTTCCTACCAGAAAGGTGACGATATCTCATTCTGTTGTAGTTTTTAAATTTTTTATTTTCTCTTAAATGGACTGAAGAAGGGGAAGATATGAAGAGGACAAGATCTAACAAAAGGAGAAGGGATGCACCATTTTGTACTCTCTGCCTGCAAAAGGAAGAGCCATCTACCATGCTCACATAAAGCAAGGTAGAAATGCTTCCAGTTTAGTGGGTCTGGACATATTCATGCCAAGAATACTTGTAGCAGTGGTTCAAGCCCAGAGAGTTACATATCCCCTGAGGACTTTGTGGGGGCCTAGAAAGTGAGGCCCCTCTGAGGTAGAGTTAGGTTTGGCCTTGGAAAGGGAGTCGAACTCCCCCCTCCCATCCTTCAGTTAACAATGGTATCTTGTGTCTCCCTCTCTCCTCCCTTACTCCTTCCCGATTAGGCCCTGACCCTCTGACCCTTCCCTGTTCCTCCCCTGTACCGTTATGAGATAAGTTGTAACCCTCAGAATAAAAGTCTGATATTTTGGCTCTCTGGGGTCCTTTCGTCCCTGAACAGAGCAGAGCAGACCATGATGTGATTGTGTCTGATTTGGGCTCCGGAAAAGGGAACACTCTCTCTCTCATCAGCTCTCCGGCTCTTGGGACAGTGGCCACCATCCCAGGGAAGCCCGGCTCATGGCAAGGGGAAAAGACGTCCTCAGCTGAAGTTGACTTAACAAAAAGGAAACTTTGAGTACAAGCCGCTGAGCTGCCAGCCATCCCTAGTGGTCAACTGTCTGGCCCTCACCACCGGCCACATATTCTCCTTTTGCACTCTTGCTTCCCTCAAGTATAACCCTGGCATATCATTCAGATAAAAAGTGATGAGGATCTTCCCTTAGGTCTTTGTTCCTGTTCCTACTCCACCAGTGCTGTACACATTGATACCCGCAGCCTGGTTCTGGCAAGAAGCAGCTGAAATAAATCCCCGACACCTGTATATTCCCATGGACTCTGCAGGAATAGCACAAGGCACCAGTTTTTCTATGCAGGATATCCACAGACACTTTGTCAACGTTGCGTCCTCAGACACAGCACTGCAAGGTGCCTGAGCAGCAAGGAGCTCCATTTGGGATGCTGGCACCAGCAGTCTTTTCTGCAGTGGATATTTTCCCTCCTTGTCTTCCCTGCAAATTTTCATTTTTCTCTCTGGTGACAGCAGTGCTTTTAATGAGGTCTTCAAATAAATTGTGCTACAAACTCTCAAGCTGGCAAGCCAAATCAGCTCAATAAGACAAGTGAGGCAAACAATAAACTCTGAGACAAGTACTGTAGTGACTTGGCATTGCTTTCGACTAAACAAGGCTTACCCCTATCACTGTATGATGACTTTCATGAGGGTTTTCAACAGACTGTGGGCAGCTTCCAGACCTCACAGTATTACAAAACCCTAAGACTTTTAAGTTATCTGTCTTTAGGTCCCTTTTGCTGCAAGGAACGAACTTCTTTCCTTGTAAAGGTAAACAAAAGTTTATAACAAATTTATTAAAACTATCTCCATCAACAATTCCAAAAGCTATTAGTGTTAAATATTGAAACTAATTTTAAGAGCCTAAAGGGGGTATTTTCAATTTAATGGATAGATAAATACCACCTGACATGATGACTGCTTTCATTAGTTTGTTTCAGGTCTACTGCCTGTAATGAAATTTAATTAAATTGATTTGGGTACTTAAAGGTACAGTATACAGCAGTGTCCTGCAGAGAAGAAAGCTAACTCAAGACCAATTATGTGAGACTGAATTTAAGAAACCAATTTACTAGCCACAAATGTGATCTAGGAGAGGAAGAGTAAGACAAAAGGATTTGACAATTTGGAAAGCAATTCAATACAATTCTGTTACAGAATGGATGTATTTGTTAAATGGCAATAACTAATTAATTAGGTGGCAACTGCACACCACAGGAGGACACAGAAAAAGCAGAGTACAGAAATACCATTATAAATCCTTCCAACGTATCTTCTCCTGGGCATTTGTCTATATTTTGACTATTCTGAATACAGTCATTATACTATTATATCAATTATACGTCATAAAGTCCAAATGTTAAAGCTTGATTGGCAGTGACATGTTTCTGACAACATCTTCTTGGAAAAGCTGCAGGATTTAAATTAGGATGGGAGTTGGAAGCTTGCTATGGAAAGTGATATTGTAGTCTCGCTGAACACCTTTTATGGGGCTTAACGGGTGAACAGGTTCTTTATCTCCCTGCTCAACCCCACAACAGTTCATGTACTAATAGCCATGCAGCAAAAGTGAAAACAAGCCCTATCCTCTGATTGATTATTCTGATCACCTACTATAAGAAGATACTGACTTGAAAAGCAGAGTGGTCTAGAAAAACTGTATGATGTATGATAGATAAGTATCTTTCAATGCTGAAGGGCATAGTCTGCTCTTACTCCTGGCCATAAGTGTTTGAACATTGTCAGGAACAGAGAACAGCAACTTTCTGTAAACATAAAATTCCTACTAGAGAGAAAAAATAAAAATGATGCAAAAAATCCAATAAAAAAAACAGCTGAAGCCTGAAAAGCTATAGATAATGTTGTGTCCCACCCTCCTGAAATTTACAACCTCTCCAGCATGCTACTTCTAGCTTCAGATATGATCTTCTTGTAACCTGATTTAATAGACATTTTAGAGACAACTTGAAGCACACAGGACCAGACTTGCTTTGTCATCCAACTTCCTGATCCACAAGCCAGCTTTTTACTGGTTTCAGAATATTAATTGCAGTAATAACTGTTCCCATAATGGTTATAATCTGTGGAAATGCGAAGTTTTGATAGACAACTTTTTGCAGGAATCAGTAACTAGACCCACTGTGGTGTTATAAGTAGGTGACACAGCAACAAGGCAAAGTGCCTGTAAGTACATAATATAGAATCCACTAGCTTTGGGACTCAGCCAGACTCAGCTCTGAGTTGCTGGTGTTGCTTCCTTCACAAGCTAAAGCACCACTGTCAGGTTAAATGAAACATCCCGACTGGTGTGCACCATGGTGACGCTGTCTACAGCTAAAGATAAATCTGATGTGAATTAAGTCAAGGCTCATCAGACTTACACAGGTCTGGGCAATTCTTCAGTGGGAATGTGCTGTCACAACTCTAACAAAACATAGCAGAAATTAGAACTGGATCAAACAATCTACATACATTGGCATATGAAAATTATGTGTATGACTTGACTGTGGTGAGAAATCTAAAATGGTCATAACGTTGGGGTGATCCGCATATACAGCTGATGGACGTTTTAAAACTCACCAATGACCACCCTCAGTTATCATTAGGGTTTACAGCCCGAGACCGTACTATTTTATTTTAATAAAGAGAAAGAGTAAATACATTTCCCAGCGTTTCTCAACAAAGATACCTAGCCAGACCCATGGAGCAAGGGAGGAAGCTAACCAGTTCCTACCAACAGGACCTGGGCACCACTGGAGGGGCTGACAAGGAAATGTGAGCTGCTGAGGAAGAGATGGCAAGAGAGATGTTCTCTAAAAAAGCCCCTGCCTTTGTACTTGATGAGTATTTACTTTGGAAGAGAGAATTCAACTAAATTCTTACGGCTTCAAAAACTCTAGAAACACTCCTGGAAAACAAACAAACTAGTTTTAGATAAAATAACTAATTTAAACCCAAAGGTGTTTTTTAATTTTTTCTTTGAATTTAAAATTCAAATTGAATTTACAAATGAATTTATACAGTCAAATCCTATTAACAGTAAATGATCCCTGGAAGTATTGTTCTTTCTGGATTTGCATGTGTTGTTTCCAGAAAAACTCAAAACAAGAAAAGAATTCCTGGCCATTGATCTGTTTTATGATGCATTACGAATAAACATTATTTTACAGCCATCAGTTTTGCTACAATTCTAACATTTTTACTCCTAGGATTTTATCTTTTGCTTCCAAAGAGGTAAATCAAGATATGCTGTTCAAGAGAGAAGTAGGGATTGACCCTGGAAGATCCTGGTGTTCTCCCAGCTTACATGTCCATTTGGTTTAAATCCTTCATTCTGGAGTAATTTCAGTGGCTTCAAAAGGGCTGCTGACTCCAAGTGTCCTGTTTCCCCTCCTCTCCCAAAGAGTTATGAGCCAGGCACCCAAAATCAACAGACCCAAAGTGAAGACTTGCATCACTGAGGCTCATCTTAATTTGAAGATTTTAGTATTTGTGCTTATTTCCACAGCTCATGGAAGCCAGAATATTACTTTAGAAAGAGAAAATAATGAAGTTTGGAGGCTTTTAAAATACTACAGTAATTTTGGTAAAAGACTAGGAGTTGGTGACAGTACGATAAGTTAGCCAAGTGATTAAACATAGCTTGCCTCCCATGGCTTCTCAGGATGATGATGAAGCCAGTTTGCTGGTTAAAGGTCATGCTGGGAGTATGAGTCTCCAAGGAAGGCCACTCCCTCCTTCTCTGCACAGACCTGTCTGGGGGCAGAGACTCTGCTGAGAGCCCCATGGAAGCAGTGCCATCACCTGAGCCAAGGCAAAGAGCAGCAGCGGCAGGGCCAGGCAGGGAAGGACCAGGCAGGGCAGGTGGCAGAGCTCCCCTGGAGCAGCCACCTCTCCTGGGGACCCTCAGCCCCTGTCCCAGTGCCAGATGCTGGGGCCATGTTCTCCACAGCTGGCGCAGCTGTGTGGCACATGCAGTGCTCCCATCTCCTGTCTGGTGCGCTGGGCTTGAGCTCAGCACTTCTTCTCTCCTCACTCTGAATTTCAGTGCACAAATGGCTTTTACTCATAAGTGACCGTTTCTGCATCCCAGACACAGCAGAAGTTCAATTGCTTAAGAAGCTGAAAGACAAATACATATTGAAATACGTATTTAGGGCAGCATGAGGCTTAAAGAAGGGCTCCTAGTCAGACAGTCATTAACTGCAGCAAAACTGTCTGGCACTGGCTGAGGATTATTAAGTTTCCTGTAGGCTCTTTGAAGTGACATTTTCAGAATCAGTGGTTAAACTCATTTTTTTTGAAATGAGACATATACCTCCCAGCCTCCAACTGGGCTTCTCTGAAAGCAAAGCCATTATTCTCCTACTGTCAGCATTCTACCTCAAAATAATCTACAATATTTTCTCTCCCTGTTTTTCTCTTCCATTGCAGTGCATGGGGTCCTATATTCTTCTGAGAGCATCACTCATTTTTTTTCTTTCAAAATACAACAGATGGCCTTGGTGACTTTTCTCTTTTTTCAATGCCCTTTTTGATGTGCATCGTTATCATCTTCTAATCATAGATCTTGTACCTTAATTTTACAGCTCATCCCTTGATTTTAGCTATGAAGAGACACAAGATGAGGGAGAGATAGCACTAATTACTTGCCAAATCTATTCAAGTGAGAAACAGTTAGGAAACTCTCCCCGGTGGTTTTATAAAGTGCAAGCATTGGATGTTTTAGGCAATCAGTGAGGCATTGCTTTACCTATCCATAATTAATTATTGATTTCCTGTTGTGTGAATTGCAAAGATGACAAGACCTAATCTGATGAATAAAATAGCTGTAAGAAAAGAGAATTGTATGTGAGGCAAAGCATGAAGGACAAGACTACAGATATGGCAGAGTTCATTATTCATTTTGCTGAGGTTATATGCAGCCAAAAAAAAAACTTCCAAAACACTGCAATAAAATGAAATAAATTCATTTCTCAAAGCATTGCTTTGCCTGCCTCTTACACAGAAATAAAATTGTTTTAATATATTTTAGAGGAAATGAAGGCAGCACTTGGCCCTTCAGCTAGAATTTCTGTTCTTCTATTTTTTCCTGCATAAGGTATATAAGCTGTAATTTAAATTGTTAGAATCACAAAAGAACTATTCTTGTATCTTGTATGTACAAAAAAAACCTTATCTGCAAGAAAATGTGTACAATGACTTTTGATTTGTATTATTGTTTTCATTCTAGTAATGCAATTCCACCTATCTTAACATGGACATGACCTAGAAAAGTGAACTCCGGCTCTTGGCCACAAACTTTCAGGAGAGAGACAAATAGTACCCTATATTCAGGGTCAGTTTCTTAAATCTACCGCCCTTCCAAAGGCTAGGAACTAATCAACACCTCTTACTCTTACTTTTCATGCATTAAACCATAAAATCAACCAAATGCAACTCTTCTATTATACTTATGAATTTAAAACACGAAAAAAATATTATCAGAGTAAAATTTGCACCGTTATCTCTTATGGTAAAAAACATGGTAGGACTGATGATAGTGACTATGATCAGGAGTTATTAGGCCTTTGCGCTTCCCAAAGAGCAGTAGGGCAGCTGAAAACAGAGGATAATTTTATTCAAATGTGGAGCTGTCTGACATAATACTCCCTGATGAAACTCATGCTGTCCTTGGTTTTAAAGTTTGTGCATAATACACTTAAATTAGAGAATCAGAGATCCTAGTGGTTACTGCTAAGGTGTGTGAGTTTAAGGATACTCTGCTTTGAACATGTAGTTTGCCAATACTCACAGATATTAGCAGTGAGAAATGCACATAATTTTTCACTGGTCCACCTTCAAGAGTTTCCAATTCACTTAAGTAGCTGTTGTTAACTCAAAGAGAAACGTGCTGTTGGACCAAAGATCACAACCCTTCATTAAGAGGATCCACAACTTTCTCTAAAAGAACTCTGTACAATTAAAAGTAATAAAACCATTTCAGAAACTTCCAGTGAAACTTCTTATTTCTACGTCTTGCAGGAAGAAGTGGCTACAGTTCTTTCATCAAGACAAACTGTATCAGCAAGTAAAGGAAGTAAAACACTCAGAACAAAGCACATATACTACAAAAGAGACTCCTTTCAAAATATAAGACTTCTTTCTTTTTTAAAGTCTGAAATGGCAGACATATTTAGGGCATCTTTGCATTCCATTTGCAGTTCTAGGAAGAGAAGGAAGAAATGAGAAGGACTACCTAGCATTTTTTGCCCCACCCTTTATTAGAACATCAAAGAACTGAAAGTAGGATATTGATGCAGCCGCTTAATATTTCACTGACCTTTGATTGAATTAACGTGTACTGGCCACATTGAACAAGCACTTTTGACCTCCTTTTAGAACTCAGAAGAACAAGGATGATGATAGTGCAAGTACGGCAACATAGCTCAGTGTCAGCAAAAGATGCCCCTGCTATGCATCGACCATCCCAGCTTGACTATTTACCTCTGAGATAGAAATGTGCTGTGATTGACATAGGAATTAATTGATTTCCCTGACCTCTGTGGTCCATGAGTGCGCTATTACTACAAGTAGAAGTTCTACTGATCCGATCCTTTTACAAAACTATAAGCAGCCATCCAACAGCATCCAACATTCCTATTCAAGTCTGCTGAGAGAAACCAAGTTTCTCACCCATACTCTCTACTGCACATCTACTTTGATCTGTGTCTGAACCTAGATAAGCGAACATTAAGCATACAAGTTAATAAAATACGACGTTTTGTTCAGAATGGTAGAAATTATGTTCCTCGAATGAATTTTGGAGAAAAATATTGACATAAATTAAAAATAGTTTCTCTTTGCTTGAATCTTTAAAATACTTTTGAAAGTCTTTAGAAAGACTCCTGAATTTTTTCAGTATTGCACATATGAATCCAGCTAAACATTGTTTGCCATTAATTAATGTGTATATTAGTTTCAAACTATGTAATACATTATTTAAGTGGACAAAAAATGCTCCCTGTACAAAAAGACATGAAATTAATTTTCTTAGGTCTCTATTTTGTATTAAAATATTAAAATCCAATTTTACTCTGAGGTACCATACTTTTGAAAAAAACATCTGTAGTTGTGACCTATGCATAACCTTCTGGATTGTGGATGCCTGTTCATAGCTCTACCCTAAGGATATTTCAGAAACTTCAGTTATACAATTCCCCTCAGAAAGAAGGTTTTAAGTTGAAGATACTGACTCCTGGGCTGCATTTTTAATTTTCTTTTCTTCGGAGAAGTTCAAAGGGTGGAGTACTTTAGAGACAGACTTTACACAAGTATGAGATTAAATTTCTCTCTTCTAAATCTGTACTTGGAAATCTTAGTGTGGACTTGAGTTTTTAAGTGAACAATACCTCATCATCATTCCCTGTAAGCCAGCTAGAGCTTACCATGAGGCCCAGCATCTATGCTCAGGATGATTCAGTATCACTTATATATGACTCATCCTAGAGAATTGTTTGGACAAACTTCTCTTATTTGTTTAGCACTTCTTGAGTCTGGTAGATTTTGGATGAGAATGGCGCCAGCTTCCATGCACTCCTTAGTGATTATCTGGACAAATTATTGCTAAATTTGGTTGTGGGATTATTGTTTGCTACAATGCTCAGTGCTAGAGGGAAGTACTGTGCCTTTAATGCCCTCCAAACAGCTACAGCTGTAGATACTTTCTAAGCTCACAACTCAGACCATTAAGGTTTATCTCTTTACACATTCCCAAGGTCTCTTTGTCTGGACATGGAATAATAGAATCACAGAATCTCCTGAGTTAGAAGGGACCCATCAGAATTCTCAAGTCCAATGCTTGCTCCTGGCACAGGATCACCCCAATAGTCACACTCTGTGCCTGAGAGCATTGTCCAAACACTTCTTGAGCTCAGTGAGGCTGGTGCTGTGTGCACTTCCCTGCGGAGCCTGTTCCAGTGCCCAACCACCCTCTGGGGGAAGAACCTTTACATAACATCCAGCCTATGGGTTCTGTGGGCATCATACTTAAAGGCAACATCTTCCAAGTCTACTCTGTGTTGTGTTTAGGTTTTACATCAACACAGCCCATTTGTGTATACATGTACATGTATGTGCACAGAGATCTTTACCACCAAGCATACAGATACATTTGTCCAACAGACACAAAAGTATTTGAAAAATAAAATCCCTTAGTTTGTCTCAAATTATGCTCAGTCATCACACCTGGTATTTTTTTAAATCTCATTCATTATTGAAACAGTAAGAGTAAAGGCAGGCCTGGCTTCAGCTACACAGAACTGTTTTCATGAGAATATGATCACCAGTACTGAATTTTCAGTTCAGCCTGGACTATCTTAAATTACTATTTTCAATATCACAAAAGAAAGGAAAATGTTTCAGAGAGAAACATGTAAATACTGAAACATAACTAAAAGAATGGTAGGTGATACTGCATAGTAAATAAATCTGTGTTGAGGGCATCACGAAGAATTTAACTATGTAAAATGCAAAATTTTTAAAATAAATGATGATTATTAATATACAGTAAATTTTGGAATCCAGAAGGATAAAACATTTGAGAACATCTCCTCCTAACAACTGATGTTAAAACACATGATTTCATACTCCTCCAGGTGTTCTCATTGCCATATAGGTAAGAACATGAATATTTTGGATTGCAAAATATTTCCTACCCTCTTTGCAAAATATATTTTTACAATAGTGATCACTTTCTATCTTTCTAGTAATGTTTGAGAATGCTAATAAACTGAAAGTTAGAAGGAACTACAAAAAATATTACTTGGGATGATGCAAAAGCCAAGGAAATCAGAACATATTCTATTTGACACCACAAGTGAAATGACAATTATTGGCATTAAAATGATCAATACAACATTCAGTTTGACTTAGCATTTTGTAATATACTGGTCTTTCTTTAAATTGTTCTTCTTAAAAAAGTAGCCAAAAGATTTCAAGTAGTAGCACAGCTAGGTGAAAACAATATGTGTTTTACCAGATGATGAGATTTCCTCTTTCTATTTAAAAAAATTCCACAGTGTTTTTTACATCACTCTTTCCCTGGGTGAATACTCCTGTCTACTTCTGCATAAGCCAAAGAGTTTGCCTCCATATATCAGTTCAATTTATTTGCACAATTTCATCTTCAGGATTCATGATTTTTCTCATGATATGTAAATTCCTATTATACAGACAAATAGAGCATTATTCAAGCAGGCAAATGGCAATCAAAAAGCCAGAAATGTTAAAATTTTCTTGCCAAAGATCTGAATTATTCTTAAAAAAACAATCCCTGGGAAGGTTCATGCAATCAAAAGAGGAAGTAAGTTAAATGTTTACATTTATGATGATGCTGCCTAGTGCTAATTATGCTGAAAAAGTAACATCAAGATAAAAACAAAATTCCAGGCTACTGTATCACTGCTCAGTGAGGAGGTTTTTGTGTCTCAAAGAAATAATGTGAAAAGATTATCATATTATTCTTTGCTCTGCAGCTACTACCTGTTGTTTCCTGCAGAATACAAAATATGCCTTTGCTTTAATGACAAAATTCTTCATATTTGTGTATGCATAGGGATAGGCAAACCTATCTTACATGAACACTGGAAAGTAATTTCAGCATAAAATGTAGAATGAAGAATGCACACACGCATAAATCAGTGATGCCAACTTCTCTAGTACTGAATCCAATGACAATTTCATGATTCAGTATTTCAAAATATTGCCAATTGCTAAAAAGCCACATTTAAAATGCTCAAATAAAGACAAAATATATGTTCTTAAGAAAGAAAAAAAAAAGACAGTATACATTTGAAGACTAAAACTTTTTTGCTATACTGGTTATAGAACCTCTTACCTACTAAATTATTCAGATGATGCTTTAAAAAAGCTTGAGAGTATTTTACTTCTGCAGAAAATTTCTGCATTTCCTTTATTTAAAATCAAGGGAAGACTTTGCCTAGTTCCTAATTAACAAAAGAAAGTAATGTAATATATCAGATGGTGAAATGCTGGGTGTTTAACTACTTTCCTGTTAGCTAAAGATGAAAAAGATTTACCCTAACCTTGAAAGATATTTATGTCTGGAGTAATTAAACAAGATCTTCTCTGATTTCTTCTCTTTTGTGGGCAAACATAGTGCAAAAAGCCAAAAAAATTGAAAAAATAGCATAGCTACTATGTTCTGTGGGGCCAGGAAAAACACATGAATTCCAATTTCCTCTAAATATTTTATCAGAGATAATATTTGGACACATATGTATGACTGCATAAATATGTCTGTATATGTATAGTAACTAGGATGTTGACCACATGTAGAAGATATTTTGGTTTTGCCATAATGCCATAAAGTAATATTGTATTGAGGGGAAAAAAATAGTAAAAGGAAAAAATAACTTGCTTAAGGAAATGGAATTTTAGTATCTCAAATTAAAGACTGCCTCTAACAAAGAAAAAAAAAAAAGAAAACAGCAACTCCTGCTAATTCTGTCCTATAATACTGTCTGAAGGAAATGGACATGATCACTCTTTATAGAGATTTTCAAAATTAGCATTTTAAGAATTTAATTGACTCTCAGACACACTGATTTTTCTACAGATGTGCCAATTTACCTGGGATCCCCTTATTGAAATATCCAGCTATTATTTTTTTTCTTAAGAGATGCCATTGAGCCAGAAAAGAAAGCAATGTGCTTGATAAATTTAATCTTCTATTGCAACAGAGTGCTTACTAACAGCCACCTTTCTCTTTGAAAGGTTCAGACAATCAGGAAAGAGATCAGAGAAATGTTCAAGGATTGTCAGGGAATTGGATGTAATGCACTTGTCCCTCTCACTGGTACATGCTGTCCTCAAAGAGAGCAGAGCCCTTCATGCCTTCCTTGCATGTACTCTCCTAGGTGAAGTGAGACACTTTCCATCTAGAACCTACAGAGTTCAGTGAATTAAACTGTGCAAATTAAAAACATATTCTCCAGTTAGGCTTTGCTGCTTTTGATTCAAAGGTCTCCTGTAGAACTGGTTTGGGTACAAATCTCAGTATGCATGACACACAACAATTCAAGACTGGTCAGCTGACAGCCAGAATACCTGGGTTGGGGAATAGATTCTGGTTTCTTGGCTCTGGGAGAGAGTATGCTGAACGTGCCATGACCCAGAGTCGTGGGTTGGTGAAAATCCTCTGTCATCAGTCACACTGAAGCTTGGGGACGCCCACTGCCATAAATCAATCAATCAGTCAATCATTTATTAATCAGGTACTTGCATTTTCATAGTTAATATAAAAATGGGCTCAAGACAATGCCTTCTCTATAATGATACTTTAGCTTCATATTACAGAAGGGGGTTTATCTTAAATTAATTCATCCTTTTTCTAAGAGGGTGACATATTAATCTGAAAAAGCTTTTGCCAATTGTACAGAAATAAATTAAGCCCTGCTGAAAGATTAGCACTGCAAAGTACATATGCTCATGAACAATCTGAACACATGAATAGTTCCTTCAAGTCAATCCACTATTTTTGAGGAATTATTATGCTCTGGATTTAGAATTTAGATCTTTAATGTAGGGTTTAAGTTCTGCACAGACCTTTTCACTAGATAAATTTAACCTAAACCAGTTTCTTTCTGGGGGTTGTCTGACTGATAATAATAACCTTACCAGAAGAAAATCCAAATAATGTGTCCCAAGTCTACCTGATAGCACATTGTAATTAACATTTTTAAAAGGTGAGTAGGTATATTTTATTTAAGAAAGGACTTTAGATTCTAAAACTCCTTGAGACTAGAGTTTTGAAGTTTAATGCTGTCAATTTTCATGGAACATTTAGTCATAAAGGACTTTCTCATAAAGTCATCTTTTTATTATTCTGAAAGTCACATGAAAAGCAAGTCTTTTTCTATATCCACACTGCTTCAAAGGCTTCAGGTAATTCTATGTATTTTTTCTGACCAATGACAGACGAGGCCGTCTTCAGAGAGACTCCATTAAATGCCTATGACAAAAGTATCCCCGCTGTAAATGGCACAATGCATGCTGAAGGACAGCCCTCAACAGCCTCCCTGGCTTCAAACATTGGGTGGTGTTTTAATTCAGATGGCAGGTGAATAGGACACACATTTCTAATATTCTGTGCAGAACAGAAACCTATCACAATAAATAGGGAAGAAAAATATTTTCTAAAAATCCATCATGACCTCTACTTATGCACTGGAAGATAGAGTAAGTGTAAACATAATGATAGAATGTAAACATATTTTGTTGGAGCCTAAGTGGTTAGGCAAAGCAAACCAATTAACAGAAAACATATTCTTCCTGACAGTTCCTCCAGCTCTTTAATACTAGACACGTTTAATGCTAATTGAAGCTTGTTTTCAGCTAATAAATTTTCTTTCATGTTAAGCTCATTTAGCACAACCCTTTTGCTCAAATTTCCTCATGTAATTCAACAAGCTATCTGTATTTAAGAGAAGTTGGTTATTTTCTTGAATATTGACAGAGAAGAATTTACCACCTAATGGAAATTTGCTCTCTTACAGTCACACCTGTATTTTCTCAGGTGCCCCCAAATTTTCAACCAGCAAATACCCTATAGACTGGAGTGGGGGACAGTGACAGGTGTCTTTAAAGAAGCCACGTAGTAGCTCCTTGCACCTTGCTTAAGAGATTAAGCATAAATGGGGCAGAATCTCTCTCTCTGGATGCTGTAAGCGGCACTTATTTTTCTTGCTAACTCTACACTACAGCATTGCCAAGACACTTGGAGAGGAGGGGTGTACCAGGAGTCAGAAGCATAAGAACAGCTGTGGTACATGTCCTGTACCTTGTTTTTCTGAAGTGTTGAGCCACTGACCCACCCATGGGGTTTTGGGCCATGTGACCATTAAGGATGTTTGAAAATCAGATTTTAAGTATTTTGGAACAGACTCAAGAAAAAAGGAGATAGATAAATGATCATTTACGACAATATGTCTCGCTTGCAGAAAACAAAGAAATTTGAAAATGATGATATTGTCTTTGGGAGATCATATTTCCTCCACTGATGAAAAATGTGATGATCACCTCCTTTCTAGAAATTAAACACACTAAATAATCTAATCACATTCTATATGTGACTGAACCTGAACATGTTTTCCTTTTGGTGGACTTTTTCAGACTTCTGTACCAGCTATTGCTTTTAAATTAAGCAATATTTCCTATGAACTCTTTCATGATGAAGAACCTGCAACTTTTGTGGTGGCTGGCAACTCCTTCATTTCAAGACTAAATTAGTTGCTTCCACTTTGTCTGTCAAGTAATCTTTTTTTTTTTCCCTACAGTTTTAGGGCTAGAAATATTTACGCATTTTACAATTTTTCCTTCTGGATTATGTTAGAAAAGCATCAAATTAACCACACCAGGGAGCAAAATGACAATTTTTTCCCTCACAGCACAAGCCTACAGAGGACTATCTAACATTACCACCTCACTCACAGATTTGAATGCTGCTTACTTTCTGTGTCTTTTTCATGCCATCCCAGCCTAATGAGCCTGCGTGTCCCACTAAAGCCACAACACAGCTTCAACCTGGAAATCCCTGTACTCTGGATAGAACCTGCCAGTGCAGGGTACAGGCAAACACAGTGCAAAAGATATTGTAGACTTAAAGAGCATCCACCCCAATCCCCAACTCATGATTTCTGTCAGTGCATTTTATCTTCTGCTGGCTGTAGGATGTTCCTTGCAATGTAGAGCAAAATTAGTGAAAGCGATTTTAGTGTTTTTGCTGATCCAGTCATATTTGGACTAAATATACTGACTGCTACTGTATCAGCAGTAAACATCTATTGCCTTCTTTGCCCATTAATACAAAGAATAATACTTCTATTCTTTACACATCTTCTTACTTGATGGTGAACGTGTAGCTCTAAAATATACCACAATTCATACTATTTGGTTACATTGTTTCTCAAACAGAGGATAAGTGCTGCTGCTTTCACTTAAATATAATGGGATGCTTGCAATTTCCTTGTATTACAACAAATAATTGTGTCTCTGTTGGCCAATTCTTTGAAAGCAATTTTACAGATGCTTTGGCACATAGGAGCAAATTGCTGATGGTTATGAAATGGGATTTACCTGCACTTCAAAAATGGCTGTGCAAGTGCAAGATACTTCAAAAATGGCTGTGCAAGTGCAAGATACTGCAAAGTGCTGATCATATTACCCTGTATGTTCACTCATTTTTACTGGTGTATGTATAATTTAATGGGAAAAAACAAAGATTGCATTGATCCAGTATCTTTATATTACATAAGTAGCTGACTATTAGTATAATGCAAACTTCTTTAATTTTCCTATTATAAAAATATTACCATTGCTTTCCAAACAGTGGTGAAACTCATACAGCCAGTGTGAGAGTCAGCCTATTTTATTAAATTTATTTAATAAATAAGTTTATTAAATATTATAAAGATTGCTGTATGCATTTTAACAAAAAGGAGCATTTAAAATTAACTATCTGAATATTTGGATTAAAAGAAACCACATTTATACAAGGCTTAGCAGCATAAATAATGGCATGTAATTAGTATACAAATATGTTACAGAGACTGATCTGCATTTTACAATTTTGTGTAGGAATTAACCAATATAAACATTAATAAAATTATCTTCCTGATAATATAGATGATCTGTCTACTATGAGTGTGCTGGAAGCTACCTCTAAAGCTAGCCTGTCTTATTTTCCATACTACAGGTAGGCATTTGTAGCCATGGAAAATGCCCTTGCAAGCATAAAAGATAGTCAGTACCTGAGCATGCTGGGCATGTAAACCCATTACCAGCAACCACACCAGCAGCCAACTGTGTCTCTCAGGTAGCAGTAAACTCAGCAGCCACACAGCACAAACATTATTACCTCATGCATGGAGCAACCCCAGAAACTGCTTTTCCATCACAGCTTTTATATACAGAGAGAAGGTTGGACATGAGCCAGATATTGTAAGAACCTCTAAGAGATTACGGTGCAGAACAGCTCAGCCTTTACAGTGCAGCCACCCACATGCACAGAAGTCAGGCTATGCACACTCCCAGTGTGTTACTGCCTCAGATCAAGAAAAGCCTACTCCAGCTCATTTTTGTTCCCACCTCTTAATGGGACACTTGAGTACCAGCTTGTTACTTGGAACGCCTTCACATATGGCATCCCTAGGGCTGCCAAGGATGACTGAAAATACTGGAAGTGAACAATGGGAGAGACTCAATAATCATCTTCCTCACTCCTCAGACTTGACACAAGCAGGGCTGAGGCATGCAAAAGAACAGCATTTCACACAGAAGGTCAGCTTCTGCCAGCTCGAGATTTGGTGCATATACATTTCATGTGACTAAGCTATTTTCTTGTGCAGAATACACACAATACGGAACACGCTGCTGTGAACCTTCCCTACTTCAGCATCTTAACTAGGGCCTGAACTGGAGATGCCACATGAAGTTTTAGCTCTCTCTGACAAGATTACCAATACACACAACAATTAAGTAAGATGTGAATTTCCAAGCAAGAAGACATTGAAGAACTAAATCTGCAGGCTGTTACTCACATGGAATGTAATTAATTTTGGAAATATTCAGCGAGAATTACCGTAAATGTTTTCATTTACCAAGTATACACTTATGTTTGAAAAGCTATAAGGAATGTTGTTCCACAGTGTTATATTACTCTACTGAAATTCACTTCCAAGAGGTTAGGAGGCCTGTGGGAATGGCATGGTACTATGGGCTCAACAGACTGACTGAAAACCAAGTATTTGATGCCACTGTCTGCTGGCTGATTAGAAACAAAGCTACCAGGTTACATCCCAGCTCTATATGTAGCTGGTCCCTAAGCACCACTCCTTCAGATATTCTTGTTCACAATCTCATGAGGAAATTTGGGAGCTGAAGGGCTGGAAATCTGGTAATTGCCTGAGAAAAAGGTGGGGAGGTGTAAGAAAGACTGTTCCAGCAGGAGAGCTTACATAGGTTTGTTCTATGAACAGAGAATTTCACTCTCCAGGGCTATCAGATCCAGCATCTTTTGTATGAATTTATTTAAAAATCAAATTCACACCCCCTTTTCACCACCACACATATTTTCAAAGGGCATTTTTGTGTTAAAAGTAGACATTAAGGAAAATTTAATCGTTCCAAGTATCTGAAACTTTAACTCCAAGTGAATTTCCAGTCACATAAACAAATATTTTGGTCTAAAGTCTCTCAGCCCCCAAATTTGGATAACAGTATGAAAGATGATAAATCTAGAAAAAACCCAAGACTTACCTTCTTGTAGAGACTTCTCAGGTCTCTGTACTGCCACATACTATTGAGGACCTGAGATGCTGCTTTCACCACTTTAGGCGAATGCCTGTTACACACATGTGTTAAAAAGGGAGAGAGAGAGAAAAGAAGAGTGAGAAAGAGACTGTTAAGTACAGGACACCATTCATCCCAATTTCCCAATGCATTGCTATGGATTTAAACCAACAAATAAAATGTGTTTAAAGTATACTACAAGATCTTTGCTTGGCATCTTGGAGACCAATGCATTTTTAAGCAAGGGCAATATATCTTATTTCTACAGTACTAATCAACCAGCGAGGAGCAAAACGTGTACATCCCAGTACACACAGGGATTTCTGCTGAGAGCATAGTAAGAAGAACAGGAGGTGGCAATTGGCAAAATTGTTGAGGACTCAACTGGCATTATGTACATCTAAGATATGCTACAACTTTTGGCATAAAAGACAAGGAGTCAGAGCCAGAATTTCTTTCTCTGTAAGCTGCCAAACTCCAGGATAGTGTGCTCAACTCATTAAAGTCCTCTTAGCAGTGGCCAAAAGAACTCTACATGGGTGATGAGCACTGGTTTTGAAATGCAGAGCCAGGATGCCCAAATACAACTGATTATAAAACCTTATGAGAAATTTCATTAGGAATCCAAATGTGGACTTGGATTTTGTTCACATCATTATCCTTCAGTGACAGCAATACAGTGTCATGTTGAAAACCATGTAACTTCCCATGGGCTTTCTCTTCAGACAAATTTTGAAAGAAGATTTAAACTATTGTTACAATCAGTTGGTGTCGTATATTCCTGTTGGAATAGGTAATTAAAAAAAAAAATAAAAATCAGAGAGTATTCATCTCAATGAGGGAGGGTCAAGTAGAAAAGGAACAGGAAGAGAACCCAGAACATTATGGGAGCATACACTGTGCAGGATCAAAAATACATATAAAGCAGTAGAACGCTAAGAAACCTTGCAAAGGCCAAAGTACAGACTGAGGATTGATGGAATTTGGGGCAGTCACTGAGGTGATTAATGTTTTACTCAGAAGAGTCATATGGATTGAAGTATCAGAGAGAAACTTGAAAAACAGCAGCAAGCATAAGTTCCTGTTTTGGGCAGGGGCCAGGCTTTTGTTCATTCTGTGATTTCTGAGAAGGATCACTGGTAGGCTGACATGCAAGCAAGCAGAGAGTTGTTATGACACAACTGATTCATTAATACAACATTTCCCTAGTAATTGATTTGGTGCTTTTTTCCCACTTCTAATCCATTTCTCATCTGGAGTACAGCAGCAGGTGGGTAATTGATGAGGAAACAGGATTTTGATAAACCCTTTCAAGCATAATTGTTTTTATTATACATCCAGCCGTACTGGCTAGTGGGGTGCTGGTACCATGGAGTAACCAGGAAAATAACTGCGCCAACCACTCCATGAATACTGAGGAGAGGCAGGAGCTATGAGAAGCTGGTACAGGCTTGACCAGTATGAACAACCTTATGAACACCAGTTCCTTCATGTGGTCATACAGGGAGAACATTCAAGCCCTGGACATATTCCAAAGGCTAGCAGGGCCAGCCCCACACTCCTGGCACTGATACATACCAGGATGCATGGCCAGTCCAGTATCCTGCACATTCAGAAGCAACTGCTTCATACTGGACAAAATTATTTCATACAGAAGTGATTTACTGTATTAAAGTGAGCCAGAATTTTCTATCAGTCCGACAGCCAGCAATTTCTATTTTCAAACAATGTATTATCTGTAAGAAACCAAACCAAACCAATAGCACACTGTACTGACATTTCTGAAAGCTGAAATATTGAACTTTCACTTAAGATGGGCATTTGCAGCACTGTGCATTGACAGGTTTTCTTGTTCTAGAACCATGCAACCTGTGAAAATAATAACACAGGACTGCAGCTCAAAGTACTTGAGAGGAGGGATACATATTGTGACTTGGAAGGGCATTTTAGAATTACTCTACTTTACATTAATTAGAAATAGATGTCTTTCACACTTATGAGGGATATTCAGACAGGGAATTATGCCCTTGGATCCTCCTAAAATTGTCCATGATACTTCAAAAATTCCAGACTCAACAGGCATTAGTATTCTTTACCAGATAATGAACGGGTAGACAAATGCATTATTCTGAGGAAAAAAGACACATTCAGTTAAAGAGAAATGGATATGAACCTGCTTGCAATGTCAGTACATTTCATCTAGAAAGCATAAATAAAAAAAGTAAGTAGATTTAATAACAACAAAATGCTAATATAAATAAATTGGTAGAGCATGGGGAGCTCCCACAACCGGAATCACATACTTGGTCACACTAATACTTTTTACCCCTTACAATTTGAATGCAAGGATGTTTCAATAATGAATTTGGTAGGAAAGGAAAACGGTGACAGTTGAGGAAAAGAAATGTGATTAAATTATACTAGCAATGCTCTGATCACATAGGCGAGCATAAGTTCTCATACCAAACGTAGGGTGCATAAATCTTTCCTTCAGGTTGTGGCCTGGCTTTGTGGGCTCTTTAAGAGCTCTGATGCTGCAGTAGGCTGTGTGATGACAGCTCCAAGGTAGACTGATGGGTTTTGTACACTACAGTGAAGGCTTTTTGTTTTCAAACTGCCATAGTCCCATTGCACTATACTTCATCAGGTTGACAAATATGAGAACCAGGCTATCTGTTTTAGGCAAAAGAAGGATAAAGAGTGAACTCTTCATGAAGAGTGTGTACATAGCCAAACAGACAAGATGAAACCACAGCTGTTCTGAAAATGTCACAATTGTGTGCAAGACATTTTTTGCCTCACAAAGCAGCCTAATGGCTCTCTCAGAAGCAACCAGTCAGAAAATCCATGGATCTACTACCAAGCTGCTGGCAGGGAAAAGGGTGCTGTGAAGAGGGACGGTGACTACATTCTTCACTCCTGTGTCAAGAGGAGCAGTAACAGAGCTGTGGTGAGGCCCTTGCTTTCAAAGGACTCCTCCACCTGCATGTTGCTCCTTGTGCAGAGTGCAATCCAACTACTCTGATCACTAATGTCTATCAAGATCTTCTGTAATTGCTTAGAGGTAGGGGTTACTGTAGATAATTACTCTTCCTTAAAATGCACATGGAGTGCACTCCCTGCACTGCTAATGGCACATCAAAAATAAACCAAAGCAGAGAGAGACTGACTTTTGGTATTGGCATTGCCTGTTTCTTGTCACATTCACACCAGGTTTCTGATTTCAGATGAAACTAAAGGATTAAACTCACGACTGCACAGAGAAGGCAAACACACTCTGGACTAGCAATAACTACTGGAGAGGTTAAAAAGGTGCAAGGTGATTTGCAAAACATACTTGTCTCCTTTACTCTTAGATATGCCAACCAGTTTCTCAATGCCGCCTGCGTCCCGTAAGGCCTTGGCATTCTCCATGTTTTTAGTGATGACTTCGTGCAGAGTGCAGCAAATGGCAGTGACGGTGTCATCAGACATGGCCTTGCTCGCTGAGCTGTTGCTGTTGTTAGCGCCTGGCAGCCGGTGGACCAGATCCCTCATGGCATACTTGCCTTGGTTGAAAGAAAATGAAGGGAGAATTCAGAAGATACAGCAATAAAGGGTGACGGAGAAGCACAGGGAAAACACGCAAGACTAACAGCACCATTTGCATCATTGCACGTAATCTAATTGGACACTGATATTATTCTGGAGAAAGCCAAATTTATATGATTGCATGTTCAAGCATTTCACACATTATGGACTCTGCTAATAATTCCATACTGCATTCCTCAGAGAATTCCTATACAGCCACACCCTTCAGACAATGGAACCATGATAGTAAAGGCCAAGTATATGCATAAAGATAACCTGAATACCAAAATTCCCAAAACCTGGCAAGTCTTCATCTCCCACCAAACAACTCACAGCTTGTTACTGTAAATTAAATGTGCATCAATTGTTAAAACCACAACAGTAAATGAAAACCAAATGATGTTGTTATTTCTGAAATACTCCTCTCTGAAGACTTCTTCACTGTACAAGGTTAATTCTATTCCTACATGCAGCAATTTAACTGGGTTTGTTAGTGTTTCTTAGGCTTCAGCATCTTTTCCACACATCCTTAGTTGTATGCATGGTATGGACCAGAAAAGGAGCTTTGCTGTTATCTATTCCAGTCTAGCATTTAGCAAGGATTTACTGAATAAAACACTAACCTCCAGAACCTAAAATCTTCTAAAATGAAAGGAATTTTTAAAATGGCCATATCAAACGCTTAAAGAAAATGAAATTCTGTCAATTACATTTGGGCTTGATGATATTTTCATTAATGAACCTGAGATTATTATAATTTTTTTTATGCTTAGAAAAACAGGTTTATTTTTCAAAATTGCACTTAGAAGTCATGCAGTGCTTGTGAGAATAATAAAAAAGCAGCTTCTGAGAATACACATATATATATATATAAATATACATAAAATGTATAGGTTGTGATTAGCACCAGCACAGACACACAAGAAGCCTCATATCAGTTCTAGAGGATTGCTGTTATGGCAAATGGCTGTTCAGTCCTTCAGTGTGATGAAGAAAACATCAGAGAAGGCGAAGGCCTGATGAAGTTATTACTGAGGTCAGTGAAACAACTCTGAATCACCTTCTGTGCAGCTGTGCTAGGAATTTGCATTCAGCAATCACCATGAGTGTATCATGCAGGGTGAAAAGGACAGGAAAATTGGGAAATATAAACATAATTAGTAATCTAATCTACATCACATTTTGTGAATGATCAGGTATGATTGTATATAATATGATAATTTAATCAGATTTTTTATAACTTAAAAATGTTCTGATCAATTACTGTTTATGCATACTTATTAAAAAAATCTTATTTCTGAATTCATAAATTCACTTGTCTGTATCCATATTTGAAGGTAGAGGTAAGAGGAAAATCACATCTTTTAACTATCAGACATTGAACCTTTTTTATTTCTCACAATTTGGCCCGATGTGGTAGAACTACAGTCAGTCATTTGAACAGAATATTTATAATACAGATAAAAACTAAAACTTCTGTACTGAACGGTTAAAGATTATCAAATAGATTTTGTAGTAATCTGAGGTGTTAGAAAATACTCACTCTATATTTTATAAGAACATTCCTTATTATAAAAAGCATTAGACTGCCTTCAAAATGTGTACAGTAGGATTTGAATCTTACCAGTGTGCTGCAATACAAATAAAAATCCTGTCCTCAAACCTTTTTATTTCTTTGAACTTAATATTTAATTTACTTGTACTGTTATAATTTTAAGCCATATTATTAATATCAGACACAGTACAGTTGTTAGCACCTCTTTCAGAAATTATTTGTTTGAGCAAACGGAAAATCTTCTTTTCCCCTACACATTTATGAAACATTGTTGCAGGAAAGTCTGAAATGCTATTTTCACCTGCACCTGTTTGTTCTGGGTAACATGAACACATTAACAGTGATTACTTCAGTTTGCAACACGTATGAAATTAAGCTGGTGTTTCAAAGAATAAAGTATGATTGGATGTATCTTTTACTCTTCTAGCACAGTGTCTGCTACTGGTCAGGAGTGAGTACAAGGAGATAAATCAGATCAGTGAGACTTTCTGCTTTACTCTGTACAAACATCCAGAACAGACCAACATTCCTTTTCCCTTTTGTGCCTCACTTAAAGAGTATCTCAGCACCTCAGCCCTCTGGTGCAATCCGTTCTTGATGATAATTTCATTAGCAGCCAAAGACTGCATCCCAGGATGTGTAAGGAAATCTGGATGGCCCCAAGCAGAATTCTTTCCTGGAACTGGTTTAGTATTCCATGCAATGGTATTCACACCTGTACACATGCCTAGACACACAAAGATGCTTCTTACAATAATAAAGGCTTTGGAGCAATCAGGGAAAGCTCAGTAGGAAAACTAAAACAAACACAATCGAGCAGGATATAAGCATTCTGGACATGCCAATGCCCAGCAGTTCTAACATTTCTGCTGTGCATACCCTTCAGTTAGGAGTGAAAAGATCAGGTCAGTATTATATACTCCAAAACAATAAAACAGGCTTTTTATAGATAATGTGTATCAGTAGGACAGTACAGTCATTATTCTGAGCAACTGTAGTAATTCCAGCCCAATATTACCATTCAATTCTTAATCACATTCTGACGCAGGCAGTCAAAATGTCCTTCTGGGGGTTCACCCCTGGAAGAGGAAGGGAGTGGCTGGGCTACAGAGTTGATCCAAGCCACTCTTTAAACGGGTCTTAAAACCTATTAACAAGTTTTAGAACATTTTCTGTGGTTTGAGGACTCTGAGCACTCTGTTAGCTATGTGAAAAAATATTGATAAAGCAGGAAATTTGCTTTAATGTAGAGTTAAGTCACGGAAGTTGGAAGTCAAGGACTATTCTTTATACTGCAAGAAGCTTTTCTAAAACTATACAAATAGTTAATAAATCACTGTACTACATTCACAGAAAAAAACCCCAGCAATTATTGGTTAACTTCTCTCATCTCAGTTATGTTCCTATTGATTTACTGCTGACTTGAAGAAGAGTCATGTTTTCTGGCATGAGCTAAAGAAGAAACCCTGCTCTACCCTAGTGTGATTGTGAAGTCCTACCACAGGTACTGTTGCATCAGCCCAAAACACAACTGTGAACTGTGACTTCTGCATTGGTGTTACACTCTGCAGAGCATTTGCACTTAGAATTATGTTTTTCCACATTAAGAGCCTCTTCTGAAAGAGTACTGAAATGTGTAAAGGAAACCAGAGCTGGAATGTCAGCCAAGTGTTATCTAGCACTACTATTATCTAGCAGCACTAGTAGCAGAGCTGGGCAATTCAGCTTCTTGCAACACGAGAAGCCTCCCTGAATGGAAGAAGTGAGAACTGATGAGGGTGCTGGGAAGAGAGGCAGATGTGTGTGAGGATGATATTAAAAATAAATAGCCTTGTAATTTTCATTAGGGTCCATACAGAAATACTTTAATCTGCAAACAAATTGATTTTTTATTTTTATTTTTTTGTATTTGAACAATGTTACACATTGTAAGACCCAAAAATGATTTGAAGCTTTTAAAGAGGATTTACATAATATGATTAAACATAGCCAACAGCTTGACAAGGAAAAAAATAAATCGTATTTATTTTTTCAATTTCACCCTTAAAGGAACGAAGAAAGACATTAAATAGACACAACAGGAAAGGGGTTGTTTTGTGGGTGCTTGGAAGAGCATTTTTCTGATACTATAAATTTAAAAGTTATTTTTTTAAGATAAGATTTCCGTCATTTTCATATTGAGAAAGTGATTCACCTAACACCATGCACTAAGTCTTTTACTGCAAGATGATAGCATCTGCTTATTATTTCAGCAATGAAGATTTAATGTCTTTGCCTGATAAAACTCTCAGCACCTTAATACCTGCCTCCATTACTTAATTCAGGAAACTTTTTACGTCAGACGATCAAGTAACGGTCCTAAGAGAGATTCTGCCTTCAGAGCTAAACAGCAGAGCAAACTATTCTGGTAGATTAAACCAGAGCAAAATCATCACAGATAAGATTCTACTTCTGGAAATATTTCCCTACTATTGACTTGACACAAATTTGCTGCTGTTGTAACATTGTTGAATCTACTCCAATTTTCCCTCACCTCTGCCTTTGACACATTGGCAGATTTATTAAATAGTTGTGACATGGTTCCTAGTTTGAGAGTACAAATTAGGAAAATTGACCTATTAAAGAAACAAGAAACCCCATACAGATATTAATTCAAACTAAGACCCCTGTCATAGAGGTAGATCTTTTTCTATAAAAGTAATTGTTCACTATTCCCCCCCCTCCAAAGATACCCATTAATTCACATGATGTAGCTAGTTAAAATAAAAATGGCAAAATACCACCATACTTTGTTGTAAGGGCACAGATATCCTATGTCAGAACTGCTGGTGCCTGTATTTCAGAATATATGTGAATTTTCTTCTGTTTGTGCTAACATGAGTGCTCCACTTAGATGTGGAGCCACATGATTTTGGGCACTTTGACCACCTCTGTGTTTTTAATACCACTCAACTTCAGTATTTCACAGACTTATGGGTAGAACATGACTGGGAGAACTTTTATTATTACTTTCAATCACTACTTAATAAATGTGCCAAAACCGTCTGCTTAATTCGTATGGAACAAATTTTGGTCGTAAGTCGGTGTATTCAACTGGTAGTCCAATAAATTAGAGTTCATTCACCACATGATAGCAGTGGCAGACACACCACTACTGTATTTGATGGTTCATTCCTGCACCACGCTTTCACTTTCAGATACCTCTGTTTTAAGCTGTAATAGATTACCACTACTGGTAGCACCTGGAAGAGCCCCCAGGGTCGAGCTGTCACTGCTCCAGAGGAGCCTTGTACCTTCTCTGAACACTGGAAATTTTCTAGTACACACTGAGGTGCAAGAGGGGGTATAAGAACCCATTTAACAATAATTATTATGCTTATTGCAATATGTAGCAAACTCTGGCCTTGGACTGCCTAGACAATACAACTTATGTGGTAGGCATCAGAGCAGCAGCCAACCTCATGACACTTCACAGCACAAAGGTGTGTTAGTTTGCACAAGGAGATTTTCTTTCACCAGTGGAACACTGAAGGGGGGAAACTACCCTGAATTTTAAAGGTAAAATAGGCTAAAAGGTAAGAAATGCTGTCATACTGAGTCTTAGAGCAAAACACCTTTGTTTTTTGTGGGGCAGAGGAGGAAGCAAGCCCAGGAAGATGAAGCAAGGTAATGCCAGATCTGTTAGGCCAGGAGTAAAAGCAGCAGATGGAAGGAGACAAACCTATATCTTTGAAAGCAAAAAGGGCTGCACTACTGAGGTTGAGAGACACTTGACCCACTGAGTAGATGATTACTCCTCAGACTTTGGGGAGCAGCAGGAAAGGTGAGTGAAGAATAAGAAAAAATTCACCTTATGTTGGTTTATAAAAGAGAACCCCTTTTAAAAGAAGGTTTACAAAAGAAGACAGAGCAGCACAACCTGAAATAAGGGTCATCAGCCAGCACAAAGTTTAATGCCCTCTCACTCACCACTAAATGACAGGACTGCCTCCAGACAGGCTTTCCACTGCAACCACCGAGCCAGTGAGTGCTCTCCACCCGACTCTGTAAGGCAGAGCCTGCAGCAGTGCTGGCTGCAGGGCACCCTGTGTGTGCAGGACTGCCTGTCCCACAGCAATGCTCTCCTCCCTCTCTCTGGGGCCCCTCGATTGACGTGACTTCAGCAGTGGACAGAGCAGGTTTATGATACTCCAAGGCAGTGCCTGGCCCGTGCTGGCTCATGGGTTTTGATGCTGCTCATCACAACACATCTGCTTCTTATGCCTACAACCACTGCACATGAATTGCTACTGGGGGAATAAAGTAGAAAAAACTCTGGAGCAGTAGGACTGAAAAGCATGCCCCAAACAGCATGAGCCCCACCACTTCTAGCAAGTGTCAGAGAACAGAGAATTCTGAATCACTTTGGGATGTAGGTGTAAACAAGAAAATGATCAAACCACTTTCAGGTAAATAGGGGGAAATTTATGTCTCTGAAGAGAGGGGGCAATGTAGATTCAAAGTCCCTTGGATACTTGAGATAACTGCACTGAGTTAGCAGACCTGTGGAAGACACACAGGCTTCTGGAAAAACAAATATACACAAAATTGCATACCCTTGGTCCTTAGTGTTTAATGCTTATCTCTAGGCACTTAGACATCATTCTCCATGTTTGACCAAAAATGTTTGTTAGGTACTCAGGTCTTTTTATTTCTTATGTTAGTGAAATGCACAAACATTTGTAATCTCTGATACTTCAAAATAAATACCTACTTTACTACATAATGGTAATTGACTTCAGTACTGCAATTATCCCTATCCACAAAACTATCACCTCAGCTCAATCATTTATAAAGGAAAGAGAGATGAGTTAACTTAAACTGGTTTTAGTAAGCAACTCAAACTTCATGGGCTGGAAGCCACTGTTTTAGCTGCTTCATCTTTAACACAGCTTGCTAATTAAGTTGGGATAATGAGTACTTTGAGCTAAAGAACAATTCCAGATATAATTTCCTTGCAGGTTTTTTTGAATATAAATTTTAAGACTCTGTGGAGATAAATTATTTTTTGAGAAAAAAGAAAGAATAAAAACCATTACACACACATGCCCTCTTGTGCCCCCAAGGATCCAGGTGCACTTTGCTCATGGCTGCTGAGACTGAACAAAGAATCAGGTGGAGGTCTCAGCTTCCCTCTTCACTTCAGATAAATGATACACACTTTTAGCTTTTCACCACCTCTGATGACAGGCAGCAAGATTTCAAGATAGAAGATTGGTATTTGGTATGGACCATGACAAAGAGGAACAGTATCTTCCCTGATGCATTATATGTGGTGTGTCAGTCATTGGTTTTCCTTTTTAAAAATCTTTTTTTTTTTATCAAGAATAAATTCAGCCATCAGCAGTGTAGCATATAAAGCCCTACAGAGAGCAGGAATAGTCATATTTTACAGTTTTAGGGAAGAAACCCTCAAACTACCACAGAGTGATGAAAGCACGTAGAACACCAGTAACTGTGTGGCAATGTCAGTTGAGATTTGCTTGTAAAAGAATCAAATAAAAGGGTAACCAATATAGAAGCTTTTATCTTTTGAAAAAGATTAAAGATGTTGGCTCTATATTTTGCAAAAGAAAGGTACGAGGAGAACAAGGAATGACAAAGGGCACATCCATAACAAGGATGAAAGAGCAGCATGTATAGAAAGTATTAGCATTGGACAGAGACAAAAGAGAAGCATTTTGGCATTTTGAATCTGAACATGCCATGGGAAATCACAGCTGGGTGCAACTCAATCACTGCTTTCCAGCAATATGCTTTCTCAGATCCTTCAGAGATTTTCTTTCCTGTAACAGCATTTCAAACCAGTTACCCTCCTCCTTCATCTTCTCTGCTTCCAGAAACATAACTTTTCCATTTCATAAGTCTCCTGCCTCCCTCTGGCTGATTATTTTTCTTGTTTTCAACTCATCTTCTCATCTCCTCTCCCCTCCACTACATGACTAATGATTTTCTTCCTTGAGCTGCATCCCCTCAAACCTTTGTGCCTTAACTGTGAAGTTTTCATTGTCCTCTGCCACGTCTTGTAAATCTCTGCATCTGCCTTGTTTGCCAAACTTTTCCAATCTCTCCTCATTCCAGTTTAAATACCTACACTTTTTATGGTCAGCTAGATCCTGCTTTTGTCCCACCTCTACTCCTCACAGGCTCATGCTTTTTAATGTTCTGAACAAAGGACATTTTAGCTAGTTTGCAAGCACAGATTTTAGACTCAAAAATACCAGTGTGTTTAAAAGTTATTGCTCTTGTCCGACTCTTGTTGTCTCTCCAGTATATCTCAATTCCACAGAAAGCTATTTAATCTGATGTCACTTCTAATCCTGATTTTACTCCTCTCTCAGTGGAACTCCTTCGTATTCTGCTTGTCTCTCACACAGCAAGACTACAGATATTCAGACTTTATACTAGCAGTTAGTGTAAAAACTACAGATTGAAGAACTTCCAGGGCTCTTTGGCTGACCAAAACCTGCTAATTCATGTTCTAACACATGCTTTAAAGGCTAGATCCATGTCTGCACTTTGCACGCAGAAGCACTTCCGATGGCTCTGTTGGAGATAATGCCAAAGGTAGAGCACTGCATTGAGACCCTGCTGAGCATCTCTGCCTCTCCCATCTTTGCTGCTGTCCTTTGGGCAATTTTCATGGGATGCATGCTGCCTGCCGTATGGATTTCTGCTGAAACTAGATGTCCTTCAGGGAATTTTGTTTCCAGCAAAACAGTCAGAAGACTAATGCAGAAATGGATTTATGTGTACCACGGCCAAGTGAATTTTCTGTTCCTTAACAGCACCTCCCACCCAGCATAGTGGACGGCTTCTGTTTTGAATATTCACTCATGTATCAGTCAAGCAATCCTCCCTTCTCATGCTGGAGAAACGAAGCAACCATTGAACGCAGGCAGCCCAACTCAAGGGTGTGCTCTCTGCCTTGCAACCTGGTTTATGAAGATGAATTTGGGAAGAGGTGCAAGTGTTAATTTGTTGACTGTCTCACCCATGCTGGGACTATAAAAATGACTCAGTTTAAGTTCAGCTTGATCTGCCTAATTACCTGCTGACCTGGTATGCCAAACAACTGCTGGGCCCACAGAAGGAGAAAAATCTCCACTAATAAGATTCAATTTGTCACCCTCAGCAGTAGAGAAAGCAGCATTTTTTAAGGCAAATATCAGAGGTATTTCTACTCTTCTGCTGTTTCCGCTTCTTGGCCAGAAAAAAGGATTTGGGTGGTGGTTTTGGCTGTCTCCCTTGCAGTCTTAGCTCTGGAAAGTTGTCCGAGAACAAAAATGACAACCTCAGGCTTAATTGTTGTTGGATCTAAGGAATTTATTCTTGCATGTTTGGGTTTTATATCCAGAATGGATGGAGTCCATGTGTGCAATAACTCAAATAATTTCCATTCTAATTAATTTTGATTTCATTTCCTGCCAGGTATACAAACTAGAAAAGGCATGGAAAGGAGTTGTTAGCCTACCCATTGATGCAGGTATTGCAAATATATCCAATTAACCAGCTCCTTTACACACCAACAGATTTATTTCTGGTTTAGACTGCACTGTCATCTTTCCTTTAATCTTTCCACTAGCCCAAGGTAAAAAAGATTCTGCAAGGGTAGTGATTCCTCAGTCTAATTGCTGCAGGCTAAGTTTTCTGATTACTGGAGCTGGTTTTAGTCCCTTGCAATACTTTTCCCTGCTCCCTGCAGAGAATAGAGCTTTTGGAGGGCTGGATTTTTTAAAAAAATAGTCGTTTAATTAATGCTATGATTAATCAGTGATGCTAAAGTGCTTTGAAGAGGAAAAGTGCTATGTGAGTGTTGAGTAGAATTTTAGTTTTATCTGCATTATTTTGTGAGATAGGATAATATTTTGTTAATAGTATTATTCAAGGGACTTCAAATTAGGGTATAATGAAGAAATAAAAATGTAATCTATTTTTGGAAAAGAAAGTTTAGGCTTCCAGATTTATGACCTGATCCAACACCCACTAAAATTAACGTGCCTGTCTACCAACGTTAAAGGTAGGAAATCAGATTAATAACAAAGTATCTTCTATTTTCCACTTTGGTTTTTATTTTGTGTCCAAAACAAAACAAGATTCTGACAGGGTAGTCACAGGAAATTGCAACTAGACATAATCCTGTTTTAAGTGTCCATGAAGGAATTGCAATTTATTTGCTGCTCTTTTTTTTGCTTCTTTACTTGTGCTGTAATATTGCCTGAAACTCAAGAAGAAATTTGTCCCCATGGTATGGTCTGAAAGACTGATTGTTTTTGCATGCTTTTATATACAACACCACGGTGAAAACATGAAGATTCTTTTATTTCATATTAAGACAAATAAAAGGGATCCTCATGATCTACTCTGTTATTAAAGGTTAAATAATAAGCATAGATATAAACGCGTTGGCTCAATAAATATAAATTTTGGTAAAGTGGTAGTGTCTTTTGAAAATAACTCTTCCAACAGACATCAAAACTACTTCAAGTCATACTGCAATGTTCATCTATTCTGTATTTACTTCAGTGTTCAAATATTTCTTAAGACATCACCATGAAAACTCTACATGGAATAGTTATAATAATTAATCTGTGCATGATGGCAAAACAATACTGAGGATAAGTATCAGCATTTCACATTGCTTTATTGTGCACCATAAAATAAAATAATTTATATTTCAGTAACAAAATAGTGGTTAGCTCCTAAGGCTCAGTGAAATCATACACTAACTTTACAGATTTTAGTGGCTGGGAGAAGGACATTAGGGAAAAGAACAAGAACAAATAAAAGAACAGCAACAGAAAAAGTGATGGGTGTTTAATATTATTTTTTAAAACTTTAAAGACAATTAACCCATAAATGGCAAGAATATAATACAGTATTTGATTTTTCCCAGCAATTTGAAATTGCTAGCTGTCCTGGGTTAGCCATATGGCCTGTTTGTATCCCCAATCGTCCCCTGGCTTATGCTGGACATTAAGTTCTGCAGCTTTAAGTTGGTCTAAGGAAGACAGTGAAAGTGAAGGTGGAGGAAGAGGCGGAGCGGCAGCAGGAAGCAGGAAGAGAAGGGCAGAGGAGGGAGCGCGTGGCTCCAGCGCGGCCGGAACTCGCAGCTCCCCGGGATCATCGCCCCCCGTCCCGCAGATTACTACGAACCAAGGTCAAGAGAGCGGAGAGGCTGCATTCCAGCAGACAGCGTTATCTTTTTTTTTTTCTTTTTTTTTTTCCTCTTCTTGGGACTGGCTGGCATCGCGTGAGCCCAGGACACCAGGGAACGCCCGGGGGGCCCCTCCCCCACCCTCGCCGACTGCTACAGCCGGGCCCGGCAATCGTCCCCCCACTGGAGAACTGAACCGGACTCAGACGGACTCTGAATCTACCATCTCTTCAGAGGAAGGAGAGGTTTCATTGTTTTCATATTATCCAATTTTTTCCCTATACTTGTAAATATTCTATGTGTTAAATAAATAGTTTTTTCCACTTTTCTCTAAGGAAATTCTTCCCGGACCGGTAGGGGGAGGGGCGATTGGAATCGGCTCTTCCTAGAGGAGACCTCCCAGAGGTTTCCTCCTAAATATTTGCCCTAAACCAGGACACTAGCAAATATCTCATGAAAACAGGGTTCATCTGCTGAACTACTCATGTATCAGTATAACTAAACCAGAACATCCAAAGGTCTGCTGTGGTAATGAAGCTATAGGGTACATTTATTAGAAACAGGGCTCCTCACAGTCATGCAGAAAGTGGACATGTAGTTGGTTTTACAGGTATTTTTTAGAGGTCAATTAATTTTGCAGATAATACTAATGTTCTGATTCAGTTAAATTCCTGTTCCTTACAGAGTGTTTTGTCTTCTTAGCAACACAGCCATTGGAAAAGAGCAAATTATATTCTATATTTTAATTCACCAAAAGATACTACAATATAAGACCTGAATGCAGTAATTATGTGAGCAAGGATATGATGCAGAGTGAAAGTAGGTTCTGTGTTCTCACAGGAAGGGCAAAAATACATCCAATAACCTTCTTTAACAAATGAGTATTATACCTTTTTTTTTTTACCACAACACAACTAGTTCTTACATTTCTCATTGAAAGGTTTCTCAGCTCTCCTAAGGCATACAGCTCATTATTAGTTGTGTTTAAACAAATTGTGTCAAACGAATCCTCCTCCCAACAGCTCCATTAGAGCACAGATCTACTGGAGCACAGTTCTGTTTGTGCTTCCTCAGGAGTTGGGAGTCAAACATTCATATTGTGGCTTGGTTTTGGGTTGTGCTGCTGCTGATCCTTTCAAAGTAACAGCTCCAGGTGTCACATTGAGGCTTGTAGCTGATCAAGTCTTCTCTCTAGTGGCCCTCAAAGAAACCTTGCCTCCAGACGTTCGTTTGAAATTGCTCAGTGTCATTAAACTGCTGCTGTTTTAACCTGAGTCACAGATGCTCACCTACTACTCAGTAACACACGGCAGGAGGATTCTCAGGGCTGTGCACTCACTCAGTTTCCTTCTCTTACCTCCATGGGATGCAATTGCCCACATGACAAGAGTCAGAGAGCCCATCTGTTAAACTTGTTATGCTGGGCTTCATCTCATTCTTGGAGATAAGCAGGACAGAGGAGACCTGCTTAAGGCAAAGCCCACAACCTCTTAGATCCTTCATGTTCACCTTTCTCAGACCTCTGCTACACTGGCTGACCTCTGTAACTTCCAAAGAGAGGTGGAGAATTTGGCATATATTCCAAGAGTCTTCTTCCCACTCCAGATCTGTGGAAAAGACAAATCTGGCAGAGAGCAGCTGGCTCCCAGGCTCCCAGGATATTTTAAATGATCAGAGTGCTCTGAAATACTGGGGAGGAGTCAGAGTGAAAATTTTACATGTACTCAGCAGCCTTGCTACTTGCCTGAGATGTGGCAGAATATAAACTACACTCTGCATTGCAGGGGAGGGATGGGAGATCAGGCTTGGAGTGCTGGAAAGGATTTGACATAACCACAACAGAAAAACAAGGCTGAAAAAATGCATGCTCTCAGCTAAACAAAACAGGTAAGAGGTCAGATACAATGCTGACCTACTAACCACAGGAGGTTCAGAGGACAATATTACCAAAGGTAAAGTATTTCTTGACAGACTACTCCTCTGAAAAATGTAAATCTGCAGAATGTCATGTTCTTTGTGAGAGCAACCTTTGTTGCCAGTGTCACCTTGAAAAACTTTATACACAAATATATGACTTTGCATATTCTCATGCTAATAGAAGCATTTTCCTCTAATTAAAATTACCACTGATGATTTACTAAAATAATCCTGAGTTATGAAATCCAAATAATGTATAAAACACATCACTTTAAGAGCACCCTGAGTAGGACACACATCTAAGAGACCCTGTAACTTTTCTCCTGTGTAAGTAAGGAAATAATTTATTTTTCTCATATTGCACATTAGATCCACCTAACAGCAGGTGAGCTCTGAACACCTCCATTGCACATTCTTTTGGTACACAGAATTTATGCTGCAAAATCTGTAAATCTGGACTAGGAACATTTTTATCTTTCTTAAGGTTGCAGAGAACTTCTCAGAAGAAAAGGTTACAGCCTGTACCTTGAATAAAATGCAAGAACAGCCATAAAACAACAGGGTCACACACTTAATTAAAAGACTGCGTTAGAAAGATTAGCCCATCTCATTGTATTCCCCAAAGGGTTAAGAGTGTAAAACTGAAACGCAACCATGAATGAATGAGGCCCCCAGCATAGTCATGCTTGATCATAGACTTTGACACTTCTAGCAAAAATTAAATAAAAATTTATATAAATAATTTCCTTATAAATCACAGAACACTCGAGGTCACCAGGATTCTCTAGAGATAACCTAGTTTAACCCCTCTGCTCCATGTAGGTTCAGCTCAGTGTTCCCTTAGATGAAATTTCCCATATTTCCATCTGTGCTCATGAACTCTTGTCCTGACACTGGGCATCACCAAGAAGAGTCTGGCTCTGTCCTCTTTACACCTTCCCATCAGACATTTAAACGCATGGATAAGATCTCACCGAGCCTCCTCTTTTCCAGGCTGAACAGTCCCTGCTCCCTGAGCCTCCCCTCAGAGAAGAGATGCTCCAGGCCCATAATTATTCTTGGAGCCCTTTACTGAACTTTCTCCAGTATGTCTGTGTTTCTCCTGTTCTGTGGAGCCCCAGAATTGGACATGGTGCTCCATGTGTGGCCTGACCAGTGTTGGGTAGATCCCCTCCAGGAAACTGCTGCTAACACTCCTGAAAACACAGGAGGCTGTCAGCCCACTTTGCTTAGAAAGTCCCGGAGTCAGCGTGATGCTGACTCCAGGACTTTCTAAGATTTGCCTTGACAATGAAAGTGGTGGCAATGTAGTGGGTACAGCAAATGCACATTGTTTAAGCACATTGTTTAAGCACATTGTTCAAGCCTTTACTCTGGCCACTGAAACAAAGCTCGGGTAACCTGATCCCTAAACCTTACCCCAGCATCCTTCACCAAACTCTAACTACAAGCTCCATCAAAAAGGCCAAAAACCAAACTCAAACCCCTTTATCTGATCTCCACCCTAAATCCTTGTTCTGATGGCAGCCCTAATCCGCTGTCCCTAATCCTAGACCTCACTGCGACTCTCACTCCCAAATCTACACCCCAACTGCTTACCAAAAACTCGTCAAAGAACTCCAAATCCTGACCAAAAGCCCTAACCTAACTCCAAAGCCTAATTCCTATCCCTATCCCTAAGCAGATTCCCAAAGCCTAAGCTCTGTTTCTTGACCTTGCCCATTCAGCCCCTCTTCCGACCCCAGCTCTCGGGTGTCTGTGCCCAGGAAGTGGGAGGTGGGCAGAGGTCCAGGGGGACAGAATGCTTCAGCTGGACCCCTGGGGGGTCCTCTTGCCTCGGCACTGGAATAAGCAGGACCTGGAGGCTGGAGAAGCTCATACAAAGGGTGTGAGAGAGCTGGGCCAGCAAGGAAAGATTGATTTTGTGGCTGTAAGTGGGCTTCAGGTGTTAGACCATGCTTGTTAAGCCTTTACACTGACTCTGACCACTAACCCTAAGCCTGACTCCGAGTCCCTACCTCTTCCCTACCTCCTACCCCAATCCCAAACCCTTGACCCCAACAGCACAAACACAACTTCTGAAGCTGTAACAAAACTCAAGACTTAATAACCTAGTCAAAGTAGAAAATAAATTGCCACAAAAAATATTTATAATTGTCAAAAAAGAAAATACATGTTTTTGGCATGATCTTGCTCTTATAAAGCTGAGCAGGAGCAATGAATTAAGGCTTCATTTATCACTGTCTCAAGCAAACATTAGTCTTCACTATGTGAGTAAATCAAAGATTTTACAACTGTTAGCCCTGCTTTTTCCTGAGGCTCAAGCTGGTTCCCAGCTTGGTTTAGCAGAAACACCCAATTAAAATTCCTGCCTCTGAATCAAATCCAGTGTAAAGCAAATGGGGGATAGTAATGGATTTGATGCAATGCCTAGCAAGTGACAGTGGTCTTCCCTTTAACAATTATGCTAAATACTCCATTTAAAAGGCACCACTAAACTAAATGGCTCCTAAAACCATCCACTCAGATAAATGAAACTTTTGTGAAAAAACACGAGGGTAGGAGAATATTAGTATTGGCATATCAGCTTTTGAGTGAAGACAGTTAACAGCAATATTGTGCAACCAAGTATTCATTTAAACATGAGCTCCTTATCTAATGTAAACAGCAATACAAAACACATTTGCAGTCATGTTTTATGAAATTTATAGCAGAAAAACCATACTGAAAAGATTCTTCAAAGGTCATTAATATAAAGCACTCTCTTACCAATTATGAGATATTCTACTGGGTAGCTCTTAGCTTTCAGATTCATCAACACACATATTCTTATATTTGAAAATGTCTGAAATATATCCTTAGTAGATAATTATTTCAAACATTAGAAGTAAATATACTGAAGAATATCTTGTAACCTGGCCCACTTCTGAAATACTAAATTCTCTCCTGAAGCAACTTAAAGTAGATAAATCTGTCATTTATGTTCAAGTTCTCTTTGTCCTGGAGTTATTTTTTCTTTCAGAGACTGAGTCTGATAATGCTATCCTTATAATTCATGGAATTATTGAATTTATATAGACACACATGAAAAAATGTTTTTATTAATATCAAATAAATGTTGTAATTATATGTAGAACCAGAATAATTGAGGTTGGAAAGGACATCTGAAGTTTGTCTAGCCTAACCTGCCTGCCCAAAACAAATGCAAAACCAATGCAATGCAAAACCAACGTGGGGCAACTGCAGATCAATAGAAAACTGTTAAAAAAACCAAAAACAACATGTATTATATCTCATACATTTGACATAATACATTAGATGGCACATACAGTCCTGATGCTCTCCTGTCACAAAGCTTATTATTCATAATGGAAGAAACATTTAAATATGATGAATGTGTATCTTCATGTGTGCACATTTGTCTCCTATTACAAATTTTAACCACAATTTGAACTACATGAAGTTGCACTGCGTTCTTTTCACTATGAATATACTCTGGGATATGAAGGCAGCAAGAGTATGCAAGAGGAAAGGTTAACTAATACATAGGAGAAAATATGTGTTTATTGACAGAATAGGAATGGAAATTAAGATGGAACTGGTGCAAATTGAACAAAAATATGTTTGGATGGTGCTACTCAGAACAGGTACTAATGGTTCACCATTGAAATGTAAGCATTTATCAAAAGAATTCTGCACAAAAGTATGAATCACTTTGGTCAACGATCTTCAGTCCTGGGTCTATATCCATTCTGTGTCACAGACAGTTGTATGGATGGTGATAGAGGCAAAGGCAGAAGCTGTAAAATGTTTGAGGACTGGTTTAGATTTCAGTTATCTTGATTTTAGAAGATGGAATTCATTAAAGTCAAATGGATAATATTATTACACAGAGGCAAGAGATAATTATCTGCAGAAATACAGAATTAAGAACAACTTACTGTGTAGCAGTTCTGGAGGAGAGGATCAGGAAGCCAGAGAAGATCACAAGATAGGCCTGTGCTACAAGATGGGTTGCTGTGACAAAGACAGCTATTCAGGAGTACATTAACAACTATTCCTGGCAGAACATACAGATAATATGTTCCACTGTGCAGAGCTTATGGAGAAATACCACAGCTAGTCTGGATGGCAGACTTCAGGAAAGACATGGAGCAAGCACAATGAGTCCAAATGAAAGCAACACGGGTAGCTAGGAAGACAGACCAAACTGACTGCTATCTCAGCTTCAATTATATATTCAGCTACTCTTAACTATCTCTTCAACCCGCAAACAAGGATCAATGCTGTGTTTGCCAATGCTGTACTGCAATGGCACCATTCTCACTCATTGTCTTCATGCACAACATACATGGCAAAGGAGGCTGCTACTGGAGCTCACCAAGAGATGGCAGAAAAAGCAGAGTCCCTGGACAATTGGCCCCATTGCATGTTTAGGATGAAGTCTTTGCATGATATACTTAAAGAATTGGAACAAAGAAAATTGCGAGTCAAGTGTCCAAAATGGGAAGAAGGAAATAGTTCATCTGGTAAATGTTATTGTTTCTAAATTTATGCTTGCAAGCTGCTCTTACTGGCCTTGAAATAGAGGGGTTCACCTTATATGGGAGGTCCACCTCAGTTTCCTCTTTTTTTATTCACTGAGCTAACATCATATTTATAAATGGTCAGTTAGGACTGAGAAAGAGTTTCCTTCAACAAGATAGTCTAGATCCCCAGGAAGGGACTTGTACTGACAGGTTTTGGGACCACAGTATATCAGGCACAGCTCTGATTTCAGGCATGTTAATCCATGAGGCCCTGACATTACTGAGGGACTAAGAAGCATTTTACTTTTCTCTTTGACCAAAAGCAGACGTGCACCATTGTCTCTGCAGACTTTGAAACAGATTTCTTGCTCTAGTCCATCTGGAATATACCCTGTGGTATAAAAATACTAACTCCAGGCCCTAGGGAGCTGAATACACTGCCATAGCTGTTAAACACACCTCTTGCTGTGACTGCAACAGTGTGTCTGTGGTCTCTCCTCTCATTCTTGAGTGCTGAAGGGCTTATAGGAATGGTTTTAGGAACAGCATTAACATTACTGGTTTGATACTTAGGATTGTAGAACCTGTTGTACACTGAAGGTATTGTATCTATTCCACTGTCAAACTTGGGAAGCTGCAATGAGCTGTGGGCTTTTGAAACTGCTAGGTGAGAACTGGGAGATTTTGATGGTGACTGTGATTTATGTTGAACTTCATTTGTCAAGAGATTGTATTTGGGTTTAGGACTTCCAAACTTGCGCTCAAAGGGCCTTGCAGCACTAGGTAAGGTTTTATTGTAAAGCAGTTTTAAGAAGGAGTGAGTGCTTTCTGAATCTGTTAGTTCCTTTAACAGGGCCTTTGTCAGGGAAGCTTTTCTGAGGATAAAAAGTGAACTGCACTGTGTCCTCTTTAGAGGATCCGAAAATTGCTGGCTTATTCTGAGGTGGAGGAGGGTCAGTCACAGACTTAACTTCAGAAAGTGGAGGCTTGTGATGTGCTGGGAGAGACAGGACAGGACTATCAATTGACTGAGCTTGTGTACACTGTATTTGGAAGGAGTTGGAGGTGGAGCTCTAACTTGATGGATTAGCTCATAGTGCTTTTTACCAACAGGCCTAGCAATTGATTCAGCATCAGCTGGTTTCCCCATAGAGTAACTAGTGAATTTCAGCTGATTCCACAAATGAATTGGTTTAGTGGGCTCAGAATGATGGCTGGCAGGAACCTGCAAGCAGAGCTTATTTTCAAAACTCCTGCAGTAAAAATGTGATAGCTGCTTTTGATAATACTCTGCATCCAGGATCATAATGGTTTGAGACATTTGCTTGAAGTCTCTGTGGTTCAGGGCCCTGTAAATATACCCCTGAAATGAAGTATCCTTTCCACTTGTGAATAAGTGCAATACTTGTTGGAAGATAAAATATTATGATCTTGCACAAGGAATGAACTGCTCAACTTCCTGGTATTTGGAAGAAAGAAAAAAAGAGGTCCAAGGACAAACCCTAGATGAAAAATGGCAGATTCACAGTATGAGTCACCAAATCCAGGTATCTGAAAGTCTTCCTTACATTTTGTAATTACACAATTCCTTGACCACCATTCTTTTCTTACTCGCTCTTGTTTACTCCTTTTCTTTCAGAATCAAGTGAAGCAGAAAGCTGAGACATCTTAGAGTCTCAGTAGAGGAAGCTCTACTCCTCTTCATAATCCAGGGAATATTCTTTCTCTTTTCTCTTCCAGGAAGATGAGTGTGTGAACAGCTCACCTTGGAGCTTTCTCCTGGGTTCCCACTGTGATCTAATCTGGCTGTGCCCCAGAACTGGTTAAAAAGCCCACACCATCCTAATTTTCAAACTAGTACCACTGCTTCTGAAAGTACTTTCATCAGTTTTGTAATAATGATGTGCTTTTTAGAATTCCTTTTAGTGGGTGATGTCTAGACTATTTCCGCATACTAATTGTCCCTCACAATGACAAAGCTGCATGTGATTATTCATTCACAGTTACAGAAACCAAGGCAAGAAAGGCCAATGTCCAACTCAAGAAGCCACCAAAGACTTAGTGCTTTTCTCCTCAGAAATGGCTGAAGCAAACAAACTCTTCCAGCTTCAAGATGTGTATTTTTAGTGTTTGCTTTGTAAAAAATTTCATTCCCTTACTTTGTTTACTTTGGTGGCAACTTTACAAGCGACAGGGCTCCAAGCTGCAGCTTGTTATTAATATTTCTAGACTAATAGTTACTGATCTTTTAAGTTTTAAGTAGATTTTAAAATAAAATGGGGAAGGAAAGAGACAACTTTGATTTTCACAAGAATGTGGGAAGGGTTACAATGAAGCTAATCTCTGACTCTTAATCGATTTTGGTATTGTTTGAAGATTCAACTGGAGGTGCAGGTCTTTCCTCTCACTTTTTAATAACTTTGCCTTAGCTTTGAAGTTTCTGTAAGCTGAGCACAGCTTATCAGAAAAGTCTTGGTGAATGAAAGATGCTTGAACAAGGCTACAACCGAAAGAGATGAATTTCAGTCTCCCTAGGAAGAGGCTGAGCTTTTCAGTATAAGGCATATACATATTCAGTCCCAAGGCAGAAGAATGGATTTAACTACAGTGGATAATGCACAAAAATCCATCCTCAGAACCCCCTGACTCAAAGGCTTTGCCTGTGATGTACTTGGTATTTCAGATTTTTAGTGGCTCACAGGAGAGAAGGAGACATGGCCTTTTCTTTGGGGCTTGATTTAGACATTGTGGTACAGAATTGTACAGCAGAGGATAACACCTTTAGCTGCTGAAGATTTAATACCAATATAGAGAAATTATACATGCCAGCTTGCCAGCCCATCTGATACCATTATATTCCAAAGGACCTTGCTTTTGTCTGTCTGAAGAACACGGCTTATCTCTTTTGCTGTTCTAGATTTCAGTAAGACATGAAGGAATTCCCAAAATTAGTTGTTTTGTTTTGTTTTTTGAGAAAGAGAGGGAGGGAAGAAGGGGGAGGGAGGGTTTTTAGTAAAGCAAGAGTTAGACAGGATTCATGGTAGCTGGATTCTAACAAAATAAAACAACTTTCAGGCTGTGGGCAGACCTGCAATATGCAAGTAGGGAAATATATCATTTTGAGCCTCATAAGCATACTGGGGCAAGTCAGAGTTTCTCACCTCTTGGGTTAGCTGCTTACCTGACTCATTTGAGTGCATTGTGTTTAACAAAAGTTTGTCTGTAAAAGGAAACAGTAATCTTTTTGCTCCCCCAGCTCATTTTGACAGATTAGTCAGGGATTCAATGTAGATGTGATGTGTTAATGAGGGGCTGGATAGAACTTAGAAGCAGGAGGATATTGTGTCACTGGCTGCCTCACAGTGAATTACCATGTGTTAGGCTGGGAACTGTAGTTTCCTAAATATGCTAACTCAATCAACTGAGAACCTATAATTTTAAGAATGAAAATAGAAATTCAAGTATTAAAAAATGAACTGTATTATATAATATATTTAACATTAATTTATTTCTATTAAATATATTTAATGGGCTAAGTGCAACATTTTCAAAGGATCAAAGTGAATTACTTGGCATCCAACTCTGTTTTTCATAATAAACTATTAGTACTTTAAAACAGTCCATTTAATGCCTATGTCATGACTGGAAACAGAAATTCAGTTCTTAATTTACCATCAGGCACCTAAGAATTTTACCCAGATGTTATTGGCATGGTAAGAACCACTTGTACTTTCACTTTACTCTCCTATTTAATTAATTGATTTAAAGTAGACCTTACCATTGTTTGGCATTGTTATGGTGATTAGTACCTGTGCAGCCTACTCACTCTATCTTAATAATGCTGCTTTGTTACTCTGAGTTGAATCCTGCTTCTCAGGAACTTGATGGAAAAATTCCTTCTAGCTCCCATGAGATGACAGCAACAAGATTTTCTTCTAGTTGTTACAACTGTAAGCCATAATACAATGTGTTTTACATGAAGACAGGAATTTTCTATATGTATGTGTACTCCTCAGCACAGCCTCTCTTCCTCTTTGGTGCAGGTAAAAGGCTAGAATAAAACCTACCCAACAAATATAAACACACACACACACATGCATAGTTGTAGTTTGTGTGTATATATATAAATATAAATAACTTTTAAGGTAAAGACACTTTAAATCAATTTAATATGTGGATACTTTTGCAGATGATACTCAGAGGTGAATCTGAAGTAAGTTATTTTAAAGGAGAAAAAAAAATGCCTTTGTACACAAGTGTTTTGATTACATTTCTTGTAACCATTTTTTCCCATGCATCTGAAATAATTTAAAATTCAAATTATTGCTATACAATCAAATTATGTATCAGATCAGGATCAATTAGGCTACATCTGATTAGTTTAATAATAGTTTAGTAGTTTAATAATTGCTGAACACTAGAGAAAGTACATTTATTTCCACCAATTTAAAAGTAATCAATTCCAAAGACAAAGTTAAATGTTAGGAAAAGGTTCTTCACTCAGAGGGTGGTTGGAACAGCTCCCCAGGGCAGTGGTCACACCACCAACCCTGAAAGAGTTCAAGATGTGTTAGGACAATGCTTTCAGGCACATGGTGTGACTTGTGGGGATCATCCTGTCCAGGGCCAGGAGCTGGACTCAATGATCCTTGCATGTCTCTAATAACTCAGGATATTCTATGACATTCCGTAGTATTTCCCTTTTAAAATCTGTAAGTACAGTGCCTTACTAAAAATGCAACAAATTGAGCTACTTTTACAATTTCCTCTGGTAAATAAGGCAAACTTCTGTGTTTAATTGAATTTAGTAACAATTATCCTTTTATGGCCCCGGTTTCACAATTAGATGGTTATTCCCTGAAGCTTATACACTGAACCGGTGGTTTAAAATTTGGAGAACCTTGTCCTGAAGTAACTGAAGTATCTGCAATGATGTCACTGAGGTTAAAGACATTTAAATTGTGTTTATCCACTTCTAATTTAGGAATTACAGAGTGTACTCTAAATTGTTTGAAATAACAAATGTGTCAGTGTACCCTTACTCCCCAAAGTCCCTATTGAGATTTTGAATAGGTAAACAGATGATATGGTGGGCAGAAAACTGTCTGGACAAAAGGACTTCAGATGGTTACTAGTGTCCCACAGGTGGTAGCCCAGGGGGCAAGACTGTTTCACATCTTCCTTAACAGCCTGAATAATAATAGGAGAAAGACTGAACAACGTGATATTGGGAGAAGTAGGCAATATACTGGAGGGCAGGACTGCTATACAGATGGTCAGCAGAACAGGAAACTCAAAGTTCAACAAAGGCAAAAGCACTCAAGATTAAATAAGCCCCTGCACCAGCACACAGATGGGTGTCGACTGTTTGGCAAGCAAGTTGTTAAAAAAACCCCTCTGAAACCTAGAAGGGCTGGCAGACAAGCTGAGCATGAGTCCAGCCATGTGCCACCTGGAGTCTAGCCAACCCAGCACAGATATGACTCTTCCTCTCACTCAGACAATTCTGCATCTAGACTACATGAAGAGTGTCACATCCAGGTTTTATTTCTGCCCAGTACAAAAAGGCAGAGCAAAATACGGAACAAGTTCAGTGGAGCACCACAAAGACAGCTGGGGAGTAGAACACATGGAAGACAAGAACTGCATTGTCTGGGCCTTAAAGAAGGGTACAGAGAGATCTTGCTATTGTTTACAACTTAATCAAATGGTGTGGAGAAGATGGGGTCACAATCATCTTAAGAGTTCCTTAAGCTCCACAGCGTAAGAAAAAGAAGCAAAAGACATGCTGGAACACAGGAAATTCCAACTGATAAAAGGAAGACTAATTTTGCTGTGGTGGTGGTCAAACAACAGAACAGGTTGCCCTGGGAGGTTGAGGAATCTCCATCCCATCAACTGGACAAAGTCCTAAGCAACCTTCTGTTACTGGACCAGCTTGACCTCTGGAGGCCCCTTCCAAGCCAAAGAGATCCAGTAACACCAAATTTTGTGTTTATTGCACTTGCAGACTGAAGCCTTCCCTACAACCTGAAAAAGTTACTTTCTTTTTTAAATGTGTTTTCTTAAGTTACTCAATTAACTTAATTTTCTAGGCTTACATGGACTAAAAGGAAGTAAACTGGCACAACAGGAATTTCATAGCATATGTATCCCAGACTGTTAGCAATTACTCAACAGCTGAGATGACAAAGACAAGCAACTTTGAATTTCATCGCTGATTACTTCCCTGCACATTGATCAAGCCATTTATAAGCCATCGACAACAAGGTAGGTTTATTTTCCAATTATTTTTGTAAGGCAGGGCTCAACAATCTACTGAAAATTCTCAAAACTATCTCTTTAAAGGTCTTTCTCTGATTATGTTTGCTGAAAATCTTCATTCTGTAATATAGGAGTGATTGTATCTAAAATATTCAATTATCTAGTCCCTTGAAAAAAAATAAATAAAGGCCTTCAGTTGTAAGTGCTAACAACATGCTCTTTTCCTTTATCTTAACCTGATCTTTCAAATCGCACTATTCATATTACATGTCTATACAAAAAGCACAGATTTAACCAGTAATGCATATTAATGCTTTCTTAGGTCAATTCCTGATGTCCAATCTATCATTATAAAGTACCATACATTTTCCACATATAAAATTGCTAACTCTAGGGGGTAGTCATTGAATCTTTTTCATGTTCACACAACCTCTTGCATAACACAGCCACAAGAGGAAGCAAAAGGAAAATAAAAAACATAAAAACGCTGAAGATTGTATCAGTAATACCAGATTTCAAGTAATTTTAGAGAGATGCCATGGAGAGATCAATGGGGTTTTGAAGCTGATTCTGAAGGTTCTCAAGGCTTTCCTTGGGAGGAAAGTTACATTTCTTTATTTTTGTTTAATTGAGCCCATTGAGATATTAAAGTAGCAGAATCACAGTCTTACCTTATGGAATTATGATAATAAGGCCCCTTAGCAAATTGATTATTCCCTCACTTATCTCAGATGATGAGAATTTGTTTCCCTTTTAATATTTTGTAACTGTGTATTACAAATCTGCTGCTGTTCAATCCCATCAGTTATAAGCATGAAACAGCAGGTTTTGATTTTTTAAAATACTGCTTGTTAAGTAGGGGTAAAAATGGATTTTTTTCTGAGACTTATTTAGCCAATAACAAAAATAAAAGCCCATAAATAACCAGAAACCTAAGACACAGTGACAGTGCTTCCAGCCAGTCCCAGACAGTGCCTTTTGAGAGGCATTACATGCACCTAAAGGTACAATATTCATCAGGAAACACAAGCATTCATTAAAGGCTGCAGCAAAAAACCATTATTCTGCTTTCTGTAATTGAGAGGATATTTGAAGTTTTACTAGTGTTATCTGAAACAAAGGCCTTTAACACCAAAACCCATAATAAATGATGGAAACAACCAGAGTATGATTGGTTTTTACAAGTGAGGAAATCCTACATCAAAGTACTTCTTGAAGACTGATTATGCTGTAAGGAAGCAGAAGCCTCTGAAGAGGGCATGCAGAAACCAAGAAGTATGTGACTGACTGCCTTTTTTATACCTGCCAAAGACTAAAGTAACACATACACACAGGTACTTTGGCACAAAGTGCATATAACCCAACAAAGAAGTACCATCACCTTCTACTAATAGTGGGCAAGGGCTAAGAACAGGAATACTGTGTAAACACCTAATGATCAGGAATAGAAAGAAAATCTAAATCCAATTTAACTGCAAAGAGAGTTAGTTAAAAAGCCAGTTTTAAGAACCCAGACACCCACAATCTTTCCTAATCCTGCATTCGTTGAACACTAACTATGTGGTATTTTCTACCTTTGTTGTTGTCCTTGCTTTGGCCAAGGAGAGAGTTAAGTTTTTGCAGTAGCTGTGATGGAGTAGAGCCTGGAGTAGTGTATGTGTGGCCAAGATATGGTGCTATTAGATACTATCACTCTCTCAGGCTTGGGGGAAAAAGTGTGGGCATGGGCAGTCTGACCACTCTTTTGTTCACTGTCCTGGTCAGAGAGCAATTTTTGCCTGTAAGACAACCTTTTTGTAACAATTTTGTATCTTTTTGTTATCAACTTTGTTGCTATTACTGTCCATCTTCTTATCTCATTGTGGTTTCCAATAAATTGTTCCTATCTCAGCTTGGTATGCCTGCCATTTGTCTCTCACAGGAGGGGATGGAGATAGGGAAGCAGCTTGCAGTTTTTCACTTTAGTGGGAGCACTAAATTAAGTAATACCATTTCTAAACCACAACTGCCACATTTTAGTCTGGTGAAAAGGACACATTCCATGGTGCCTTTTTTAATCTAACAGATGATGACAAACTTATGTGTTACATATTTGCAGGTATTTTACTTCTGTGTTAGCCTACAATTAGTTCTTCTGTGCAAGGACATAGTTTAGGTCCCGGCCATCACAATTTTCTACCAGTGTCACCTTTGTGAACAGTGTCTGGGTTTTGTTCTTAACACTTTTCCTTTTTAAGCACTCTGAAACATGAAGAAAAGAACTTTGGGGACACTAAAATAGAAGTGGAAGTACTCACCCACAAGGTGAGTGAGGCATTGTGTAGTGACCACTTCACCTGTCAACAACTAACTCGGGAACTAGGATTGAATGAGATTTTGCAGAATAATGTCACATATTTAGGGGGAGCAAGGATGTAGATGCACAGAGAAAATTACTGTTAATATTACTGAAAGGCATCTATAGGTAGTTTAAATGTAATGAATACACATTCATCCTTTCTTCTCTTATTGGTTTAAATTTTTCCACTTCTCAGATCCACCTTCAACATAGTTTGAAACTACAATGCCCCAGACCCATTCTCAAGGTTTTCACACGTGAGAAGAAAATGACATTACCTTCCTTTATCAAATCCTAATTCATCTGCCATGTTCTACTCTCTTGCACGGACATGTGTCATGAATGGGAATTTGAGTTTCTTCAAAGAAAAGTGCTTTTAGTAAAAAATGCCATATATGTCACTTCTATCATTTGAAAATCACTTAAGGTGATAGGTATTTCAGGGGAAAACACTATTTTGAATCTTAGAGAAAATAAAACTAGTTCTCTGTTTCATCAACTGCAGTTGATAGAGAACAGGCTGGAAACATGTTTTGATACACTTATCTGTTACTGCAAGGCTGTCATAAAACTTGGATTTTCTAAACTGCTTTTCCATTCTCATGCATTTAAAAGTGCTTTCAAAATTACTTTGGCAGTTTCTGAAATTTGCATTTCTACCTTTGTATATTTTATGAAATTTGTGACTAAATTATACACACTTTTTAGATCAGAACTCCGAATTTTCAAAAGGTAAGTGGCACTTCTCAGCACGAACATACTGAAAAACAGTGATGAAAATTAATACCAAATTGTTTGAAATGTCAATCTTCTGAGTGAGAAAAGCAGATACAGTTACAGTTTAATTGCTTGCTACCTTGTGGAGGAGAGCGGAAAAGAAATAAATTGTTTATCTCAAAATGTAAGGTGCAGGTCAGAGCACTTTCTTGTGTGAAATGCACATCAGTAAAGTGAAAAGGCACATCCCTTGGCAATTTTTTAGTGGTGGTGGTGTTTTTGGCAGTCTCAATGAAATTAGGCTTTCCTGGGCCACCTCTAACAGATTTTTCAACTTTTATGACTTGCACTCAGAATTTAATCTTATGTAATACTGAATGTGATTACAAATGGATACAATATATAATAAAAACTTTAAGGTTTATAAACCTTAAAGCTTTACATGGCATCATTTAAAATTGCTATCATCGTCAAGAGAAGCTGTCATGGTGCAATATCAAAAATGATTCTCTTGACATCAGCACTTAAAACAGAAATACAGGCATTTTACAGGCATCTCCTGGGAGTTTATTCTACTAGAAGAAATAACTGACCTACAGCTGGGTTGTGGGTTAGAATTTGTGAGGCATCTTGATCTTACTGGGATAGAGATGAAATGATTCTTTCACCTGGCATTAAAAGGAAAAACAGATCTGTAAAAGTAGTATCCCTCATTATCCTAGATTTGAGCCTGCATGCAGTTATTTCTTCTGGTTTGGGTGACAATGAAAAATTGTAGTGCTTTTTCACTAACTACTCTTGCAAAGTCTACTGACCTAATTAAAGGGGAGCAGGACAGAGCTTAGTCTGTATTACCAGGACAGCTTCTGATGGAATACTATTTCCCTATCTTCAGTCACACAAAAATTTGCCATTGAGTCTCGGGCTACTTCTCTAGGTTCCCACAGGACCCATTACAGTGTAAGTAAGATCAAACATTTTATGTGATAGAGATAAGTGGGATGAACACCTAGAGATGCCACTTTCTCTCTAGTGTTCAGAAGCCCAGCTGACTACTTGAAACACCTTTTCGTTTCAGATAGTTCATGGAAGAGAAATAATCCCTCCAAATCCAGACAGTTGTACTCAGGTAATAGGAAAGTTCAGATGCAGAAGAGTTGATCTAGTTTTGAAAGTGCTTGATCTTTACATTGATACTAAAAATGAATTCAGTTTTATCAATGTTGGTTTTCCTCCTAAATCTCTTCACATGGGAGTGTTATTTAATAAGAAATGACTGAGGTTGAAAACCCTTTAACCTCTGTAACTACCAGGCCTGCTTGTCAGAAATATATTTGATGAAACATAGAGCAAAAAGCAACATGCAAGTGGCTGAGGTACATGAAAAGTCAACATCTCCTCGACATAAGGCTTTTACACTGCAATGGAAAAAATACTTAATATTTAAATATTTATCAGGTTAAATTTTCAGCTAACTTATTTATACAAGACTAGAAACTAAGGAGTCCAGATGTTCCCATATAAGTGATATAAAACAGCAAAATTGAATCACTCCTTTACTAACTTAACTAACATCTTTCTCTTCCTTGATACAAAGTAAGGAGCACCAGTTATTAATACATGAAAATATGTTTAATTTTGTAAATCAACTTCCTCAACCTCTTGATGACAGCCTATTCTCATTCAGGTATCTGTTTATTGTTTTGCACAGCTCAACTATCAAAAACAAAAAAATGAAGTGCAATAAAAACTGACACAAATTAAACAAATTGCAGGATATATTACGTCTTCACCTTCTTCTGAACAAATGTCTTCAATTTCTGATTAGTGCTTTCTGGCATGTTCTGCATTGCGAATTTATGTCAATTTAACATTCCAGTGACTAAGATACTTTATAAGTCAATTAAAAATTCAGTAAAAAATTCAGTGTCTCTCACTGTCAGCAGATGCATGTGTGAGAAAACCAGGAATGCTCACATCTAAAAATAAGGAAAAGTTGTGTATAGGCACTCTTAAGTGGGATGAAAGCTGCATATTTGATTTAATCATCTCTCAACACATCCCCATATTCCCAGTCAATGTAGGATTTAGCTGCTGTTCTTGTAACTATAAAACTGGGAACTCTTTTCACTTGGATTTTTTTACTAATCCTGAAACAAAATGCAACCATGTTCTAAGATAGGAGGATGTCATGTAGCTGTTTATACACCAGAAGAGCCATGTTCTGCTCTGAGAACGCAAATACTTGATTCTGATGCCTTGTCAGCCTCACAGCTGAAAAGCAATCTTCCCAAACATTGATATCACACTTTGAAATAACATACCTGACCTTTCTTTGAGTGCAAAGCTTGGCAAGGTGACCTTGTGAGGTTCCTTCCAACATGAATTTTTCTGCAAATCTAACAATTCATTAGAGTTGTGAACTCCTGATACATCTTTCAGTCAAACTTTCTCAAGTTTAGCAATAAAACTTTGAAACAAACACCAGGCACCTGAACAGACTCCCATTGCTCTTGAGATCACAAGACATACACTGACAATTTACACACTCCCTAGATTTTTCCATCACTAAACAACAGTGATACAGTAATACAGGGTAAGCTCCATTTAATCACATTTTAGATAAAGTAAGTCACTTTCTGTGAGCCTCTCAGCCACCTATAAGGGAGTCTAATACAGGTATCTTAGACAATGAACTTTCAGCCAACTAGCAAGAGTAAGCAGTTTCCAGCACTCATTAATTAATAAATAATTCAATTGCCATGCTATTGTTGAACTTTGTATGTATAACTGTATTCCTGTCAGATGAGTAGTGAAGAGAGGATAATGCAGTCGTAACACATTGTAGTCCCTCCAACTCTTGAACAATTATTTAAAAATGACCAATGCTACAGGCCCTGTTTCAAGACATAATTCAAAACCTTGTGAAGGCAGAGGAAATTGTACCGCTAACTTTACTTGTCTGAATCAAGCTTTTACAATGATAGCCACAAAAAGGATGTTTTAATTATTACAACACTTCAACTTATCCCATCTAAAGACCTGAATAGACACCTGGATTCTCTATACATTTTAAGGGCATAGATATGTAAGGACTTGTTTCTACACAGTACAAGAAGTCATCAAAAACCTTCATGAAGAACTGTCTCCCTTTTTTACCAAGGGTAAGTGATTAAAATACTAGCAGTCTCTAACAAAAAAAAAAAAAACCAAACAAAACAAAACAAATAAAAAGCCACTGCACCTTTTATTTAACTGCAAAAATGCAGACCAAGAGGCCAAGAGAAAGAATGGTGCTTTTCAATTACAAGTACAATATTCCTCTTAATCAACACTGACCCAGAATAGCATTAGAAACCACCGTCAGGATAAAATGTAAGTGACAGAAAGACTTGAAGCACACAACTGTGCATTGAAGTTTTTATACATTTTACCTCCAGCTCTGCTTTCTCTCCAAAGCCTGTACCCTGTGGACTTACCTCTAAACAGTACTAATACAAATAGCAAATTTTCCTTCAAGAGGACAAATCCTATATTGTACATATTCTGCATTATAGGAAGAGTGATGAATTTCTCATCTGGGGCAGCTTGAAAAATCAGCTTAACTTTTTTTGAAAGCCCACCTATTGCACTTCAAAATGCCACAGTAATTGCCCTTTAAAATAAAAGGTAAAGGCTGTGCATACACAAGGACAAGGAAAATGCAAATTTCAGGGATAGTCATCCTTTAAAAATTTCAGACAGGGATACCTGTACCTGCTTGTTTAGGTAGAACAACAAGTCACACAGTTTTCAATTAACTGTACAATGCATAATCTCTTTTGTTAAAGAGGTCATGGGTAGCAGACGAGAAGAAAATGCAGTCTGTCTTTCAGATAAAAGAAAGATGAAGCTGGCTTGTTTCCCAGGACTGAATAGGAAATCTTGATTTGGAAAGCCTTCTCACATGCAGAGTGGGTAGAGGGAATAGAAAGAAGGGAGGCTGCTGCACCAGTCCTGGGTGGGAGACTCCTAAGGAAGAAAAGAGAGTTCTTCTAAAGTAGGACACAATCTACATTGCAGGCTCAGGTAACCCACAGAAAGCTCCCTAAAAGTACAGAGGACTGTGTGGAAGGTGTTTGAATCAGAAAGCCACTGAAGGTTGCCGGGGCAGACTGCAAGGAAACAATTCATCCTGCAAAGATGCTATTTACAGCAGACGGGCTTACTTTTAAGCTTTACTACCCCACCCAGATGATCCAAGTTTCCTTTAATTAAAGAAAAAAAACCATATTAGGTTAGCAATTTCTGATACCATTCCAATAAAATGTGGCTTTAGAGAACAAAAGTCTGTAGCTACACTCACTGTAGGGCAGACAGAGGGACAGCTCTGGTGTGAGGCACTGGCCTGACTGGCACTGCCAGAAGCAATAGGTCTGCAGGAAATCCTTAAGTTTAAAACTGCATTTCCAAGGGAAAGAGAATAATACCATATCCTCAAATTAAGGCACCAGTATAGCCCCGAGGAACAGAGAGGTGGGCTTGTTATTCTATTTTCCCTTCCTCCCCTTTTTCTTTTCTGAGAGAAAGGGACAGACGAAGAAGAGGCAAAGAACATGAGGATGACATAACTGCACAGAGGTCATCAACACAGCTTTTCGAGGACCTGTGGGATAAAACTGATTTTCTTCTGCCTAAGTGAACTTTCTTCTGCCTAAGCAAATAAAAGTGATTTTTGGTCAACTCAGTGGCATCTAGTGGGGCTGGGGGAGAAACGTAGCAGAGACAGAACCTGCTTCAAGGAAAGAAAAGAAGCCTTCCAAAATGAAGGCACCTGAATAGAAGTGAAAAAATGCTGAGGTACCAGAGCGACAGAGGGGTGCTGAGCAGCCTAGATCACTGAAATCAAGGAAGAACAAAACGGGCTAAATCACTAGTGGATCCTTCCCTCTGCTGGGAAAGAGAAAAGGCTGAGAAACCTTTCCCTTGGATGCTCTCTTGGGAAGCAACATAGACAGTATACTGTTTTATCCAGACAAGAGTCCTGGAAGTCACATGAAAATGAATGTAGCCTAACCTGTGACAAGGAATGCATCTGGGCAGTGCGTTCAAGGAGAGAAAACTGGGTGCTGCATTATCTATTCCAGTACTAAGTGGGCCAGATTTACCATGGTTTTGTTTGAGTGCAGTTTAATTTTGGGAAGGAGAAGGATGAATGTGTCCGCTGTCTTGGCTAAGGGACACATGGAACATTGCAAAAGCAATGAAGAAGGAGAAAAACAAGGGTCCTTTTAAAAACATAAAGCATGCCTGAAAGGAAACCCAGGAAGAAGACCTCAGTATAAATGAAGAAAATGTTGCTATGGGGATGGCTCAGAAAAATTATAAGAGAAGCCTCGCACCAACCTTTAGCAATATAATAACAGAGTAGATAGATCTGTGTGAAAAACAGAACAGATTGGCCAATTCAATTAAATCTACTATGAAACTTCTGGCCATTGAGAAAAGGGTCTTTTTCTTTGTTTTGTAGCTCAGAACAGGTGAGTCTGGATTTTAGCAAGCTTTCTGATATATTTCCAGGTGCCTCAATACTGATTTATGGGCTGCTTGGCAGCAGCAGAATTAAATATATCACTCTTTGGCACATTTCAGTTAAAAAGTGTCAGCCGGGAATGGAATGACAGCACCACTGAAAAGAAAGCTTTATAAAGGCATTAAAACCCTTCCAACCAACTCAATTCCAGCTATGTACCTTTACTATATACACAGTTGGAAAATTCTCCTTTAGAAAAGGTTATCTTATGGGGGAAATTCCAGCTTGTGAGGTAGAGTTTGTCAGCAGAAGAACCTGATGCACAAACAAAAAACAGGAAGAGAAAAGATAAATAGCATGTCAATTCTGCCTAGGCAGAAGGATGCTTGAGGAACTACCCGGAGAAAGTAAAAGCTCCTTTTGAAGCTTCCTTTGTGTAACAACAGCTAAGGCATCCTGCAATGCATGGAAGTGCAGTACCACAAAAATGGATGGACTACAACATGAGATGAAATCCTTGACCACTCCTGATATTTAGCATTTCTAAAAATCAGTTCTATGATACGTGCTATTTGCTAAAAAATACTTGAGAACAAGAGCAGTAATGACCGCTATTACTGTTTCTTTGAAGTTCAATGATGAAAGCCAAAGAAATGAACATACAAAGATCACAGCTGAAATGGTTCAAGAATTATAATCATAACTCCCCTGTCATATTGGCATGTTTCGACTGTTTTTAAGCTGCAGCAAATTACTATTGCAATTATGAAGTACAATTTCTCAGAATAACCCTACAAATAACAAATCAGAGCAGCACTCTACAGCTATTATTAGTTGGCTACGTAAATACTTTTATTAGGTTATTACATTCAACAGGCTGTTCCCACATTTTTAAAATTTATCTTTGCTTTTATCATGTGCTCTTTAAGAATTTATTAAAATATTAAAATGTCGAGGTTGTGCAAATTTACTGTCCATAATTTGACCAATATTTCAAATAGCATACCAGATTAAGACAGTTCAATTTTAAATGTATAGTGTTATATTCCTAAATGAAATTTGCAAATCTGGGAACATTAGTACAATGAGACACTCTTCCCAATATGACAGGAGTGATTGTCTTGTTTTAAAAACTTGCAGAGCACTGCTGTAATGAAGCATTACCCCTAAGATAGCACTGGATACAAGTAATAAACATTATGATCATAGTAACTATTTATATAATTCTGTAATTAAATGCAGGGAAGAAATATGCTGTAATGATAACAAATCAGCAAGTTAGGAAAAATTAACAGAAAATATGCTCTTAATGTACAGAAGTAGAAATAATTTGGTCATGATTGTTGAAATAGTTAAAAATCAAGGAAGTGATTATTTTTCAAAACAGAACATGGAAATAAAAGCTCAACGATCCACAGTGTTTGGATGAATTTCAGCTTAAAAAAACCCACCAAAAGCCTAAACAAAATAAAACATGTCCAATCCCTCAGATGTGTGCTTATTCTATGATCAGAATGCAGGGGCAATAGTGATTTACATAAATTATTGTCCTTCTCCTTAACAGTGAATATTTTTGTGAAGCAAGAGTCTCCCAGTTCTCTTGTTGGAGCTCGTAATCTGCCCAATAAATTCCTGTAACTTCTTAAAATTTTTATGACTTGCTACTTCATGATTCCAAAGTTACTTGCAATAGGTAATCTGAGGATCAGGAGGGGGTGCTCTACTTAGATCCTTGATCTGGAAGATGCAAGTGCCAGCCTAGGAATGAAATGCTAAAGCAGAACAAAGCCATTGCTTTTCTTACAGACATTACAGCATGAGAGATCAAGAAACATTGCATGATGTTTAATTAATTCAACAATTCCTTGATACATACTAGCAAGCTGTCACATAAAATCTGAGTATGACACGCTAGAGAAAAAATTAAAGAAATTGTTCTAGAAATGTGAGAATAATTTCCATTGTGCTCATTCTGCTGCGAACTGGAAAAAAAAAAGGCCCCAAACCTCCAGAATCCATCGATTGTTTGGAAAGAACATACCTATTAACTCTTTATTTCTGACATCTAAGGCCATGTTTCGTAAAGCTGTAGCGACGGCACACACCACCCGGTCGTTGTCTATCCGGAGCAGTTCCACCAGTATTGGCAATCCTTTCTCCTTGCGGACGGCAGCGCGGATGTACACTGACCACTGCAAAGACACAGGGGAGAGAGAGCAGCAACAAAGTCAGGAATCCACCACAGACAGTGAGGCATCTCAGCTTATGACAGAGCAAGGGCTAACTGAACCATCTGGATGCAAAACTCCCAAGAGTGGAAATAATTGCATTGATGACGCTGGGCAACCACTTGAATTGGCTATCTGCAATCACTTTTTTATGATGATGGAGAAATTAAATGATGGAGTGACTTCACTTCTAAGCACACCTGGTTACATTTTCTCAGCCCAAGTCTGCCGACAACTTACTTTGCATCAGCGTTTTGTATGCAGCATCTAATGATGCTTGTTTACTGCTAAATCAACAACATTTATTTTACAAAATATGTATTACAAAGCAAGTTCAAGAGGTCTGAATATTTCTTTGTTGTTACCGTAAGAATTAATCAGCCTACAAACATGAGAACACTATTACCATTTCTCTTGTGATTGTTATCTTGTTCAAAAGGAAAACTCAGGACAACTATATACCTGGTTTTGGCAGCTGTAGTGATCCTACCTGGAATGCTATTATATATTGAAGTGTTTGTGATTCCTTCAAGAGCTGACCTGAGGGCGGTATGCACCTGTACTGTGCCTGGCTGCAGGTTTCACGTGACTGCAGGATAAACCCAGTGCCTGATTGTATCAGAGAAGCCTGAAGGCATCTCCCACTTGACACCACTGCCATGGCCTTGTCTTTGTATCAAAGCCAGAAGTTATGTTCTTATGTAAACATCCCTTTTATTTGACAGTAGAAATGATGTTGTTTACTTCTAAGAAACCCTTTAGGAGCTCTAAAGATTATCATGCCAGTGAACAAGGGATCTGTGCATTGTGCTGTGAGTAGCAGGTCCATCCAGAGATGCCCAACTCGGGGTTCCCAGCCCATGAAGGGGTTAAAGATCAGCTATACTACCATGTTTTCCATTCTGCTGTGTTCTCCAGCAGTTGCAAAACATATAAACAACACAACAACTGTGACCTTGTGGTTTAAAATATACAGGTATTGCCAAAGTTAGGATGTTTGGACACCTGCGGATATACAGATCTCCTCAGTATAGCCCACTTCAAAACAAGCTGTCCATAGGCACACATTCTTTTCACTTCATGACCTCTTCTCTGGAATTTTCATGGAGTTTATGCTTCTTTTACTGACAACTGAAAGGAAATTATTGAAGAAGAGCACCTCCCTCCTTTCAGTGCTATGGCATGGACACTTAACTTGCCATTGTACCTGGAAGGTGAAGACAAGTTCTGGAAGGCCTTTGCTTTAGAAATACTTCAAACATTTCAGAAACTAGGGTGATAAGCCTTAGGATTTTCTGATCTAGATGGTCCTTCACTTTTGACAAAGCCATGCCATTGTAAAGAATAATTACATTGCAATAACATTACTCCATTGCCAGACAGAGTAAAAACAAAAAATGGTTAGCACATTCACTGTCAGCAGACCATACTTAACCCCTGCCTCTACAGCCTCTACTTACCATAGCTGAAGAGCTCACTTTAAAAGCATCTGTTTATATAAGATACATGCCCCGAATAGTAGAAATCAGAATATATATTTATGATAAGAACACGAGATACAGAGATAAACAAGAACTACAGTGCTGCAATATGTGGAGTACAAATTCATACCAAGGGGAATTCAGGGGAAATTGGATAAAAGGAAAATAAACCAGCATTTAAAGAACACTTTTAAATTAATTCTCCTCTGTAATAACTATGCATAACAAAAGCCAGTTGGCTGACTTCACTGTAGATGAAAGTGATAATGGTTGTGATAAGCCTTCTAGTCAGTTAAGTGGGATATCCCTTAACTGCATCCCTGAGCACCATAATGTGTCTAAAACATAAATGTGCTGTAATTTTGTGCAGCAAAGCAAACAGCTTAGGGGAGACAAGTGATAGCAGGACTCTTGGTTGGTCTTATGTTTTCTCCTCCAGTCTCTTCTCTAGAACCAGTGTATAGGATGATCAGATAAAAAACTAAAACAGATCTTAAGGATCAATGAGTTTAACAGGAAGTATTTTCTGAAAAATAGTTTCTCTCCTATACCCTGATTTTAATGGGATATTAGTATAAAGAATGCTATTATTTCTAACCTTCCTGGTTTGATAAATATATATTTGCCTGCCAGTTTGATGCATTCTCACCTGCAGCTGGGAAATGAGCAATACCTCCTTGCACTTAAAAAATGCTGTATTTTGTACAGCTCTCCCAGGGGAAGCATCTGATGCATCTGCTGTGATTACAAGGTGACTGCCAGCGTGAGAGTTCAAGGTAGCAGTGAGAATATTTTGAGAAAGAAGTGAGCCTGTCTGGTGGAGGTGAGAGTTCAAGCTAGCTGAAAGTATTCTGAAAGATGCTGTCGTTCACTGCAGAAGTACACCACAGATGTAGCATCTTCAAAATGGGCTAATGGGGAATCAGTGGGGGTGTTTGTTTTGAGAGAAAAAGCTTATCTATGTCTGTTCAATACCAAGGAAAATCTAAAATGATTCTTTAGATTATTCACTGTATTTTAAAAACCTCCATACTAAAACCTGAGTAAACAGTTTTCCTTTGATTTTCTTTTTAGTCAGCTACCAAGAGAAAACACAAGCACTTGTTTCATAAAGCCAGGTTTACAACAGACTTCTTGGGATGTAGTATTTTCATCATTCATTCCAACACAAAAGTTTAAAAGGAACAAATTACGAAATGTTTTGCTTTTAAGCCTAGGGGGAGTAGAATACATTGTAGGAGAAACACTGAAATAACTCAATATGAAAAAAGGAGAGAAACTATAAACCTCCTTACTAAATAAATGACATACAATCCTTCAAGATTTGTAATGAACCAATTAATTTGATTTCAACAGTAAAAAATAGAACTCCAAAGCCTTCACAAGGGAAAGATGCAGACAAAATGTTTTACAGATGCACATGTGCACACACATACATATAAAACAAGGGGAGGATAACCACAGAAAAGTACATACAAAACCTCTCCTCTCCCCTGTGTACTCCCCTCCCTCCCAAGCTGTCTTTTTCCGAAGGATGTCATCCACTTTGGGAAAAGTTCAGAGACTCCTCAATGTGTGATTTGCTATCATTTCATCTGCTGTTTCAAATCATGAACCTTAGGCAGAAAGAGAGAAATGCTTTTAATTGTTTCAACGGTCTCTGGAGAACTTTCCATTGGAAAGTGGGATGAACTGTCTGGTTCTCTTTCCTTAAGCTGCCAATTAGGACAAGTTTCTGCAAGCAATTACGCTGCGCTGTGCGGATTTCAGGAGAGCTCAAATTGAGATGCCTCCAAAGGCTATTTCATTCTTGCAGAGAATGCAGAAATTGATTTGGTCTTGTGTATACTGATGATCCATCCCTTCGCCTAAAGCCATCGTGGAGCGTGCCTGCATTTCCACATTGGGGGTCAATTGCTAATATGAGCTCAGTGAAGTATAAAAGCAAAGAGATGAAAAATCATAAAAAGGAAAAGAGACAAAGGGTTTGCTGCCTATCAGTAAGTAAATGAGGCACTCTGCCAATACGCTTAATCATCCTGTTACTGCACAAATCAGTGGCAGTGTCAACGATCAAATAGCTGTTCAGTTTGTAAAGCAAAGGCATCCCTGTGGGAACAGCAAACACTTTAGCGGGAAGAAGCAGCTAGAAAATAAAAGAAAATCTTTATTGTTGCATCAGACTGGGGCTAAATTATCAGAGACAAGCACAGGAGCCACAATCCGTGTATGAACATACTTTACTAATAATGGAATTTGGGGGGCATAACTATTATACATCACTTTGAAGGTAATCGTAGAGCTCTATGTACACTTTCATGAGTAATTTCCTTTTTCTTTTCATCACAGCAATTAGATAGAAATATAGAGTAAACCTGAAAATTATTTTTTTGTTTGTCAATTACCATCAGCCTAATATAATCTTAATCTAGGGATTAAGATTATATTAGGCTGAAACTTGAGAAAAGAGTAATTAATCTAGCTAAAACTCACTTATATTTTTCAGAAAAATTAAAAAGCAATTTTTCAGTTAACTCCTTTTGGTGTTTCATATGATTTTCCTTTATTTCCCTATGAAGCAGCAACACAGGAGACCAAACTGAACAATGCAGAAATTTCCATCATAAAATGAAAAATAAAAAAACTACCAAAATAAATTCCCGCCAAAAATACAAGAAATACAACAACAACAGTATATACTTGACATTTTGAATGGATTCACTTTCCTGCCATTGACATCAGTGTTCCCGAAGTATCTGCAGAGTATTTCATCACATACTTCAGCCTTGACTAGAATTTGGTACAGTTCAACACTGTGACCTAAAGACTATTGAGTTACTGAGTATTAAAGGGAACTGTTGAGATGTAAATGACAACATGAAAGCTAAATCAGGGCAGCAGGCATGACTAAGCAAACTCAATTACTCAGCAAACTAAAGTACCAGGAAGATTAGAGTGACTTGAGGTCTGCTAGGAAAGGCTTAGGAATTGTCTGTGCTAACAGTAAAATAGCAGACCATGAAAGAAACTGCATGTTGAATAATCAAAGATCAATGAGCAATCAAAGATTAATACTCTTCTCTATCTGTCCAGACTCAATGTAATATATCAATCAGGAAAAAAAGAAAATATTTTTATATTTGAAAATTAAAGATCTACTTTACTCAAATAATTCTACTGGGATCCCTAAGAAGTCACATGACCTGATACAGAGCAAAGCTATGAAATCTTGGTTATCTTTTTGCAGTTTTTGAAGAGAGCAAAACCAGACTTCCTAAGGACTTTCTGCCCCCTGTCTGCAGAACAGTCTCAGAAGTGATTCTAACTGGTAGCCTGCAAGCAAGTTCTCTACATCTTTGTGTTGGGACAAGACAAAAGCATTAATCAGTCATTCTTCTCTTGCTTCACAACCTTAGTCAAACTTAAAGAGAAAGGAAAAAATCCAGTGGGTAAAGATACAAAGTTAAATAAATAAACTAGAGAAAAATAAAACAGTGCTAAGTGAAGTTATCTTAAACAGGAAGTTAAACTGATAAGGAACTGCCCTTGCACCTCCTCACTCTCCAGTACTATGTTTCCAAAATGATCAGTTTTCCAAACATCGTAACTAATATAATTTAAAAAAATAAAGGATCTCGGACAAAAATGTCACCTCTCATGGAATGCAAACTGCTTATAGTAAGGGATTACTTCGAACACAAAGTCAGCGATACAAGTGTTTGCAGCAACAGGTCTTGCTTCTTGAATATTGTCCTGTCCCTTCAATTTTGTCTTCTGTCCTAAAGAGCCAATATATTTCCCTTTAACAATTGATGCTGCCTCATCTATGAGGTTTTTCTACCCAGGTAAGAATTCCTGACAGAATAAAGCACTGTTTTTTTTTTTTAAAGTTTGCCTTTATTGATTACACATTATGCTGTAAGTGGTCTTCTGCATCCTATCACATAAAGATTCATAATACTACTATTTTGAAGAAAATAAAAATAAGCCTTTTCACTGTCTATCAAAAAACTTTCTCCTGGAACAGCCTGATGAAACTCCAAAGGGTTAATGCATAAATACCTAGAGTCATCAGAAAAGTCTGGCAAGGAACCTCCAATATGTCCTTGCCTGATAAGAGAAGATTGATAACCTAGATAGCTGCTACTTTAGAAAATAATTACTCATTATCTTCAAGTGTCTGGACGGTAAGGAGCTTGAAACTCTTTCTCATACTACTCTTTGAAGTAGCTGTACTGACCTTGTGTCTAAACTGGTCCCTTTTATGTTTTCAGTTTCCTTATCTAATAATTTACTTAATGGAGCTCTTGCTCCCATGAGAGTCAGATTTCTCTAGCAAGGAATTAACAAAATAAATGCAGTTGCTGTCTAAGGAACAAAGACCAAGATAGCATCTAGAGTATCTCAAGAGATCAGGCCAATGACCCATAAACCCCATTCACAGGAGTGTTGTACCTGCATATTAGGGATCAAAGGCAGGGACATTCCTTTGTCTAACCAAAGAGTCTCCTAATTCCCTGCTGAGTATAATTAAACATGGAATGGAAAGGAGAAAAGCTAGAAAGAACTAGCCAAGGAATGCTACAGTCTCATGAGATTGATACTGACCTCAACAGAAGAGCACTTGTTCCTCACATTACAAAGTCAAAGGATAGGAAAGGAGGACCTTGGACTTGAAGAGGGCAGGCTTTGGCTGTGTAGGAGACTGGTTCACAGAGTCCCTTGGGAGACATTACTGAAGGGCAAAGAAATGCAGGAAGGCCAGACATTCTTCAAGTAGGAAATGTTAAAAGCTTGTTTCTACTGTTGACAGGAACAAGTCATCCTTGTATATTAAAAGATGAGCTGGCGGGGAAGAGCACCAGCCTGGCTGAATGAAGAGCTTTGCTGCAGTTCAGGAAAAAATTAGGAGGGCTTTTCCCTCCCCTTTGGAAGAGGGATGCTCAGGAGGACTACACAGATGCTTTGAGGTTTCAGGGAGAAAATCAGAAGGGCCAATGCCCAGCTAGAACTTGATCAGGCTACTGCTGAAAATGACAACAAAATTGTTTCTATAAATACAGCACCAAGAAAAAGAAGGCTAAGGAGAATAGTCTTTATTGGATGCAGGGGGAAACATAGTGTCAGGGGGTGAGGAGAAGGCTGGGGTACCGAATGCCTCCTGCCCTTGAAGTACAACAACTCCAAGGCAGAGCTTCAGGCTGGGGACAGAGTGGCTGGAAAGTGGCCCAGTGGAAAAGGACCTGGGGTTGCTGGTTGACAGTGACTGAACATGAGCCAGCGTGTGTCCAGGTGACCAAGGAGGTCAAGGGCACCCTGGCCTGTATCAGCAACAGTGTGGAAAAGGGAAGTTGGCCATCCTGCCATTAAAGCAGATGAGGGAGTTCATAAAGCCTGTAAGGTAACTGAGACAGAAGACTGAGTGCACAGAGGGGAGTAATCAAGGCCCAGAGCAGGTGTGCTGTCTGTTCCAATATAAGCCATTGTGCTGCCAGAAGAAATATAGTAAATCTTTTTTCCTGGTTTTAAAAGACAGATATTGCCTATGTCAGTCATGATAGTATGGGTTTTTTTGAAAAGGATCATATGAATGAAGCAATTATTTTTAAGGGTTTGACAAAATTAAGGAAATGCCACTTGTGATGAGAATACAGTGCTATCAACTGCATGTAATAGAAAAGGTAATATTGTAGGACCAGAGACAGTGGGCAATAATTGAAACACAAGACTTTTCAGAACAGCAGGAATTGCTTTTTCACTTGTCAGGGGGACTGAGCACTGGCACAGGTTGCCCATCCTTGGAGACATTCAGACTTGGAATTGGAAACCACCCAGACTTGCTCCCAGGCAGCTGCCTCTAGGTGGCCTTGCCTGAGCAGGGGGCTGGACCAGATGACTTCCAGGTCCTGGCCAGCCTCAGTTCTTTTGTGATTCTGAGTTCAGAGCAACAGGTCTTGCAACACTACAGTAATATCTGGCAGATAAACTGACTTCAGCCTAAATTCAGCTGTCAGATACACACACACAGACGTAGTAATAAGCAGGTACCCTAATATTTCCTTCCTTCCTGAGAGGGTAATTTTATTCAGAAGGGACATAACCTTGGATGCTTGACATTGTTAACTCGAGGACATTTTGCATATAACTTTTTACAGGCTAAGAAGATTTAATGCATTAATAGCCAATTGACCAAGGTGAAAACTAAAAAGAACTTGCCACTTTTATTCTCACCATCTGAGGAAAAGTACTAATGCCAGACTTCCTATAAGAAGTTCATCTTTTGCAGTATCACTCTTCCATGTAATTTTTTCAATCCAAGGCATTAAAATAAAAAAATTATATGAGGTTGCAGAAAGAACTTCTAGTTTGAGGAGTTATAGTGGGAGGGATTTCTTAATATGCAGGCAACTGCCTTCAGAATATAGCTGAGGGAATCAGAAAGTCTCCTTTTTTCTTATTCTACATTTTTGCACAAATTTGGTAAACACAAATTAAGTGGCAAAGAAAAATAACAGAGCTCCCAGTGAAAGTCAATACCTAATGGGAAATAAAAAGCTTGCACTGCTTCCAAAGGCATGTCTCAAACCTTATTTGTTCAGGGAAAACTCCAGCTAAGATTGATGAGGAAAGTGTTTCCCTAGTTTTATTATTTCATATTTCTAAGCAGCTTTAATATTCAAGTTCATATTAAGTATAATTACAAAAAGTCTATTATTTGGAAAAAAAAATCTTAGAGTGGCAACGAGTGGAAGTAAAACCAAACCAAATGGCCACACTTTTCATGTGTTGCTCCTTCTGCCTGCAGATGTCCAGAACTCTGTGAAATTACCAAGGTTATGATTTGATGGGATAAAATGTTTTGACAAGTAATGACTTCTCTAAAACAGAAATCCTCCCAGGCCCAGGCAGCAGCTGAGCTGTGCAGAAGGTGAGTGCAGATCCAGTGCTGACAAACTGCCCCGCTGCTGTCAGGTGGCAGCACTGTGCTTGGGGTGTGTATTACTGGCAGGCACCAACCCTGCTGGGAGGGGGACATGCAGTGATCCCCTGCTGGTGTCACAGGGCACTGTGCAGGGCAGCAGTTACACCTTAAGCAAAGTGGTACCCTGGCAGCAATGTGGAAAATGTTAATTTGTTCAGTCTTCCCAAAAGTATTTGGCTGTCTCCATAGACATTATTCCAGAAGGGCCAATCTGATTTTTCATAGATGCATCAAGTAAGAACATGAACAAAAAAGAGATCTCTGTGAGGATATGCATGTAATTTTTCATGATAGAGGTGATTCTTCTCCTTCAGATTCCAATACCAGTGTCCTTCTTATGTGATGACATCTTGATGCAGAACAGTGAGATGAACAAATATCAGCATTTATCTGAAACAGTCTTTTCCAAAATGAGTTCTGCTTTGTATATAAGCTGTCAATCCTTTTCAAGACCAGAATATACACCGAAGTCTAGATATGCAGTCAGAAATCATGGCAGGTTAAATTTTCACATTGAAAATATTCTTCCTCATACCCCAAAATCAGTATCTTGTTCTACTGATAAACCTTCATTTGGATCTCTTAATATATTTGTCACCAAGATACTCCTTTTCAGACTTGTTACACACTGTGTTTCGTCTAAAAATTAATACATAGACCAAATATTTCGTTAGTCATTACAAAAAACTCCCAAGTTTTACTTTGCAGATGGGCAATATATGTCAAGATTTTAGTCCAAAGTGTTTCATTTTGACATAGAAAAATTGTACATGAATATAAGTATGTCACACTTTTTTTCTTTTCTATTAGTATTTGGCTTTAGACGGAATTCCTGCAACTCAAGCAGTGCTAAAAATGTCTTACAGATTATGTTTCACCATGTGCATGTGTTGATTTTATGGGTATGTATCACTGAGAAACTATATTCCCCGAAATGAAGAAAACTTTCAGCCTTTCTGAGCATTAATCCTGAAAGCTACATACTGCTGCTTTCTTTCTGTGCCTGAAATTCTCCAAAGTAATCTAGGGGATTTAGACACATATTGTCTGTTAATTCTAGTGGCAGACATTTATCTAAATCCTCTACACAACTTTTTATTTTTTAAAAATTACTCAGGCTTCCTTTTATCAGCACTCTTTCCCCCTGTAATAGCACTGGCTAAGCACTGTCTGTGTTAAAAATATTACCTCTTGGCCACCCAAGAGGATTAGACGGCTTTGTACCAGAGGAACCAAAAGGGTGAAACAGCTAGGAAAGAATATGCAAGTGTATCAACTGCATTGTATTTTTTTCCAGAAGAGACTGTACCTTCAGTAGTGTGTGAGCATGCCTGGTTCGCTGAGTGCCTCGCACAGCCCCTGATTCTCTGGCATCAAAATAATGCTAATTGGAAAAAGCCCACAACTGCTATTGCCATTAATATTAATAGCAACATTATTTATCTTCATACAGTTTGCTCTTCTCTCCTTCAGTCCATCATAAAGTTCTTCTTGAAAGAACTCAAGTAAAACAAAAAAAATTCCATTCTTTATACAATTACCATTTGTTGGAGGAACTAAAAAAATTAAAATCTCCCTTAGGAATAACCTCTTCTTTTAAGAGTTTTCGATCCTTTATTTCAGTCATTTTATATTTGGACTGCAGCAGTGGAAAGGAGAGGTCAAAAGGTGGAAACATCAATGCTTATGTAATCCCCAAAGAGGATTACTCTCCTCACAAAAATGGCTAGTATGACATGTGAAATTAAGGATATTCATTCTGTGTCTGCACATCCCTTGTAATAGAATTGGTGAATCTTTAGAAAAATAGAGCAATATGAGAACAACTCCGCTTTTCCCATGGTATCAGCACAGATAGTATTAAAGTCCAAAACCAGTTTTTCTAAGCCAGTACTTGCCAAAGAGCTCTGCAGAGCCTTCCTTCCTCTCCCTGTACACTTCTGCCAACTAAAGGATGACAGGTACACAGATTTATTAGAAATGGGAGAAGGGACACCACTTGGATTTTAGCACTTCTATTAGTCCTGGCAAACATGCATGCATTGTTTTCTCATTTGGACCAGGGCTACACCCATTCCCAGATGGTTAGAACACATTTATTGCATTTCTCTGCCAGGATTACTCCATCTGAAGCAGTCTATAACATGAGAATAATAAAACCATAATGATTTTCAGGCACAGTGCTAACATGGGACAAAAATCACTGAACGGATATTTTTTTAAATCATTTTACATGCCACTGAATGCAACAGTCAAAGACATTTTATAAGTCTGGTGGAACACAATTATAAAAAAAATGCCTTGGAAGAGCTAGTGAGTGTGCCAGCCCAACTACCAATAAAACTTTATGGGAAAAAGAAAACAATTTCTTAGTGTCAGTGTTAACATTTCAAAATGAATGCCTAATTCAATTGGTATTTACGTATCACATATGAACACCCAACTGCTTAAAACCCAACAGGACACCTTCTGTTTTGACAAGTGTGTCATAACTGACCAGTGCATTTCCCTGTACATGACTGTTTTCATTGTAAATAAGAAAAGTCCTGCTGAGAGTTAATTTAAAATCAGTGCATTATAGTTACACCATAGGATTAGAGAGTTAGTACTTTCACCCAATTAAACCAGTTTACCATCAGGAAAAGTAAACAAAGTTCAATATTTTCTTAAATTTTTCACTCAACTTACTGCAAACAATACGTGAAAGAAAAATGGATCTTTGAAGTACAGTTGAAAAGCAGATGTGCCTTGATTGCACATTTCCTCACTCATTTTATATATTTAATCCTATTGCGTATGTATTTTAATAATTTCTTATTTTTAAAAAAGTAGATGCTAAGATCACTTGTGTTGGTGTCACATTATTTATATCTCTGCTGTGCCCTGGATTCTACTAAGGGACAGAATGTCAACCAGTTTCTGCAGTGACAGAACAATATGGTTTCATTTGATTTCCACTGGTGGCATTTTTGGCTCATTTTTCATGGCTCTGTCACCCAGGTTCATAAAGAGCTGCTTCTCTTCATTCTCCTCATTTGGATATTGGTTTTCAGTGGCAATTTTTCATACTTGACTTGACCAGTGTGATCCTTACTGCTGCATGCTGACATTTGCTATGATATGACTATCTAGGACTTGAAATACTATCTCAAATTTGACTTCAGATAGTTCTATGAAAACAGAAGGTTATTCCACTACCAGAAGCAATTCGATACATTTATATCACCAACCTGCTGTCAGCTGTAGGGTGGTTTCAGAACTGAAGAAGAAAAATGGATTGGGTTAATATTCCTACCTTCCAACTCCCAGCAGCCAAGTTCTGCAGTGCCCCTGCTGCCCCTTCCAGCGTGTCTGGATTTGAGCACTCAGAAAGAAGTGTGAGGTAGGGTTTGACTATTGAAGGGTGCCACAGCATCTGGATTCCTTTGGGTGGTTCTGCACAGTCTGGGAGAGGTCCTACGCCATCCCACTGTTGAAAAGCACAAATCAGACTGTCAGCAAGGAACACTGAAATACACTCGAGAATTGCCTCAGTTGGAACTGTAACATCTATGAAGGCATCTGCCCATAAACAGATGTTCTCAATTTTTGCACATAATGTGATTCTTCAAGAAGGAACCAAATTTCCTACTCAACATTCCTTATAGACGAGCTATAAGATTGGCAGAAATCCCAATGTTTTAGCTAGCTGACATAACAAAAACACTTTTCACTGCATGTATTTTTTTGTGTGGGAACAGAAGCCCAGTGAATGTATCTTAAGAGGCAAATCTAGAACTTGCATGGGGGGAAGATATTTTCTTTTCACATCCTTCTCAGTTCCCCACATTCTCTCTCTTCCCACGAGAGGAAGAACACCACAGAATGCTACTATGGAAAACGAAATCATTCAAGGCCATGAGCCCTCCATTCCATGAAAGGCACAAGGATGACAAGTCTTCATCAATTGCACAACTACTGGCCTCCCACAATGAGAGTGCAGGAGGTCTTCAGACAGCCAGCTGTGTAGTCTGAGACTACAATGCAATTGGAAGAAGTAGCTCTCACAAAACACTCTGTTCCTCTCATCATGTACAGATTTTTGCCATGGAAAACAATCCAAGTCTGATAGCAAAAATGTGCAATATTTAAACCTGAACAACAAGTAGGTTATTGCACAAAACCCACTCTTACCAGAAATAAACACTTTATTCCAGGAGGACAGGGATTCTCCTCTCCACTGGAGCACACAACACTTGCACCTACGTATGAAACACCTCAAAAGAAAATATAGAGACTTTCTTTTTGCCTTTTAATCAAAAGTAAGATGTGGAATGCATTTTCAATAAAATTCTCCTTACATATTTTAATTTTATATTTTGGGTTTTTTTTGTACAGATAAAGAGATTTAAATAGTTCATGGCATTAGTGCCACTTTTAGGAACAAGCCTTAACTTTTTAGTAAAATATCTTTTTTATCATCTCTGACATATCCACATTGTGTAATACAATATGAAGTAAACCTTTTAGTACCTTGGGTTAGAGATTACTGTGACTACATAAATAAAAAAATCTGTACTGTTACATTAAACATCTACTAGACATACAAATATAGGTTAAGTCAAATTAATGCCTGGTTTAAATCTGCAAAGTTAATTTAACTATTTATGAGTGCACAATAATACTTGCACTGGGAAAGACCTAGAATCTCTTGTTTTCAGAAAGTATCAATCATAATTTTATTTACACTAACTTTTAAAATAAAATACATATATTTTAAGGGAGAATTAATCAAATCTTCCCTAATAACAACTAAACCAATTTCAACCTAGTTTTGCATGATTAATACCTTTAGGAATGAAACCCACTATTTTTTTCTAAATTAAAGCAGAACAAATACCAAAGTGAAAAGCTAGAGGGACCATTTAATACACACGAGCAGTTACCAAAAGCCAGGAAGCAGCTCAGATGTGAAACTCACTACGGTGGACAAATGTTATCCTATTTTAAAAAAACTGGCATAGCAATACCCAGTGATGGCTGAGAAAATAGAGGGCAAATACCTTCTGGAGAAACAATGCCTTCAAATTAGTCTGTTACGGGGCTGTGTCTTTGAAATTTTTAATACATTTCTGCCTTTAAACCAATAGATTGTTTTCAGTGCATGTGACTCAGTTCTCCTGTTTCCTCCTTATAAATCACCAGCCTTGCCAGAAATGAGTTCTTTTCAGCTCATAAAAAATACATTAAAGCCTGCCTCTTATTTTAACTCTCAGAATTCAATCATTCACACTGACAGATTTTTTTTTTTTGAAAACAAATGAGAGACACATCTTACAGGTCAAATCTGACCTCAAACCAGGTTTAGGTTTTGTACCTTAGTAAGTTCACTAATGAATGACTTGTGATATCCAAGGACACCAATTCAAGTCTTTGTTTGTCTCATTCTAACTTATACGAATTATGCATTATGCAACTGAAGAGTTTTGCACAGGGTATTTACTACATTATTTCAAGGACAAAGTGCATGAAATGCATCAAATGTATCAGATCCACCCATATGAGGGGTTACATGCCTATGTGTGGATATAATTTTTTTTTTATGCTCAGCTCTTTACACTCTTATGATCCCAAGGATTACTGAAAATCAACTGATATAAATAGAGCCCTATATACATGTTCATGCTGTTCTGGCACACTAGAAATGATCTAGCAGATAAATTAATATTTAATGTTGTTTTGCCATTCTGCCCACTAATGAGAAAACATTAAAAAAATAGACAAATTACTGCATTTCCCTGCCCATCTTGCAACTCACTTTTAGCATGATTGCATTAATTTATCACCAACTGTGAGGGAAGACCTTTTTCCCAAGATGCTGTGATCCCTCAGAGTCCATGTAATAATGAGGAAAATCTTTGGTACCACACATGCATGTGCAGTGTGGCACAGGAAATTCAGTGACTGCTCTTCAGATGCGCCGTGTGTGCCCGGAGCAGTTGAGTGGCTGCACAGGGACGGTGTCACTGTCCACCTTGCCGTGCTGGTTTTGGCTGGGGTAATTACCTTCACAATACTTGGTATGTGCCCATGCTTTGGATTTGTGCTGGAAACAGCATTGATAACCCAGGGATGTTTTAGTCACTGCTGAGTAATGCTGACAACCTTTTCTGCTCTTCAGCCCACCTCACTAGCGAGGAGAATGGGGATGCACAGAGTTGGGAGGGAATACAGTCAGGACAGCTGACTCCAACTGACCAAGGGAACATTCCACACCTCAGGGATTTATGATCAGAATGTAAAGCTAGGGGAAGAAGAAGGAAGGGAGGACATTCAGAGTGATGGCGTTTGTTTACGCAAATCATTGCTATGCATGATGGAGCCTGGCTTTCCCGAGGATGGCTGAAGATGGGAAGTGCTCATGCCAGCCCATGGGAAATGGTGAATGAATTCCTTCCTTTGCTTTGCTTGCATGTGGGGCTTTTGCTTTCCCCATTAAACTGTTTTTTATCTCAACCCACGCATTTTCTCACTTTTACTCTTCTTCGCCCCCGCCCCACTGAGCGAGGGGCTGTGTGGGTTTAGCTGCTGACTGGGGTTAAACCACAACACCTGCTGTGCCTGTGGCAGCCTCCTCACTCCTGGGCTTAGTGGCTTCTGGTGTCTTTTGTGCAGCTGAGACCAGTGCCTGAAGCTGTACAGCCCAACTGTTGCAGGGCATGTAGAACTGACACAGGTGAGCAAAGAAGCTACTGCAAAGGAGATCTGCCCGATCTTCATTCATTTATTTTGTATTTCACAAATATCAACAACATAAACAATCGCCTGAGCAGGAAAAAAAAAAAAATTCTCCAAGCAGTATTAGTGTCCATATTTAAAATAGTGGTCAAGGCATGGCAGAAGCCACTTTGCAGTTTGCATTGCTAAATATTAATGAGCTGAGGCAGCACCCTCACCCAGTAAACACCTCTACCCAGTAAATTACTGGAAGAGTTACTGTACTGTTGCAGCCCATCAGGAATGATCAGGAAGGTCTATTTGAGATAGACTGGGGCTGCAGCAGGAGCCTCTGAAAAAGAGGACAACAAGCAATTACTCTTCCTAGCTTACACTAAGGAGGAAAAAAAAAGTCATAAACAAATATTCCTTCCAGGCTTCCCTCCTTCAGCTGAAATTACCCCCATATATTGTGGTTGAAGCTGACAAACTGCTTGTTACGTGGGTGAGATACAGATCTCTCATTTCCCAAGACCGGTGCAAAAAAAGGATGAAAGTCAAGAAAAATAAAAGCCAAATACCAAGATCTTTTAAGAACAACAGACTTTTGATAGTAAGAGTACTCTTATAAAATTTCATATTAGTAAGGAACTTTGAGAGGAGAAAAAGATCACTCATGGAGATGTGCTCCTGTGCTGCATACCAGATTATCTAGCGCCACCTTTCTCATTTTAATGAAAGTAAATCCATATTTATAGTGCAATAGTACTAAATTCCTGGGAAAGCTTCTATTCAAAAAGTACACTGCAAATTTTGGGGTTTGTACTAATAACCTCAAATTGGTGGGATTTGCTTTTAAATAGGTATCATATGGCAATAGGTTTTCATGTAATAACAAAACCACAGTGTTTTATCTTAATTTATTACATATGAATACTTCCTTTCCCCCCAATCTGTACAAAATACCACTACTAAAAGAAGAAAATATAGGAAAAATTTAAAACAAACCTCACCAATGTCTAAAACTATCTAGACCTCCCTCCAATGATTCTAGACATTTGGGACAGTCTGATAACACTGTAGCTATGCTCCTTGAAGCAGCAGTGAAAAAATTCTTAAGAGCAATTACACAGTGCTTACTAAAACCATTTCTGAAATGCCCAAGTCTTTTAAACTAATAGGCCTGCTAAGAAGACACTGCTATCTCATCCTGCACGTCTTAGTGGCTGTGACAGTCTCTGCCAGTAGTCACTAGACATGCCAGTCCAATAACCTCTTTTGGACACATTTGTCAAGAGGTGAATTGGCCAATGCTGTCAAGAGCAGAAATCAAAAATTCGGCAACAAAAATTCACCCAAGTCATAGAGCTTGATTTCAGGGATGATGAGAATCCACGCAGCTGACGCTAAGGAGGAAGGGATACCATTATTTACATCAAGTCAAACTTCAGTTAAGACATCCAGGCCTAAATAAAAGTGGTGATATAAATGCAGGTGTTAACTGACAAAGAGACCACTGGAGCATGGTGGGAGAGCAGAGCTCATTGCATAAATAATGGAACCCTTCCCAGTTCGATGCAACAACATTTACAATTATAAGAAAGGTGTTTGAAATGCTTTCTAAACATTTCAATATGTTGAATCAGTATAATTAATCTCAGATAGTAATAAATCTAAATTGTACTTTACATTCTACATTACACTCTTAAAATAATTGCTAATGCCTTTATTCAACTTTTAATATTATGCTTAGCTAAGAAAAAAAATCATTTGAGCATTTTCTCTTTGCTTAAAAACAGACCCTTCCCAAACGAAGGGGGACGGAGTCAAACTCGGGAAAACAGACCTTGACATGACAACATGTCACTACATGCTCTTCTCTCCACAGAAAGCTGAAGCTAACCGGCTTTGTAGTATATTACAAAAAATGACAAATACAAAGTATATTTAATAACCCTGCCGTTTTGACTTTGAAAACAAATTGGCTATACATGACACTGAGAGGCTCACAGAACATCCGGGAAGATGCTGCGCATGCAAGCAAGAAAGGAGAAATGGTTTTCAAAAAGCTCTGTAAGAAATCACTCAAGATATTTGATTCTTGCTGCTCAACATTTGGCATAACCTCTTTGTGCAAGATGAGGAAGTAACAACTGGAAATAATACTCTTTCTGAGCAAGAACATACTGGCAATACAGCCTTTCATCCCTAATCTCAATTCAAATTATTGGTTAAACCCAGGAGCCGCCAGCATTTCTCTCTGTCTCTGCTTAGTAGCTTGGTATGGCTTGCTAGAGCATTGAAGTATTCTTGGTAAAATAGTGGTCTCACCACATGAAAAGACATATCTGGCAGGTTTATGCTTTTTGAAATATTATTGCCTTAAACCTGCTATTTCACCTAGACAGAAGAATTTATAGGCCATTTAGCAAGCATGCTAAAGAGGTGTGCCAGTTAATTCTTAATGATATATAACTTGAAATGTTGCTGTTATACCTTAAGGCTCCTGACAGAAGGTGAAAAAGAAGGTCAGGCTTATTTCAGAAGTGTCACTTCCAATGAAAAAACAGACTTTGGGCTAGATTCTGGTTTGACAAGAATGATCACAGATGGGGAACTTGAGAGGAGCATGAAGCCAAGAAGTCAACATGTTTTTCTTAGGGAAGAAAGGAAAAAAAATGAAATTGTGCTACTTTTATACATAATGGGCTGCATAACAAGAAATAAAATAAGGATTAATGATGACTTCCTGGCAGTTTTTTTTTTTTACTGAAGTTGGACAATACACCTGATTTGCCCTAACTGCTGTTTGTCATAATCCTTGTTTCTCATACAGCTCAAACAAAAACCTGTTGGCAGCAGTGAGCATGCCAGCAGCATGAATAACATTTTCAGCAGTGGAAGAATTAGTTTCCATCTGAAGAGTGACACAATGCAAGGCAGAAAGGTTGATGTCTACAAGGTCCTAGTCAGAGATGAAGGGCTCTGTGGCTGGAGAGCTTATTGGGGTGAGGGTTCAGTGCCAGCTGATCCCAGGTAAGCAGCAGAGAAAAATTAACAATGTTGATAGTAGAGAATTACAGCACTAGAGGTTTGAGACAGAAGTCAGGTGAGTTTCAATTCTTTTTTCTGAGGCCTTAACAGCAGTTTTACTTTCTGTGTTTCCATAGATAAAACCAATGCTACACCTAGATTTTATCACAAACCTTCAGAAAGTTTGAGCCTCTTCTAACATTCAATTTGTGTGACAAAGTAGATGCCTCAGGAAGCTCTCTCAGCTCTGGTGAAATGATTGTGGGCTCTTGACACCACCCACCTTTATTCTGAAATGTGGAGAGCACTTTTTTCCTCTGATCCTAAGGGAACTCCTTAAGTAAAGTAATTTGAAAGGTGTCATTAGACCTATGATCTGAACAAAGACATATCTCTTACTTGATTTCAAGATGTACAGAAGTTGCCATTGGTACAGACAACTGATGTCACTAATAAAAAATAAATTCCAGTTTGTTCTCAAAAGGCCTTTGAAAGAAGCCACATTTTATACTACCCCTCAATTCTGTTCTACTTTTAAGTAACAAACATATGACTATGACTGAAATATAACTTAGAAAAATTGGGATACTTGTTTCCTAAATCATAAAACAAAGAAATTAACTTGTACTTTCATTATAGGGAAAACCCATGAGGAAGAGACTTTAATATCAAGTTTCTCCTGTTTTATGGTTAAAGAAACAAACTTCTCGCTCAGTGAGGGATTTTTTACAAGTACGGAAAACTGCAGCTTCATCCTTCCTCTAAAATGATACATCTGTTTTTCTTTTGCAACTACAATTGTTTTGCCATTATATTTCTTTTTATACTTACACTTTTATCCAAAAATTAAAGTCTACATCATAAATGCATAAATGGAGTTCAGAAAATGCACATAATAATAAAGAAACTAAGTTACAGCGATATTGTAATAGGAAAATTTCAAAATTGCATTTTTTTCTCCACACAGTTTTGTACATCTTATCTTCCAGAAAAGACAGAAACAACAATTTTGTTATTCAAAAACCCCGTGCACAGCCAAAAAAAAGGAAAAATACCTATACCCTCAAAACATATTTTCGGGAGACGTAAAATGTAGCAACCACGGACTGGATACTACTCCCCTGTACTGAGGGGTCACAACTGACAGAGATGTGCCTGTGCCCTGTGCTTTGCCTGAAAAGATACAATTCTCAAGTATTAAGGGAACCACATAGACAAAGAAGCAGAAAGAACAGATCTTTTTACACAATTGGACAATTGTGTCCACACTAGACAAGTGCCTTTGAACATACTTCTGTACTTATTTTTGCAAAATAAATGGTCAAAAAAGTTACATTTACCCTTACCACAGTTTGAGTTATTTTATGCTCTTAATATAAATGTGGTTACAGGAAAAATATTGTTTTTCTTTTCCATTTCTGAGGGTAACTTGGGAGAGCTGTTTCTGGCACAGTGATCTTGTTATTGTCTTTAGTAGCACTCTAGTTAACTTGATAATATATTAATTTGATAATATATAGAATCACAGAATGAACTAGGTTAGAAAAGACCTTTGAGATAATCAAGTCCAACCTATGACCTAACACCTCATCAACTAAACCATGGTATTGAGTGCCATGTCCAGTCTTTTTTTAAACACATACAGGGATGGTGACTCCACCACCTCCCTGGGCAGACAATTCCAGTGCCCAAATCCTTCAAATCATTTGGTATGTTCAACAACAGTCGAGGATTATGGGGTGAAAATAACCAGCAGAAGGCTAACAAGGATCCCTTAAAATTCCTGAACTGAATAATATCCACATGTGAGAACTTGAATATGGCAAGGTGAAGTAGGATATCTGGACTTAAAGGAAATTAGATGAAGGAAGGAAAGACCATTAGAAAAATGTTTCTAATACTTGTAATGCAAAGCAATCCTGCCCATAATAGAATTAGATCCAGAAAGAGTTAATTTATGTCCTTGCCACAGAAAAGCTTAGTCATCATAAACCTGAAAATATGCTTGTAGTTTTATTATTCTTCGGATTAAAAAAATTATATAAAACCCTTCCATGAGGCAAACACAAACAGTTCTGAGGAGACCTTTACCATGTCACATACTGATAATGAGCACTCATAGAAACAGACAAAAAATATCTAAGAGCAGGCAAAAGCATGTACATTGTAAAGGTAATTGGCCAAAAGAGCTCAGTTCTTTGGCCTGAAGGAGCAAAACATGTTTTATAGGGAACCATTAAGTACAGAGAGGCTCTGTGGGAATACTGAAAGAGTCAACAGTACAGACTTAAAAGTATGAATCTGAGATCCAAAAGTCACAGAAGAAATATAAGAGGAAGACTTAAAAAAAGACTTTAGATAGTGAGTGTGTGCATGTGTTAGTAAACAGAGCACCAAAGAGCAAGCCAAGTTGCCGTGTGACGCATTCATATCCAGACATGCTATTTTTCACTCCTGCACTCTGAATAACTGCAAGCACAGTGTGTGAGTACTGTTAATTCAGTAACAGGGATGATGACTACTTTATGGGGTAAAATTAGTTTGCTTTGACACTTCTAATCTCACCGTAGCCTAGTACAGGAATCCCAACAAAAGGCCATAATAAATTCAAGTTATCTGATGATGGGGTGTTTAACCACAAGAGTAGGTGAAATTAAAGTCTTGAGTGCTGCATCTTTCAGTATCCAAGTTTTGGCTTAGTAATGTTGCTATAACTTTTCCACATTAACAAAATTTGGTTCTAGGATCTCAGGAGTATTTTCATTACTAGTTTACATCATTTACTCAAATACCCTGTGCACTTAATTGCTCACTCAAATAAATATTTTCTTTGAGCAATCTGAAAAAGAACTAAACTACAATGCAGAAAAGTGACTAAGTGTAAGAAGAGGTGGAAAATTTACTGCTGCCAGCACAGGCTGTCTGAAAAAGCCAATATATAAGCAGCCATTCTTATTGCTATTTGCTGTGTGTACTGATACAACAGTGTCTTCCTGTGCAATATCATTGTCAGTATTGCCCAAATTATAAGTTCTTAATGGGATAAAAAAGGAGATAAATATACTTTAAAAATCAACCCATCCAAAATTACAACCTGTCAAACAACTTGAGGAAGCAATCAAGACTTTGCTTTTCAATTTTTCTTTGGTAACAACACTAAATATATCAAAATATGAATGCTTTTTAAACATTCACTCATATTACTTGATTCAGTCCTGCACAGTTTTCTCTCAGTATGTTGAGGCATGGTATAAGATCAACTTTGAAGCAAGTGAGTGTATATATACAAGCCTGATGTTTGTTTGCATCAAAACCTTTCTCCACACATGTGGCTCTGTGGAAGTACAGTGTAAAGTATTTGCTGATTACACTTTTCATTAGAAATGGCTTTCTTTCAAAGAGCATTTTAGGTTATTTATGGCATTCAGAGTGTACCCATGACTACAGTTTCCAGGTGTATCACATGATGTACAACTTTCTCAAGCAAACATATTTCATCACTCCAGAGCCATATTCTGCTTTAAGCTCTGAGCTAATTATCAAGGGCAACAGTTTTGAATATTATGCATCACACATTTAATTTCTAATACAGAGCATTAATTATTTATATTTTAAATGATGGGCACTTCAACTACTCACAACTCAGCTGCAAATAACTTCCATTACCTGATCTTGTGATTTCTTTTTCTTCTTCTTCTTCCCCCAGCACCCTGAACTCTCTGTGTCTTTTCCATTGGCATCACCACAGAGTAATCCATCAAGTTCATCTGTTCCCATCTGCTGTCCCTGAGATGTTTCTGCAGCTAGCCTGTATGAGAGGTTCCTCAAAATGCACACACAGTTTTCAACGGTCTGGAAAGTATGACAAAAAGAAGAACACAGAAAACAAAACCAGCAAAAGATTAAAATCCTCCCTTTGCTCACTGTGAATATTAAGAAGAAGCAATTAAATCTATCTTAGCACATGCATTTTCCCAGCACAATTCTTATGTGCACATTTCTAAGTGCTCCCCAGGTAATCATAGCTTAAGAGATTCAGAAATTGTTATGGTAACAAATCAGTAGTCTGGACAACACTTTTCTGGGAGTTTTTTATTGTTGTTCTGAATTTCACACTGGAGCCCCACGTGAAACAGATGTTGAGGTAAAAAGTGATTAAGAGAACCTGAACACTCTGAATGTCAGCAAACTCCCATCTCAGTGAACAGAAAATGCTACAAACAGAAAATGGCAATAGATTCTGGGTTTTGTCCTTTTAAAACCAGAAATAACCTTTTTTTCTGGCCAAAATTCTATGTAAATTACCATAAAATTGGGATCTGAGTTCCATTTCACAAATACTTGTAGCATGAACAGATGATGTTTCTCCAGTCCCAGAAGTAGGACTAGAAATTTTCTTGCTGTTTTTACTGCTTCTAGTCAGGCTTCAGACAGATACCTTGTGTGCAGCCTTTCCCTTTCATCCATTTATCCCCCTAATAGGTTGTGCCTTCCATAGAAGATGCACGCAGGAATCCATAAATGGATGAGACCCAGTGGAGGAAAATTCACTTGTAATTCAACCTAATTTCTGCAAGTCTAAAAGAAGTTCAGTTCAGACGTGAAACCTACTCATTTAGTTGGTCCAATTTGGTTTGATTATCCCTAATAAGAAGGATATGAGCTTAATTTTCTGCACACAAGGAAAGCATGGTTAAAAAAGCCATTCTCTATCTATTTGTATTTATTTCAACTGTTCCTAATGCTCCACGGAGACAAAAAGCAATAGCCACTACATCCCAGCTCTTTTGCTCCATTAACCCAGAATGGAATGACTGGGAGGCTTTCAGCCCTGTCGTGCTCTGCCATATTCAGCAGTGAGGAAAACAGATGGGGCTTCATCTACTTTCATGTATGGCATGAGCTTCTGCCAGGTATGCATTCAGCACACATTTTTTTGATGACACGAAGGTCTGGAGGCAATAGCAAATTCAGGTTCATCTACACAGGAATATTTATTTATCTATTTTCTAACATAGATGAAATGTCACAATTTTGCAATACATTTGTACTAATTTGAAATTTCTGCCTAATATGTATACACATGTAGAAATATGTAAGCGTGTGACTGACTGTGTCTAGAAAGTGTTCGAAGTGCACTTTTCCTAGCTGAAAGCTTTGCAAACATCATAGTGACCATAAATATTTTTAAAAGTTTGCTGCTACTTTGATTTTTTTAACATTATTGTACATGAATTTTATTCATTTTTTGTACAGTATGCTGAAGTTGAAGCTTTGCATTTGTTGATTAGGATCCTAAACTTCAGTTTTCCTTTTCACAAATCATAGTTCTTGCATTTTAAATTCTCATTTTGTGCAAAACATAAGCTGAGTCCATCAAGAGGACAATGTTACCTTAAACCAAGACTAATAAGTAAACTTCCAAGGCTTAAATGCAACCAACACCTTCTCTACTAAGGTGAACTCCTCCAAGTCAAGAAAGCTGGTTCTAACCACACAGCTGGACAGACTTCACTCCTCCTTGATTTTCAAGGATCCTTGTATTCCTCATGCTGTTTTCAGTTTTATCATAAGGGGGCTAGTTTTTCTGCTCTAGCTACTTTTAAGCTATCCTGAAGCTAATGAAGTTAAAAACACCCCTGTGTTTGGGGGCTGCTCTGCAGGAAGTGTCTGGATGTGGTAGTGGGGAGCTGGTGACAGCCAGGTTTCTCCCAAGCCCTGCTGCCAGGTGTGGTGCCTGCCTTGTGGGTGGATGTCCTCTGAGCATCCCTCAACTAAACTTCTCTTAAATTGATTACAGACGAATGGGTTGTGAGGTTTTTTGGGTGTTTTGAGGTTTTTGGGTTTTTTCTTGTTTGGTTTCTTTCTGAAAAAATCAGAGCCATGCTCTCAGCTCAGCACCTCATGCTATGAACCTCTCTTTAATTCCTCTCTCTGTCCCCTGAATTCACAAGTAAATTTCACCTATTTGATTCAGGTAGTGACCAAAGACTCCTGGAGATTATTCCTCTCAAATCTGTAAATCAATGGGGGTCCACACACAACTCTGTGAAGTATTATTTGGAAATACAACCCCAGTGGGCTTTAAAACCTTGCTGCATAAAAGGCTGCTCTCCTGCAATTCCTAGGGGTTTGCAAATGGACCAAGGTTGCCCTAGAGCAGCAACTGTAATTAATTTAACACTGTATACTGAAGGCAAAAGAAAATGGCCTTTTTCTTCTTCTCTGGAATACTTTAATGCATTAAAAATCTTCAATTTGTAAATGCTTGGAGTCTTTTTAATTAGGGAGTGCCTTTCACCTCTGGAGAAGCTTGTTCGTAACTTAGCATTTTAAGAGAAGTAAAGTTGACATAATGAGGCATCTTAACACAATTGTTATTGAAAGCATTAATTGATCCTCTTCAAAGAAGAAATAGTGCTGGTTTTACTGCAAATCTGTCTATTAATTGCCCAAATTTTTTTTTGCTTGTTTGCCTTCTAAGCCTACCTCACTCTCATTAGCCCTCATACTGGGTACTGAAAATAAATTTTAAGGTAAAACTGGCAGAGCAATGTAAGGAACTTTACATGGAATATGATATATTTGCTCATTTTAAATACATATAATATTTTCTACTTCAATAATTCAATTGAGAGGGTGACATGCCTGTGCACACCACAAAGGCAGACACAAATACAATGCTTAGCACACTAAAATAAACAGCTCAGCAGAAAAAAAGAGAAAAGATGGGCTAAATTATGCTTTGCTAAGACATCCCTCACAATGCATTAAAAAAAGAATATAATGAAAAAACTGTCTCTTTATAGTCCCTGTGAACCCTGAATACCTGGATTTGATGCTGAAAAGACAAAGATGACAAACCTTACTATCAATTTCACTGCTCCCCAGAGCAGACTGGATCACGTACAGCAATGCATCTGTCAGGCCATCACACTCCCTCATTCTTCTGCGGGCCTCCTCTCCAGCAGAGCTGACATTCCTGCAAGGCAACAGCAAGGGTCACTATCTCCACAGCTCCCTGCCCACCGCCCTGCCTGAAACCTTCTCACAGTTCACATACAGATAAAACACGTTCTCTTTCCTCTCTCATCAGTTCAGAGCTGTGAATAATGGAGACAGCTGCAAATGAGCTCAGGAAATGTAACGCAGAGGGGAACAAATGGAAGACGTCAGGTCCTCCACAGGATGGGGCTGAGTGGCCAAGCAGCATGCGCCCACCTGCATGGGGAGACCATGGCCCACTACAATTTGGAGAAGGGCTGATTATTTCCTCCCTTCCTCCCTTCCTCCCTCCCTCCCTCCCGTCTTCCCTTCCTCCTAAAATGTGTACATGTACATATAAATCAGGATTTAAAAAGTCTAGAGGTTTTGCCAAATATATCTCCTAGGAACCCGCTAGTTAGGGCTCTTAACCTGAGACAAAAATATTATCAGAGCATAATATAAAACATCTGCTGTTGTTGCTTCCTTCTCATTTCACATGAGTGTTTTCTCTTTCATTGTGAGAGAACATTAATACCTCAATCTTCTTTTTACATAGTTTATTTTACATTGCAAAACTTAAGGCTTTGGATTACTATAATAATATTGTAATACTTGTGTTCCTTAGATGGGGCCAGAGGGCCTTCTGAACACATTTATATAAATCCAATTAAAACAAAATTCACTGCATAACATATTGTGTCACAAAGATCAAAGTGTTGATACATGAGGAAACAAATATGTAAGAATGAGCATATACAAACAATCGATATTTGCTAACATCAAGCGTCCCAGAGAAAAAACTGCATGCAAATTTGCATAGCAGGTTTGATTTGGAAATGGGTGAATTAGTAATCTCAAGAATGGGATAAAACTTTTCACATAGTCTCCTTCAGTAGGGGAAGACAACCCTTTGCTGAGGTGGCTTAACTGTAGCTCTTCTCTCCCCACTACTAAAGTTTCTACAAAGAAAGAACATAAAAAGCACACACACCAGACCTACATATTTAATGTAAATGTGTGGAAATGGAAGGGAGGACACTGGCCCTTGAATTTGGGAAGAAAGCAAGGCACTTTCTATCTTTTATGCCATTTTCAATGATCTTTGCATTAAAGATGGAAAAAGAGCAGGAATCCTGGGAAGGGGGAAGAATTTCAGATGGAGGAAGATCAGAGGACTTAGGGCTAGGTTTCCTTTCAATTCTTTTTTTGCTCTATCTACTTCATCCTATTCTGCCTCCTTATTATCTAAAAAAAAAAAAAAAGCATTTCCATTCCCCCAAAGCAAAAAAAGAGTCTTATAACTGGACAATCCCCTAGACCCTCCAATTCAGGTTCCTAATTGACTCTGCCCCCTAAACATACACGATTTACCACCTATACTTGCATCCCCACACACCCAATTAGTGCTGGTCTCCCACAAACTGACCCAATTAATTCAATACGGTTCCCTTCACCTCAGCAGACAGCTTGACAGAAACCACATAGCCCAGGAACACTGGAATGAATTCTTGTATCACTCCAGCAAAAAAATTCACTCCCCTTGAGACCCCTCATTTTTTGCCACATTACACATCAGAAGTCTGCCCTTCATTACAGCTTACAAGTTTTGTGTTGTCTGGTTCCTCTGGTCCCTGAACTCCATGCCTCTTCCCCTATCTCTCTGCTGCTATGAGATCAGCAGGTGAAGGGTTTTTCTCCAGTTCGTGGGGAAACTTTCTTCTGTAATCTTGAAAATAGGATCTTGAGAACATCAGCTGGGAAAATTCTCTCCCTTTGAAGTGATGGAAACTTCTGACTTACTTTTGTGTGGCAGAAATAAGAAAGTAAAAATATAGAATATACTTTTCCCCAAACAGTGCTGGTGCCCTGTATTTGTAGGGTTGGGGACTCCACCTAAAGTAGAGTAGACGTTGCCCTTTTAAAGGCAACGGCTCCACTGAAATTCCTAAAAGGCAGAACATGTAGGAAAAGCAGAATTGTGGACTGGAAAAGCGCATTGTGGGGTATAAAACCACATTGTGGGGTATACAGTGAGGACAAGAAGGATTATCTGATCTCTACCTGAAATTTCATTCTCTTACCCTCTAGGCAGATAAAGACAGAGAGAGGTAGAGAAATACAGATGGAGAGAGGGCATTAAGGCACTGGAGCAGGTTAGTCAAAGAAGTTGTGGATGTCCCATTCCCTGGTAATGTTCAAGGCCAGGCTGGATGCGGCTTTGAGCAATCTGGTCCAGTGGAAGATGTCGCTGTCCATGGCAGGGTGTTAAAATTCAATAGACTTTAAGATGTCTTTCAATCCCAAATTGTTTTATGATCCTGTGACTCTAAGATGAAGAGAGTTTTATCCAGACCTGTGAGAGTAACTGCAAAAATTATAATAGGTAGGGGGATGCTGAGGAAGACTTCTCAGCACAGCTTTGTACCTTTCTTTGCACCTTGATGAATAAAAAAGCTGAAATATTCCTGAATCCTTTTAAACACAGATAAATCTTCAAGTCTGTGCTAGAATAATGTGTCCAGGCTTCTTTGTTTTCTGCACTTACATATACTGACTGCAAGCTTTCAAAACAGAAGAAACAGAGAGATAAATCCTCCCTACCTTCTCACTGAGGTGATTTTTCCTACTCTCTATCCTGGCCAAGTGCATGTCACCTTGACTGCCCAGAGCCTGCAGAGATTGTCAGCCTCTCAGTACCTCTCCACAGTACCTCTCCAAGTTCACCAGAAACTCCTCCTCACCAAGACAGCAATGTAGACACCCTTATAGTCCCTGAGCTGCGAGCTGTCTGCCTCATTCATTTCCAGCAAACAAAGAATATGAGCCCTTTACAGAAAGCAATACAGACACACCAGGGGCACATCTTGCACAGACAATGCATTTCCTTGCTCCGTGTGGAGGAGCTGTCGAGTTGGGTTCTTCTGTTTATCATCCTTCCCCATTATGCTCCAGTTGCTCCTGTAATCAAGATGTGGATTTTCTAAACTCCCAGGACTGCCTTTCCTTTTCTTACAAAAGTCGCTGTTTACTTTCTGCACTGACTGGTAGCTCTTACAGCCCTTCCCAAGATATGATCCACTCATTTATATGGGAAATAGCTTAAAAACCAAGACAAATCCAAACTTTGCATCGACATTTTGACAGAAATAATCAGTTGCTTATTTAAAAAGAAACACATCATATTATCTAGCTAGTCCCACGTCACCTCTACTGAAGTAATCACTGTTAACTGAGATCATTCACAGAGGGTCTCTAATATCACCATGTTCAGGCTATGTAGTTCTGCAAAAGAGTAGCAAGTTCCAGATTGCATGAGCTGCCCAAGAGAACACAGTGTCATGTTAATTTTATTTCTCACTGTTAACTTGAACATGCTGTAGCTGTCAGTGTGACAGGGAGTAAGACATGATTTGTCATTTGTGAATTTACAGGTCACTGTGCAGATGTTAAATTGGAGCATTAGTAGTTCCTACGACTAAGTCAGTGCATATTTCTCCAGTGTCATTTTTCAAACAGGTGAAACCATGTTTTCTGGATGTTTTAAAGGATGTGGAAATATGACGCACAAGTTTTCAGGGGAAGAGTACTTTTCCATTCTAAATGCAGCCCAGCTTGATCACCCTGTATACTTTGATTCTTTGTGTAAACTCTTCTCATGGTGTATGTGAGCCATAGGCTGTCATTTTGAATCTAAAGGGGCAAGGAGTCCTACAGCCTGCCATAAACCAATAACATGAATTTCAAATAGAATCCAGTCACGCTGGAATACCAAGAACACAGAGTGCTGAACAGTAACTCTCAGTTTAGTCAGAAGGTCCCACTTAGACATCTAAAGCCCAGCTAATGTAAACAGCTTTTTCTCAAGAGAGGAATGCTAGGAACTGACAGAGCAGGAGCTCAGACCCTGAAACTGCTTTTCTGAACAAATGGCAGACTGACTTTGCTAATTACCTAGGAATGGGAAGAGAACTAAGATAATCCAGCATCAGTTTCATGGGAAAATGCCAACTATCATATCATCACTGGATAACTAACAGCAGGCATGATCCTCCATACCAAGGCTCCAGGGATATGAAAGGTGTGGAATAAAGGAGTGCACCATGCAACATATACCTGATTCCTATTAACCTTGGCACTTGCATTAGTAATTCAGTGCAATTGTCAGGCTTTGAGGTAGAGGAAGATGGGTGGTGCCAAGTAATTTCTTTCCGCTTTAGGGTCATTTTCCATGCACTCATAAAAACTGTGGGAGGTTCAGAGCAATGTCCTTATGCTTCTAGGGTAACTAAATTCATCTGCCTTATATAGGGGAGAGACATTGATTTATATGGAAAAATCATCCAGAAAGCAAGCCAGTGTGCTGAGACATGACCTCTGGATATGGGAATATTTAGCAAGCTGTTGACATTACTCCAAGTGGCAGTTTTACCCATCTCAAAGACAGAAGGAAAGCATCTGCACCTGCCTCCCCAAAAAACTACTACGATCTTTTCTGTAGCAGCTACAGGTCTGCAGATTGTAGACAGGTATGCCTCAAAGCCCCGTGATAAAAAGAGAAAGCATGTTTAATATCTACTATATGTAGTATTTTTGCCATGGACTGATATAAGAGAGGACAGACACAGGAAGGATAATATCCCTAATTGCGTGGAAAGGACAAGTTATCTTTGGCATGAAACTTCAGAGGTCTTCCAAGTATATTGTTATTCCAAGTTTTGTGTAAGAGGAATCATAACAGCCTCAATCTTTTTCATGCTTCTACATGTTTCGATTGCCACCAAAGAGATATTTTTCACAGCAAGGGGGAAAAGTTTACATAAATCAAGACCTATACCAACCCCATTAATGTTATAGCAATTGCAATTTTGTTTCCCTGAGGATACCTAGCAAGGGAAAAACCCTCAGAATACTGAGTAACTGAGTTACAACTGGTACACTAAATACTCTTCTTTAAATCATACATATTAAAAACCCAAACTAACAAAACCCCACTGGCCTCCTCTCGATGTGCTCTTTTATAAGCTGCCTATCTCTATATCTGCCTGACTGACTGAGCATTTCTCCTTCAGGGACTGTGCCTTGTCTCGGGGGCAAGCTGGCATCCCTATCCCACCACAGGGGGCTGTAGTGATGATCCTCTGAGCTAGCCTGCAATGTAACACATGATCCCCTAAGAGCTACTGCTTTTTCTGTGCACTCCCAGCTGTTTCTGGCAGCATTCGCGCTCTTTGCTGCAAGGGCTGTGTCACTGATACAGTGACACAGACACAGCAGAAAGAAACAATCAGCACCATGAATGTATCCATCAAATGTGCTCAGTGTTGTCAGCAGACTCTGTGCAACCATACTATTTTAGGGGCTTTTTATAGTGGAGTAGACCTCGAGTCACATTGGTTTATCTGTAAGTACTCAGTGAAGCCTTTGGACATGAAATAAATAGATTAATCATAGTAGTTCTGGTTACTGCTGTAACTTCTAGACAAATTCTGATTTTTTATCATTATTTGTACACGAAGACTATTTAAAATCATCTCTTGCTGCTGAAAACTAAACTAGCTGATAAGACTGGCTACTTCTCCGACAAAACAGAAATTTAAGCAAGGCAGTGAGACAAAACCTAACAAAACACAAGATGGTCCACTATTCGTTATTAAGAGTTTCTAAGTGCTAGGTTTTCAGTGACTACAAAATCAGCTTATCGTTTGGAAGTAAAAATAAATCAAAATAGATTTTTCAGTCACTGCCACAGATCTCCCTTTAACTTTTCCTGATTTGAATGACAGTTCAGTGCAGTAGCACCAAAACCAGCAAGATTCTTCTTGCCAAATATTCTTAACACCAACTATAGCCTTCTTCATCTATAAGATGGTTGTCAGAATTTAGCAGTTGTGCATGTGGATTAAGAATAACATAGGTTTGGGGGAAAACTGTCTCTTTCTTATTAATTGGAATAGCTCAACTGTAGCTAAAGAAGCAAGACATTTTATGCCAAGAAGGAATTTGGCCTAAGAGATATCTTTGTCTCTTAGGTATTATTTCCCTTTCAAAAGAATACTTTGCAGTTAGACAAACATCTGACAGTCTAATGTGGATACAGTCTTGGTTATTAACCTTTCTGTCAAATGCTATGACAATGTGATTTAGCTTTGATTATTCAGCGGTACCTTTTGTTTTCAAAACATCAGAGCAATTACCCTTCCAAGTCAAGCACTCAACAGGTGCCTTTTACTGCTGTGCTTCTGCACGTCCAATCCTAGGTCTAAATGCATTGTTTTTAATGACTGCTCTGTGTGATTTGTGAAGCAATTGACTCCTAACATAATTTTTTGCTATTTTGATACTTTTGAAAGATACATGATGAGAAAGCACATGAACTGCAATAAACATCTGAAAAGAAACTGTCTCCCTAAAAAAACCTCCGAAAACCACCCCAAATTTTCAGGCATAAACAATTTCGGTAAGGGTTCATCATATAATCAACCACAGCCTCATCTGAAAGAAACAAAAGGTGTTTCTAAGTACGCCTCTCCCCTTTTGCTGGGTTTCATTTGAAGTGCAATTCTATTTAACTACAATACACAAAATTACACCTAGTGTATTCAGGAAATGTTTTAAATTATGGTATAACAAAATCCCACTTGCATCAAATTTCTGTTTTGATATTTAATTTCTCTGACATGCAGTATTTGGCTTCATAGAAGTCACTGACTCATTAATGTTCAGCTGTTTATACAGCTTTTAATGCACTACTGGTTCATTCTCTCCCCTGCACCAGCACTCAGTGACACACCTTATGTGGCCAGCGGGAGCATGCCCTGAGGAAGGCTTACTGGTCTCATTCCATATTTCTTTTCTGGGTATCTACTCTGGCCACTGTGAGAACTCAAAATTACTGTGCCAGATGCTTAGGCATTGAAAAGCAGACCCTCTTTTTTCATTTTTCTGTTCAGCTTGTTATTTTATTCAGAACAAAACTGATCAGACATAAACGGTTTTCAATTAACCTCATTCTACCTATTATTTATCAGATTGTTTTCTTCAAATGCTTATAAATTGGTCTGTTTTGATGTTCTTAATTGCCTTCCTCTACGTTAACCATTCAAGCAATTTCTAAAGTATTAAAATTCAGGTTATTTGTATGTCATTTCTATGTCTACTTTTCTTCTCCACTAAAAGATGAAGCCTGTACTTGTCCTGTTTAGGTCTGTGGGAAAGTCTTTGATTTGCATGAGCTGCCATAGCAAAAACTTTCCCACAAGAATAAAAATATCCCCACTTTCATTTTTTGTAGGCTATAGTCTCAGGAAAATCTTGCCATTACAACTGCATTCTTAAGAACAATTGAAAAGAAGCTGACAAAATGCTTTAGAGTTTGGAGTAAGCATCAAAGAAATACACTATCTGTAACAGGCAGTAATTTACTGTGTCTAAAGTGTTATACTGAGCGTACCAGCATGTCTTACACTGCTGAGATCCCTTTACAAAATTGCTTGAATGTTATTTCTCTAATATAATTTTAGCTGTAAAGAAAAAATCATTCTCCTTCAGTCAAAATTGTAACATACACAACAGCTGGGGAAAAGGATTTTCATTTGTACCTGAAACTTGGAAAAGGAATTTAGCGAACTTCTCACAGCATGTGAAATTTCTTGCCATCCTTTGATGTGTTTGACTTTTTTTTTTTTTTAATCTTAAGAACAGCTAGTACTAACAAACAAAAATAAAAGGTCTTAGTTTTGACAGTTCTTCCCCCTTGACTTAATTCCAGAGTAGCCCATGTGGTTTTCAGGAATACATGCAAGCCTCTTGCCTATACACTCAGAAATACTTCAGCGCCTGAGTTGGTCATGATAAAAGTGCAACTTCAGAATTCAACACAGGACCAAAACACATTCCTGACCTGTGCCAGGTTTTACCTGAAATTGCTTAGTACTAGCAGGCACATTCTACCTACAGAAGACATATTTGACTACAGGAATAGGAAAGGTCCAGACTATCACATAAAATTAACAGGTAATTAAAAATACAAGCATGATGTTTTTTCTAATAAAATGAAACAACAACAAAAAATCTATGAATAAGTTTCACAAGTATAGTTTCTGTAATCAGAACCCCCCCACCCCGCAAAACCTAAGAGCAAAACATACAAAAAACAGACTTCAGGTTATACTTTTTAAAGTTTATTTGTTAAATATCTTGCCTTCTTAAAGGACTAGTTTGTGGATCTTCTCTTCCCTCTCTCAAGTAATGATGAACTCAGTAAGTCCTGAGAGTTTGTATCCTCTGGAGCCATCCTCTGCTCCATTTTAATAAGGCACTTAGTGATGGGTTTCCAGCATGCTCAGAAGTCTTTGTGCAAAGAATGCCACTGAGCTACTCCACAGAAGCAAAAAAGGAAGTAATTTGAAACCCAGTATCTGCATTAAAACTTTCTCAGTTTGAGTGTCTTGCATTCCAGTGAGTCCTGTTGTCCATAAATTCTCTTAATTGACAATTATAGAAGAAAAAAGCGCTTTAATGAGTAAATTGTAGGTCCATGTCTTGGTCTCCTTTGTGGCTCATACACACAAATGGAACAGTAAGAAGTCAGTGAGTTTCCCAGAAAAAGCAGCCCATTTAAATATCCAATGAATAGCCTGTTACATGGAAAAAAGTCCATATGCCAAATAGACCCACTGGCCACACAAATTCAGTTTATGAGCAACCAAACTCATGCAGTAAAAAGGCGAGTGCCACAAGTGTCAAAGTCCTTCTACAACATGATGTAAGAAGACAAATCTGTGATTTGGGTACAAACCCAGTAATTTTACATTACATTTCCAATTAAACAGACAGTTGGAAAGCATGGGAAGCTGAAACAAGCTCTCCTAGTTTGATGATATGGGGATGTGAATGCAGTTCTAGGCAAACACAAAAGCTACTTCTTGAAAAAAAAAAAAACCAAGAAAAAAAAGGAAAGGAGAAATAGAGCTTATTTCAGACATAGTAACTCAGGAGAGTAGCTGCATGAGGAAAAACTAGTTTAAACCTTGGAATAGGATCTCATGACACTGTGATTTTGGTTTTGATTGTTAAAAAAGCATTCTACTTGGGCTAGATGACAGTTCAGATGTGACTTTCTAGTAAAATATGAGAATAATGGCACGAGAGATGAATTTTGGATTCCATTTTGCCATAAGATTCTGCTTTTTATGCTGATTTTCACTTTTCCATTGGATATGCTGATTTTTAAGCTGACATTCCTGTTACTAAACCAAAATGAAAAGTTTTGGATGAGTTATTACAACATATTGTATATTCCTTTAATATACTTTGGTAGACACTTAAGCTCAGTAAGTCTGTTTGCCTCTGCCCTTAAGTTTGAACCATTTAAAAGCATTATTAGTAATGCACTTCCTCTCAGATCTTATAAGTAAAAGTATTGGAAAGTTATACTGTTCTCTTGCTTTGGTTTTAGAACTCAGTGAAAAAGGTAATTGCAAGAATCAGGCCAGAAACAATGTAAATAGCTATATTTAGCCAAGTTACCACTCTGAAAATCTTATGAATAAAGATTAGGTTCCAGAAAAAACATAAGCAATAAGCAATCCTATCAACCTGGAGGAACAAATAGGATCATGATTGCTCAAGTAAGATGATTCCCTTAACCTACAAAGCAATCTCCCTGTCACATCTGAGATTCAAGTGCCTTCCTGCATCTATTTTGCAGTCTTGAAAAAGCATTATCAATGCAGTGCCTTGAGAAGAAAGGAGGGCAAATCAGCTTTGGTTGTTGACTAATCAGATGAGCACAATTAATTACAACACCAATCAGTTCATTAGATTATTAGCTTCATCTCTTTTTGATCAGCTACTTAGAAATTTTAATATAGAGGATAAGAAGTCACAAAGCAGAACACTCATTAGAGTATTGGAAGCAGGAAAGGCTGCACTGACTGAAACAAGTTACAGCCCAGCACAGCAAAGTACAAGGCAAATACTTTTCAGTTGTGTGAGTGCCCATGTTCTCAGTGAATTGACTAGTATGGGCATTTCTCTGGCTGGAGTTCCTCCAAATTTGAGAGGCATCTTTCTCCCCTACCAAACTAAAAATCTTTAGAAATTATGCTTATTTGCCATTTCTCCCTGGTCCTTGTCTAGCTACCAATATGTAAGTTCTTTTACTGTCATAATCCATGTGCTCTGTTACCAGATCCTCCTTCACAGTTTTCAGTTAGGCATCTCAAAAATAATTTATTATTTTCTCATATTATCTCCTTCTAGTCACATAATTCATTATAGGATACTCCTCCTGTTAAATTGCATTTTATTATTTCTAGAACAATCTCTACCCACAATTTTCTTTCTTTTAATGTTTTAATTCCATTTAAAACATTAAGGTGTCTATGCTGCTTCCCAGTAATAGCATCTCACAGTGTTATGATTTTTTCAGCTAAATACCTGTAAAAAACTCATTATCATAAATTGCCTAACTGTAAAAAATATATAATGTGATGCATAATAAATTATAATTCTTATGATTTGTCCAAATGTGCCTTCAGCATAAGAAATAAATATGTATGTTTGTGTCCCCTTTTCATGACAGTTAACCTGAAATTGCCAGTGAGCATTGTACCTCGGATTATGTCACACCACCCTATCTCCAAAGGGCTTTATGTGCACACTGAGGGATGATGAGAGAAATGACCCTCTAGCATGCCCTTCAGCCTAATGAGTCATTGTGCATCACTGCTGCTTGAAATAACCTGTAAAAAAAGAAGGGAATCACTCTACCACAACCCTACTTTTCCCTGCCTAGTCCATGCCTTACAGAACACTCTCTGCTACGAACACTACTGTCAATGCTCTCTACCCCTTTGGCTGATACCCCAGGGATGGTGTCAGACAACCTGGATCTTCTGCTGGAACAAACTTCTTACAAGACCCTACACTGCCCTGTTTTGACGCCTGGCTCTCTTGTATGTCACAGGAATTGCCCAGGAGGCAGATGTTACTTATTGTCAGATATTTCATTTTTCCCTTTTTATTTTAGTGCATTCCCTTTCAACCAATTCACTTATTCCTGCTCAACTAAATGTCAAACTTTCCATTGGGGCCTTAAGATGCTTGTGAAACTCCTGCATGCATATCTTACTCTGTAATTTGCTTGGCCATGAAATGTACTGTTATGCTTCAGATATTTCACCCTCCCACCTGCAAAGATATGCATTTAACATGTTACTGTATTTGCCTCAACCTGACTCTTCCTATAAATTGCAGCAAAACACTTGTATGCTGAGAAAGAAGAGGACGCCTCATCTTCAACCTTTCCTCTCCCCCAAAAATATTGGGAGTTTGCAGGAGCTGTGTGTATCTGTTTGAGTAAAGTTTGCTTCAGAATTACTGTCTTCTTTCTCTCATGATGCACCTTTGTGCATCCCATTTCCATCAAGTTTCACCTTACATAGGAGCTTTAGTAGATGTTTCTTGTGCCAAGAGACAGAGTGTATTGTGTTCTAGAAACCCACGATTCACCAACAATAAAAAAAAGAGTAGGGGAAATATTATGCAAACTGAACAACCAGAAAAAGTTGAGAGCAGGTGTCAAGTACAAAGTTACTGATGCCGTAGCAAACTTCAGCCTCGGGTCTCTAGTTAATTATTCCTACACTGGGGAATTTCTGCAGTTGTTTTTCCTCTTCAGTTGACAGATAAGAATTCCCTGAGCAAGAGATACTAAGCACCATCAGTGCTTGCTGACATGTGACCTGCTTTTAAAACAAACCTCACCTCTAACAGTGCTTTGACTGCAGTGGTTCTATGCCCGGGAAAAGAATCATCCTTTGTTTGCTTCATATGCCAGTCAGACCCAATTAGCAAAAAGATAATTATAGCTTATAAAGGTGTCTGTTCTTTTATGAATAAACACTCATTCTAATTTTGTAATTATTATTTTACCATTCTCAGTTAATTGTCAGTTACTCAAAAACATAGCTTCCTCTGAAACAATGCAAACACAATTCCCTGGATTACAGTAAAATTTCCTGTATTAGGTATAAAGACTGCAAATTATTTAATACAACTTCAAGAAGTTCAGCACTGATTCCCCAGCTCAGAAAAGACTTCCATTGCCAAACCTTGCTGAAATAAATACGTTAATACCAAATACTAGAGCATTTTTTCCTTTCTTAGCAGGTGGCTCCCATAAATGACAATTCATCAAGACAGAAAGTGTATGAATCGGGTACTGCAATGTTGCAGTTCCTTGTGCTTGAATTCTCTTTCTGCTCAGTGCAGATTGCCTCCACATCCCTCCTCTGGACCCAGTCCAGCAGGTCCATGACTTTCTGATGTTGGGGGCCCCTGAGCTGTAAGCTCTGTTCTCCTCCTCTCTGCTCTGTTTCTCCAGCTGTTGTCTCAGGAGAGTAGAGTAGTGAGGAAGAGTCACCTCCCTCGACCTCTGGCCACGCTGCTTTTGATGTAGCCCAGGATAGCACTGACATTCTGGGCTGTAAGCACACACTGTTGGCTCATGTCCAGCTTTTCATCCACCAGAACTCCCACGTGTTCCTTGGCAGGGCTGCTCTCAGTGACTTCTCCCAGTCTGCACTCATGTCTGGGATTGCCCTGACCCAGGTGTGGCACCTTGCAGTTTGATTTCATGAGGTTCTCATGGGCCCACTTCTCAAGTTTGTCTGGGTTCCCCTGGATGACACCCCTTCCTTTGGCTGTGTCAGCTGCACTGCTCAGCTTCATATCATCTACAAATTTACTGAGGGTGCACTTGATCACTGATGCTAAAGAGCAGAGTCTTGAGGGGCATCACTCATCACCAGCCTCTCCTGGAGACAAAGCCATTGACCACAACTCTCTGTCTGTGTCCATCCAGCCAATTACTTATTCACCATGTGAGGCAGAGGTATTGGAGCAGCCTCAGCTGAGGTTCACCCTCTCTTCCCTTCAGAATCAGATGATAATGGGGCTTTGCTGGGCACAAGCACTACTCCCTGTAGCCTTGGGCTCTGGCAGCAGGTATGACTCTGAACACAACTCTGGGAACTTCTTAGCTGAATAAAACCACCGAAAGGGTTTAGAGGTAGGGAAGAACTGCACACCTGCACTCCAGAAACACCAACCGGCACTAATGGGTGCCAGCAGGCACTGTATGGACTCTTCTACTGGAGGAAGCTTTGGAAAAGTTATTTGTATTTCATATTCAGTATTTATCCTGCACTAATTTCCTCTGGAGATTACTCTAGGTCTACCCTGAGAGTATTCACTGGGAGAATTACTGAGAAACAACTATTCTGTAGTTCTTTGCTTTCTGCTATTCCACAGCATAGATGAGTCCCTAAGACAAAACTCTTGGTTACAACAGACAAGTAGTAATCCATATGCAGCTTCAATTGAATCTGCTTCATCTGCCTGCTTCTCACCAAACATAGCCTCACTCTTGCCTCACCATTTTACCTAAAATGTTGCCTTCAGCATCATGCTATTAAGCCACACAACACCACTGTCATCCATGCCATCTGTTCTCCTGAGAATCTTCATGGAAAGCAGCACTCTGGCAGAAATCATGAACTTCAGTGTGAACTTTGGGGGATGTGCTGGGCTTCTCCAAATACTGCATCTGCAGGGCAGTGGTGCTGCTGTGATGGCTGCAGCCAAAGCCACTCACATGCATTTAGGTGAATGCCTGAAATTCAATCTACACCATGAAATGTCTTCTCAAAACATGCCTAATTAAACCAAGCTGTTAAACATTTGTAATTCAGGAAGAAATCTGTCTTTGCTACCTGTTAAAGCCTCTTACAGAAATCATGTCATGACTACCAATATTCCTCCTGCCCTCTTCCCCAAATAGAAGCTATACCCCTTAGGTCTTCAATTTATACATCTATAACCCAAACTCCACTTGAAAAGTGACACTATAATCTGCCCCAGAAGATTCAGGCAGTCTGCTAGGCTGTAAACTTGATTTACAAATCTGCCCTGTTACCTGAACAAAACATGACAGCCAAAAAAAATTGCAGTGCCAGAACAGCTGAACACTACTATAACACTGGAAAGAAAAGCAGTAACAAGCATAAACTCTCAAACTACTTTAAAGATTAAGTGCAACCATCTTTATTTATTTAGACCAATGGTAAAGTCACTGAACAAACAGCAGAGAATTCTGAAAATATTTCAGTACACAAGTTCAGAGAACTCCAGAAAAATATGGAAGTATCAATGAGATTGAAAAGTAAGACCTAAACTTCCCAAAGCTGTATTAGTTAGGTAAACAAAAAAAAAATCTACTGGGTTTCCTCTATATCCAGTTCTTCAAAAATTGTAGTATTAATATTTTGCATAGAATTTTAAAATTTGATTGCAGTTTTGAGGGGAATTAACTGAATTTAGAGACTTACAAATGGCAGGGCACTGGGCATGTAATGGTCAATACTTTTTCTCTGACTGCAATTTCATCTTCATATAAAGAATAATGAAAAGCAGCTTGCAACTGCAATTCTGAAATTGCCTATTTAAATAAACATCTAATTACAAATGTCCAATATTGTAACTACACATTTCAATTTAAAGTACCATCAAAACACCACTTATTTACTTATTTATTAAGAGAACCCAAATTAACACTTGTTAGCCTACACGGACGTAATTGAAAAGAAAGATTTTCAAATACAAATTTTTCTTGAGTTGCTTGGCTGACATTTGAAAGTAATCATACTTGCAATTGCTAATCAGCTCATAGTTGCAACATGCTTTACAGAACAGTTCAGTTAGAAAGTCAAGCATTGAAAACTCACACAATACTTAAATTAAGTTGGCCTCTGCCCCTGCAATTCAAACCCTTTTACAAAATGTCACTTTTCACCCCTGTAAGACTCACTGTGTGTGCAGTAATCCACCACACACCATGGATTTATTTGATGTGAATGACAGTTTTGCTTAGAAGGGTTTGTTTTCCATTAGCCTGCTCACCTCTGTCAGCAAGTGCTCCATGACCAATGCAAGGGAAGAGGAATAATGGCCCTGACATGAGAAAGGAGGTAAGAGAATTTTGTTCTGTTCTGGATTTTGTCTCAGAGTTTGTACTTTCTGTATTCCCAATTTTTGAGGGGCTTGACTTGAAACTCTGGAGTCACTCACATAATCTCAGAAATGTTGGTTGGAAGAACCATCAGGAAGTCATCCGAGTCCAGCATGCTGCCTATGGAAGGATTATCAACTCTAGACAAAGTCAGTGGTTTTGTTGGAGAGCCCTGAAGTGATCAAAGGATGGACATTTCAACACCTCTCTATTCCAGTGTTGTACTGCCTACCTGATAAAGTGTAATGTCCAATTTGAACTTCCCAAACTGAAACTTGTGACCCTGCACCCTTCTCCATTTTTTGAGAATTCTTATTGAACTGAGTGGGGCCAAAGTTTTTCTGAAAACAGGGAAAGAGTGCTGTCCAGGTGTCCATAGCAATACTGAGACAAGGGAGACAATCTTCTATGCACCTGCACCACATACACAATGAGAACACATTGTTGGCTCATATTTGGATTATTGTCCTCTATAAAGTCCAGTTCCTTTTCAAAAGCATGCTGCTTAGTCAGGATCTTCAGCCAGTACTAATAAAACAATAAGGGAATAGTAAATTCCATCAGTTCTCTGCCTTCATCCATGTGGACACTTTATCACAGAAGGCAATCACGCTCATTAAACATGATTTGCCAGTGGTAAATCCATGCTGACTGTTCCTCCATCGTATGTTTTAAAATGGATTCTAAAAAGTCCATGTTTTTTCCAAGGTTTGAGATAAATGTGATCCCCAAACTATTCTTTTTGTCCTCCTCAAAGCCAGATTAACTTTTAGCCTTTCTCTATTTCTCAGTCACCTCCCCAAAACACCAGTGTGATAGATGCCTCACAGCTGTATTAGCTTTTCATGCTGAAAGTACCCTTGGTAAATTCTATCCAGTGTAATGTACATGCTCTCCAAATACTCCTTATTCTAGATGCCCCTGGATGCTTCTCCTTGTTCTTCTTAAAACATGCTGAAATGTACAGGAGCTCAGGAGCGGAATTTGCCTGATAAAACTGAGGCACAACAGGTGTTGAATACTTCAGTCTTTCCCTTTTATCCATCACTAATTTGCCTTCCCCATGCATTAATGGACTTTCATTCTTCTCAACTTCCTTCTCCTTTTAGGATACATGTGCCTGTAAAATCCCCTGCTGTGACCCTTTATATCCCAAGTTACCTCCTGCTGGTCTTTGATCTTCCTCATTTTATCTCCAAATGCAGCTTTTCATATTCCTTTGTTGTTCCGGTTTCCACTCTATTTCTTCTTGTGCTTCAGGAGGCTTTTTGTTTACCCAGGTAAGCAGTTCTGCCATAATTTCCAGTCTTCCTGAAAAGCAGCGTGATTTGTTCCCAAATTCTCAGCAAGTTGATTGCTTTTTGTTTGGTGGTTTGGTTAGTTTGGGGTTTTTATTGTTTGGTTGTTTTGTTTGTTTTTTTAAATTTGCACACCTTTCTCCTCTAAAATGAAGTTACAAAGGACTCAAAAGCCACTGAATGTGTGACTACCATGCATACCTTGCTGCTGCTGTCAGGAGAAATGATCAAAGCTCAGGCAGGTATGGTTAACAACCATAAAAGTGGAAAGAATGCCACTCCAGTTGAGAATAACAACCTAAATGCACAGTCTAGGCCCACAGAAGGCTGATACCAAACGAAATAGTCTGTACTGTTGGCTGAACGTGCTGATGTGAAGCTGCTGCAGGGCACACATATCCAGTCCAGCAAGTTACCTCCCACCTTCACTGCCAACACCATCCCTATTTCCTGCCTGAAAACAGGCAACTCAAGGACTGGCAACAGCAGTACTGCCTCGAGTGAGACAGTAGCAGGGCTTGTGCTGAGGCCACTAAATTCATTTCACACTAACTATGGAAAATGCAGAGCTAACTCCAAACTGGCATCAGCTGGAAACTATTCTGTTTCTCACGGCAGATTTTGAGCAAGAACAAATATTTATTATTGATAAAATATATTAATAATTTGTTTCTTACTGAATACATGAACTTGAAAAAAATGAACAGCACAAGGACAGACCACCAACAGAGAGGACTAAATGTGAAATGATTAAACAGGAAAGGAATGAATAAGCTTAGATGCCTGCCAAGAGTCCCATTCCCAATACTGCTTCATGTCTGCACCAGTGAAAACTCCAGGTATTCAGACGTCACTGTAAACATGATCAATCTCCTTTCTTTCCTTATCTAAGAACAAGAAATAAGGAAAGAAAGAATGAAATGTCATTATCAGTACTATTCGAAACCAAGAAGAAAGCTGGTTGATAGTTTCACTGTTATCCTCATAACACTTTCTTGCACTTGATTTTAAGAATGGAAGCTATTAGGTTACTTTAGATTATAATGAGCAATGGAAATCAATGACTTTTATTATATGGCAGCTACTTCAGAAGTTTTTGATAGATGAAGGTCAGTACATAATAGTCATCAGAGTATTAAATTAACAACAGTTCCTGCATATTTATTTTTATCCATTACATCTGATACAAGCTGTGGTTTGCATTAGAATCCCCCAAAGTGTACTAACTGGAAAATACCTAAGTACCCTCATACAAAGTAAAATGTATTTACTTTGCTAAAGCATGATCAATTGAAGCTCACACATATTTGTCGGAGAGGAAATGAAAATAATACCTAAGAATTATGATACTTTCACTTTGTAAACTCTAATCCTTTTAGTTTATAGCATAAAGATAATTTGCTATAATGGTCTGTCCAAACCCTTGAAGAATGGCTGACTACATAACACATCCACTAGCAATAAAACATAATATAGGGCTCATGCTATGAAAAACTGACATTTGTTTACATAAATTAGCCCCTATTTAGTAATTACACTCTATGACTGCTATAAGGGTCAGGCAAAATGTAAGCCTGGCAGAAGTGATACTGCAAGCATTATAATCTAGACAGAGATATGCTGGAGAATTATGGGGCATAATTAATCAGTTAATGCTTTCCTTGTGTTTCATGATATGTGGAGCCACAATTCTAGAATAAAATATTTGTGCTAACCCAGTCACTTCCCAATTCCTTAAAAGAAATTCTACCAACCAATATTATTCAGGCCAAAAAGTATAAAAAAAGAAAAACATACAAATACATTTAACCCCCCTTGAGAGGCACACAGATCTTGCTGTTTTGGTAGCAAGTAATTATGTGTTTTCATTAGAGATAATAATACTGGCAAAGTGTTCAAAGTACCTACATATTCAGGAGGAAAAAACAGTAAGACAAACTGATTATTTACAGATCATCTTTGTATACACAAATGTGACATACATACAGCACTAGTATGCCTCTAAACAAACAGTCCTTAATTCAGGTGTCTAGTTAAATATGACACCTAAAACAAGTAATAAATTACTTTTATAATCAAAGAAAGACGATTTCCCCCCTGAACTCCTTCAAGCTGGAAACGCAGCCTATTTAATTTTAGGTACTCTAGTTTTTTTTCTATTAAAGCCCAAACAAAAAGATACTCAATAAAAGAAGTATCTTGGGAATCTGGGATTAATTCAGTGCCCAAGGACACTTTATCTGACTTTTCTATAATCCAGTTGAAGGTAAAAACAAAACTACGGTAAAAGTAAGCACAAAACTTACTCTAAAAAATAAAGGAAAAGAAAAGCAAACACGTTCTTGCAAAGTCGATTAAAAATTCCCATGACATTTCTGTAAATGGTATAAAATTTCAGTTCAGAAAATGTCATCATTCATGTGAATTTCCCTCCTCTATATTGCAGTGCTGGTGTTTCCAGTGGCAGCCACACTCCTCCTGATTTTCCTGTTGATCCCATGCCTTGTGTGTGGACCAGGTGTCCTCAGTAACCTCTGCTGTTTAGTGACAGGGAAGGGTGACAGGATTCCAGCTACGAGCGGGCTAAGGAGGACTACACTGTTTCCCAAACAGATTGATATCCAGCACAGAAGAAACCACCCCAGTTACACAACTCTCCTTAAATGTTAAATTAAGAAAGCTGAACCCTCCTTTTTGAACTCGTCTCAGTTGATTCTTCAATTTGTTCCACTTGATCCTTCCCTTGCACGCAGGAAATATTCATACGAACTCACAAATGTTTGTTCTGGTCATGCTGGTAAATGCAAACAGAACCACTACTCTCTGCTCCACTCCCTTTATCACATGGGCTAGAAAAAGGATATATTTTTACATCCTTATTTCTATGAGTTTATGACACTTAAATACTTCTGAGGTCACAAGCTGTGCCCAAGGCCAGGCAGCTTTAGCTCTCTCTCCCCACTGACTGCAAGTGCCCCCCTGTGCAACCAGACAGCGAGCACAAGCAGCTGACACACACACCTAAGCTACTACCAAAAGAGCGAACAATACTGAGCATTTTCTCATACTTGCATTTATTAGAAGACACTCCTTCCTAACATGAAGTCTGGCAACCAAACACAGCAGGTATCAAAACCAACCAGAACCAATCAATTTGACTAGTCGACTAAAAAACTATTTCTGTGCAAATCAATTAGATAAAGTGAACACAGGGAATTAAATAGGTTTTTTTGTAAATAAATATTCTCATTATCCATTCTAGTGGGTATTTTTACTTCATTAGGGGAGTAAAAAAACCCCTAAACTCACACTTGTATAGGCACAATACTTATATCAGGCCTTCTTGTGACTATCTTTTTTGAAACACTTCCCAAATATTGTTCTTTTGTACACAGCAGATTGAATATAAAGATGGATGAATGACAGAAGGGGGAGAGGAGGAGGTGTTTCCCAACACTACTGTCCTTCAGGAGAAAAGGCTGAAGCTGTAACCAACTAACTATAATGAATGACTACCTGACAAAAAGAAATGAGCTGTGAATGTAAAAAAGCTACACTAGGACAAATACTTCAGGAGTACTTTGTCATAGAAATTGTCTGCAGGGAGTGTGCAATCCTAGCTAAAAATACTAATATAGAATCATAAAATGGTCTAGGCTGGAAAGGGCCTTAAAGACCATCTGTCCCCAACCAGGGGACATTTTCCACTAAAACAGGTTGCTCAAAGCCCCATCCTGGAGTCTTAAAACTCCAGGGATGGGGCATCCACACCTTCTCTGGGTAACCAGTTCCAGTTCATCACCACCCTCACAGTAAAGAATTTCCTTCTAACATCCAGTCTAAACCTACCCTAGTTTGAAGCCATTCTCCCTTGTCACTATATGCTCTTGTAAAAGGACATCTCTGAGGCACGTGATAAATTTTTTCTTAGTACATGCTTATGAGTTAAAACACTGGATTTTAATTTTTTTTTACTGAATGTATTCTTTCTTTCCAAGAAAGCTTTCCCACCAGTAATAATAACCTTGAAAATGCTGTATATTAAGCTAATTTAGAGAAGACAGTAGGAAAAAAACAACTGAAATCTACAAACCCCCTAGAATCCTAACTGATTTTTGAAGAGAGCAGTCTTCCACTCTGCTTTCTGTATTTGACAGAAACTTAGCACAGACTTTGCTGGCAGAAGACATAAAAATCCTCTCTGGTGCTGCTGTTGCCTTTCTGAGGCAGTGTTTGCAAGGCTGTGTGGGGTCAGTGAGCTGTAGCTGGAAATCAGTACCACCTAGGCCAAGCTTTAAATCCTCTCACTTGTGTGTGTTAGTTTGTATTATGACCACAGAAATATTCAAATTGGATAAAACCAATGAAATTGAATTGCATTAGTGAAAAGCATCACTTGCTTTTTACTTATTTTTTTACAGAAGCTTCGATTTACCCTCAAATTACCTGTCCACTTTATTAATCCTCTCAGAAAGGGGGAAATCCATTATATTGCAAGCAGTGGTCTTCACTTCTCAATGTATTCCTACTAGACTGCTCTCTCTGATCAACAGAAAAGCTTAAAAAGTGCTAAAACTCCTCTATGGAGATGTGATGGTAACAAGAATGCAATCTCAACACTCACTGGGCAACGCTTCACAAATATGACAATCAGAAATTATCTTCTGCTTTCAGTGTTCAGCTCAGACATTCTGAGTGGACTGCAAACTAAGCAGGGCTGGCACGTGGCTGCCTGTTTTATCACACCCCCACAGGAGCTAAATTTTTATTCATTTACTTACTTCATCAGGAGAGTTCTTGGGAAAATTTTTCCCAAACAGATAAAAGCAGCAAAGTTTGTGAATGTGATTAGTAGGACTGAAGCTCTTGGGGCTTCAGTGCTACACTTAAACTGCTGGAAAGCATTTCTCACCAGCTCTCCATAGCTCACCAACTTGCAGACATGTGAATGCCATCAAAGCCTTCTCTCAGGAAAAGATTTGAGCACTGGCTCTATTTGAGTTGCTGGCATTAATTACTCCTGTGCCTGAGGTCCAACAGTTCACATGCCCACAACATTCTGAAAGGAGGTGATAAAATGTTTACTCTGTGATGTCGGCTGGCTTATCCAGAAGGCTGAAGCAAGCTCAGCATACTTCAAATACATCTCTCTACTGCAAATCCTCAGACTGAGCAAACAGACCGAATGATCTTCCTGTTCCTAGACAAAAGTTTCTTCAGATTTGAAGCCATTTATCATGAGGCAAGGAGGGAAAGTACACCCTGCCTTTCCTTCACTATGCAGCGCCATGTGTTTTCACATTCCTTTTTCATACTGCATAGTAATGTAAATAGTTTTAGGAAGAGAAAATCTAGTTAATATAGAAATCACGCGATGAGCACCAAAGAACCCAAACTCACTGAGTTTTATTTTATTATCTCTGGTGAAATTGAGTGGGCATACAAACTCTGAATGACTGTGTTTCTCATCTTTCTTGGGTAAATAAAACATCATCCTCTATCATCAATCACCGTGACCATGAGTGGTGCCACAGAATTGTGACAATCAGCTTTTCCCTCATGCTGAGACAAATAATATTTTCTGTGGAGCCAGACTATATGAGTTTTTCAAAGTACTCATTCAAAAAGGACTATTCAGGATTTTTGATAGTCATCAAACGCACAACAGAGGTGCACCTTGATTCCCACTGATACTTGTGGTGATTCTTCTCAATGGGCCCAGACAGCCAAGAAAAAATTGGTTGCATCTCTTTAACTTCCCACAGAGTGAATGCATGGATGTGCTCTAAAATACATGCGGTACCACATGGCCTAGGGGGCTCTTCCCAAAAAGAAAATATCTGTGGCACTGTGATACTCAGCTCTGCAGCTGGCCTGTGAGAAGGAGACCTGTTATTATCAGCTGTGCTTTGAGTCAGCTCAAAACAAGCCAGCAGGACACTGACTCAGATCACACTTTATTACAGCATCTGCCAAGCTAACAATTGTTACTGCACAAATGAAAACTGTTCTGAAAGTACAAAAAATTCCCAAACAACGTTAAAGGCATTTCACAAAACAAACAATTTCACATTCTTCAGAGATTCACATCCACAAGGCTTAAACCTCTGGTAGAAGGAAATGTAAATTAACCTTTCCTAACTATGCAAATAAGAGTGGACATTTAATTTTCACATTAGGCACAGCAGGCATTCAACCTAAAGGAATTAAAATCATCAAAGAGAAGTAGTCAGTCGTTCAAAATATACTTGAGGTATTCAACACATCCCACACTCAAGGCTAGGGTACATCATAAGCCATTCAGCCATAGAAGCAACACTTTGTAATTCTGACATCATTGGTGAGCCTGAGTATCAGAACATGCAGAAAAAGCATATTCATTCTTTTCTCATGTGTGCGTACAAATTCCAGAAAGAGTAAATTACTTAAATACAGGAAGAACACACCCGTGCCATAGCAATAAGTAAATACTTTAATTGTATGATGCCCAGTACAGTTGTGGACTTTTTTTCTTTAAAAATCCATATACATTCATATTAAAGAGAATAAAATATGTCAGTCGAAGAATAGGAACTAAATTTCACCTAGGTCCTCAGTGAGCTGACTCTCAACATATAGGTCCAGTATTTCCATTTGGTATCCAAATATGAAGGTCCACTGACCAATGAGTGAGATTCCTTGTTTGCCCAGGAATCACTCACATAGTATTTTGAACATGCATATTGACAGATCACTTTTTGCTAAACTCCATGCAAAATCAATACACTGGGAGTTGTTCTGCATTTGAAGGCAGATTTTTGCAGAGCAGCCCAGCATCTCTTATCAGATAAAATTATGCAAAAAGGAGGCATGCCACCAAAGCTTCTATATTTTTAAGTGCATGAAAGTAAAAAGTGGCTGGAATTATTCTGTATTATTTTTCAGACCAAGAAAGAATGTAAAGGGCATTCCATAATATCAAATTAAAAGTATCAGTTTAAATTTCTGTTTAAGATTTTCGTCAGCTTGAGCCCAGAATGAACTTCCAGAGCAGTACAGTATTTGTAGCATCAATTTGATATGTTGAAATAATGCTTTTACTGGGAATGCTGAAGAAGCATTAAGAGCACTACACTTCAGAGTGCTATTTGAATGCCACTGCTATAATTAATACAGTATGACCTTGTATAAACCTTATAAATTAGTTCATGAATATGCAAATTAGGAATAACTACACTGTGAAGAAAAAGTGGGGTGCTTAAATATCTGACACAACTACACATTTAATTCTGTTGGTACTTTTCCCTTGAGTATATTCTGAATAAAAATATTACAGCAGTAATCAGAGGACACTGATCTATTCCCACTAAAATCGCTTTCTCCCCCTGAGTCTTAACATTAGATTTTTATTTCACTACATTTCTGAACAATTGCAGCATTCAGGAAGGAACAATCTCTTTAATATCTAGCAGAAATTCACCTTCAAAACTTTAGGCTTAACTGGGATGCAAACATTGTGGCCTCTCAATTGGTTTGGGACTCTTCGAAACAGGAAACGAGCTTCTTGAAAAGATGAAATACACATTTCCCTGCAGACTGACTCTAATTTATTCCCTGTGCTTTTTCCCATTTTGATTTGTGGCTGGAAGATGAAGAACATGGCCACGAACACTTACACTTGAGTTAGTGAAAGTTTCAGGCCTTTTTAGTCAAACATCTTGCAGAGTTCATGCCCGTGAAATTTGACAGTGGGGTGCCTGAAATCTGACACTTAAACTCATTATCAACATCAAAACCACAAATTATTTTCAGAGCTGTTAAATCAGTGATAGGCCAGAAATACTCCAGAGCCTCTGAAAAACCAGGATCTTATGTTGACACCCACTCGTTCAGAGAGCTGGAGCCTCTCCCGTGAGGACAGGCTGAGAGTTTGGTCTGCTCAGCCTGGGGAGGAGAAGGCTCCAGGGAGCCTCATTGCAGCCCTGCAGTAATTAAAGGGGTCTTTATCAAAAATATGTCATTGACTTTTTACATGGCCTGATAGAAATAGGACAAGAGGGAATAATTTTAAAACAAGAAAGGGGAGATAAGACAAGATGTTAGGAAGAAATTCTTTACTGTGAGGATGGTGAGGCTCTGGCACAGGCTGCCCAGAGAAAGGGTGGGCTCCCCATCCTTGGAAGTGATCAAGACCAGGTCAGATGAGGCTTTGAACAACCTGGTCTAGTGAAAGGTATTCCTGTCCATGGCTGGGCAGTTTGAACTTGATCATCTTTGGGTCCTTTTAAAACCCAAACCACTCTATGAACCTATGATTCACTGATTAAGATGCTTGCCATTAGGCAAATGCAACTTAGAGTTTACTTCTTTCTATGTTATTTTTAAAGACAAGAAAAAGAAGTTCAGGTAATTTTCCTTCCTTTGAACTATGTTCCTGTACAGCACTCATGGAGACACTAGCAAACTTATAAAAGAATATTTAAAAAAAATCATCATATACAGGCAATACGGAACTTCTGAGTGAATATGTTTGAAAGTAAGCAATACGCCATTCAGCTTTAACCTGGAAAGACATGACACAGAAGTTATGATTGAGATATCTTTACAAAAAATTGCAATTGTCTGTTAGTTATTTGTACAGTACAAGTCAGGAACCCTTTTCAGTTTCTTCAAAATAATGGAGAGTTGACATTAGCCCCTCCATGTTCTCCAGAGATTGTAATTTCTGGGACCCAAAAATGAAATGTTTTTAATTAGAATTTAAGGTTTAATGAAAAGTGATTGCAAGTCATAAAAACTGGACATTAAAGCTAAGCTTTTCCTTAGCTTCTTGACAAAGCTTTCCTCTGTGCTTGCTTTCAATTCCAGGTCCCAGAGAAATTCCCAAGCTGAGGAGAACTCTCAGGAGAGCACGTGTTTGTTTCACAGTGGACACACCAATATCACCATAAACCCTGGACTTTAGCAACTCTCTAATTTGATTTAACATTAGAGATGGTAGAACAATGATGGCAGAGATGGCAGAGGTGGTAGAACAATGTTTAATTTAACAAAGCACATTTAAGAGTGCACCATTTAATAATGGGTAACTCAGTAATCATGTGTTTCACCACGATACATTCACATAAAGAACCTGGAGACTTGGCACCAAATCCACTGGTCTGGTGGTCCCTGGATGTTAAGTACACCAGCATTGTAATTTTAATAGCTCAAAATGTATTGCAAAGACAAAAACAGTGGCAATCAACGACTTCTGCAGGATAAGACTGGGTTTGAAGACATTAAGAGGAGGAAAAATTGCAAGTTTGGATTTGGAAATCTTCCTTTCTACAAGCAGATAAATGTGTGTCAGTATCCTTCTATGTAGTTTTTCTCTTGCTGGAACTGCTTGTAGTAAGTCACTCTCTTGTGTAGGCTGACTGTGAAAATACACAATTCATTCGGGTTTTGTCCTAACTTAGCATTCTGACAGAAAACATGGGCTTTCTGTTGTCTGATGGGTGAATTACAAGGTCAGAGCCTGAGAAGAACTCCTGGGTTCTAGAAAAGCATGGATAGCACTGAGCACTTGGGTCGGTAAGTCCAAAATCTCTATATCCACCACAGCATCAACAGGAATGGACAAAAAGGGACTGCTTTGTTAACAGGAGGAGAATCACAAAATCAGCAGCAACAGTCCTGGTCCTACTGTAAGAAGCCAGCTCCATTTATACTCAACAGCAGATGTCCAGAGCTTGCACCAATGAGTAAGGACAGAAAAATATGGCTTCCAGAATCAGCCCTTCTACATCTGAATGTATACAACATAAACACACCTACACATATGCACATGTATCAGTTTAGTCCCAAACATGTTTCACATGCGTGTCTCCATATATGTTTCTTTAGAAACTAAACAGATAACGAATAATACAGTCTGTGCCATTTATTGGATGCTGTGTTCCCATGTCTTATTTTTTCAGTATGCAGCAGAATGTTCTATTAAAAACAGAGTACAGAAGTTCCTAAGAATAGGAGTCAATAGACTTTGGATGCTTAGAAGAGAACTGGAGGAGAAATAAGATACTGAGATAAATGCATCAGATGTAAAGGTCTGTGAAATACATCACTCACCTGCAAACCAGCTGAAAACATTTGATATTCAGGCTTCAAAGCTAACACAAATTATTTTAACAAGGCAATTTGTTCCTTCTAAAAGTTGATCTATCCAGAAAATACTACTGGGTCAGTTATTCAATTACTGCTTTAAAAGCACTTTCCTCCTTCGCTCTTCTACTTTGAGAGCTTGTTACATATTTACTCAGTTGAAAAAATGAATGAAAGGTATTTTGTTAAAGGTTTTACAAGTAAGAAAGTACGAAAACTGTAAAGATACAGGACTTTCTAAATAAATAGCTATTTGAATGATACATTCAATTTCTAAACAACTAATGGGGTTAAGATAAATATTTTAACAAGTCTTCGATTTTCACAATTGCCCCTGTACTTCCAGTGTATAATGAAAGATTAAATACAAAATGGAAAAATGAAAAAGCATTTAATAATTTTGTATCTAAATCCACACTAGCATTTTAAAACAGTAAAGTTTTAAAATTCTTTAAAGTCCTCAGATGATAGTCTATAAAATTAATTTTAAATTAATAAAAAAACAAGGTTCCAGATTGTACATGAGGCAAAAATTATTGAAAAGTTTTATGTCAGTGACTGTTTTCAAATAAATCTCTGGACAGGGATTTACAGGTTTGTAATAAGTAACCTTGAAGTTTCAGGTTAAGACAACATTATCCAATGTCTTTCCTGCTGATTTTAAATTTCAGATTGGGAATTGCAAACCCCCTCCCGTATACAACTGGGATTACAAATTCAGTTTTCACCTGATTATCCCTAACAAGTTTAAGTGAATCAGAAACTATAAACAAAAGATACAGTATTTCCCTAACATAACTTAAAGAGCCACAACTAAAATACGAAAGGAAAAAAAAGAAGTCAAACTTCACCAGAGCTTAATGAGGTAAGGTACTAGTAACTCAGTGAGGAGGCAACTAAATTGGGTGATTACTCCAACATGCCACATTGAGGTCTAGCAATTTATGAAAGATGAATATTTAGATTAAATTTGAAAGTGATAACCATAATGCTATATTTAGATCTTTGAATTATCTAAACAATTTCAAAGTGTTCCAGTTATGTAAAATTAATTAGTACAATATTGTACTAAAACTACTTTCTTTTTTTAAATCAGAAAAATATGCAAACTGCAGTTTGTAAATAATACCTCTAAAGAAAAGAGAAACTAACAGGAGAAGAAGGTCTGATATTGCTGCTGCTTTTTATGTGATTTCAGCTGCATACTGGGTGACTGGAGTTACAGACTTAGGAATGTGGTTAAGAAAGATAATGAGTAAGCAAACATGAGTACTAAAAATTGTAGGTAATAGCCAACTTTTAAATTGAAAAATCATAAGAAATTCTCATCAAGAAACTGAGAAAAGCAAAGAGCACTAGAAAGAATAATAATTCATATACTGTTGTGATAAAAACACAAACCAAAGCTCTGACTATTCCTGTATAATGGCCATTGCGAAATACTTATTAGCACTGTATATGGGATGGATTATATTACATCTCTCAGATATTATTTAAAGTTTTCAGCAGTGAATACACCAAACAACCAAAGTCAAAGAAGACTGAAAAACCCTGAACCCAAATGCTCCTGGTATATTTGTTAGCATTAAACCTATGTAATACAACCTGCCAGCATTAGATACTCAGAATTTGCCAAGTATCTGAACACCACTACTCTTCCTCTGATACTGAGCCTTGTCACTGATAATCGCGATGCAAGTGAATTTTAACTGCGTCCCCTCAAAATGAGCTCTAGCAAAAGCAGAAAAAGAAAACAGCAGAGGATAACCAAACCAAAGACTTAAAAGAAATTCTCCAATGAAAGATGGCAATGGACTTTCCACTTATCAGATAAGCACAGCACAACCTCAGCCAGCAACCACATTACATATTCTTGATTTACCTCCCTTGTCCAATGAGATGTTGAAATGGAAATACGAGGCTTGTAACTAGACCCAAGGGAGTAGTGTGAAAGCCGTACTTTTTTTTTTTAGAGTGGTGTGTATTTCACCTGAACAGAGCATGCAAGACTTGAATCATGTTCACGGAATTTTCTAATCTTTCCATTCTGACACTTGCCGTTTCCTCCAGCCTACACTCCCATTATATTACATTAAGACAACAGAAGAAACCAGTTACCGTCTCAGAGGTGAGCTTGCACTTTTCTCTTGCAAATCTCAAATTTGACATTTTGCAGAGAAAGAGGTATTTTCAACAGTGACTGGGGAACAGTAAGCAAGGAAAGTTTCCGCTGGTGTGAAGCAGAAGTAAGTTGCAACCCTCTCCAAACATTCTTGCTCTGACAAAGAGCATCCAAACAGACTAAGTGGGATGAAACTATCTAAAGAAGATGGATGGAGGCCAAAAAAATATCTGAAGCCATTAGAGAAGATAGAAAGATGCATTTGGGAAATAGTGAGGATTTGATATCAGAAAGATACTAAAAAGCTGTACTATGATTGAAAGGCCTGGGTTTAGAAGGAAGACCAACCTGCTCAGGACAGCAGTTTGAGCATTTGAGCAGCTGCCACAGCTACCAGGATTCCAGAGTTATAATATGCACAGTCTTTTGCAGGCAGATATGAGCTTATTTTGCACGAGCTGACCAGAAGCCATTCTGCTATGACAGCATCCCACCAAGCGCTGGGTAGAAAGCCTTGCTGCAAAGCAGTGAGTGTCACATCAGGCAACGTACCCTTCTCACGTGGCCCCAGTCCTCAGGCTGACCCAGAGTGCAGGCTACAGTAAGCTCACATCAGTTTGCAAATGGGCGTGCACATACACTCACAAGGGAAAAAAAAAAAAAGAAAGAAGAAAGATTTCAAGACCAGTGTGCAATGAATCCATCAACTGAGAGGCAGGAAAAACTGAAGTTTGCAAGATCAGGGATGAGCATCGGTCCCTGAGAAGCAGTTGAGAAAAATTAATAGGAAGATGGAGCTTATAGTGAGGGGAGATCAACACTGGACATGCTCACTCAGAGAGGGGACAGTGAAGCCCCAAATTTACAACAGATGTTGTTTCAGAGCCAGCTCTTTAACTGAGACACATTAAATATTGAAAATGTGAGATTTTTAAGGTAGTAAAGGTCTTCATGGAACACCTTCTGTCACCCCCTAGCAATTATGGCAGCTTTTTTTTGGTAGTGATTTGAATGCAATGCAACACAATTATACCATAAACTCTTTTCAAAATCAAAACAACTCAGGTACAAATACTTGGCTTCAGTCACATACCCCCAGGTAGCTGGTATTCACATAATCGGACCTGTGTTGAAGTCCAATACTGCATTTAATTCCATATTTGCAATATGGAAATTATTACCATCTATCTTCCATTCTCTTCTGATGGCATATAAACTGACAATAATATTTATTGGTTTTTCCCTTGAACTTTGGAAAGAGAGACATTTCATTTGATGAAAGAGCACGAAGACAAAAAGGTTCCTGTTACAGATACGTAAAAAATATTGCTATTTTACTTTGCTTCCTATCAGTTTTCTTTTTTATTTAGCTCATTAATGTATATCTGCTTTGGATGCAGCATACAACATAGATTGCCTTACTGACACATACAATTCACTACAATATTTTCTGTGATGTATGTAAAAATATTAACTAATTTATTTTCATGTCTCTGGGATAGGTTATAGATTATTTTCTCCAATATACCTGGGGGAAAAAAATCTACACTTAAAAGAGCCTGCCTATTATCTTAAATTTTTTCACAAAAACAATATGCATTGGAATTCAGAATTTGCTATGACTCAGTCCTTTAGTAAGCTTTTGTCAGAACTGAAACTCTTCTTACTCATTCTACTTTCATTCTCCTCTCTACAATGACTTTCAGGAATGGAGAGCAAATTGCACATATTTATATAAATGCACCTTTGCATTGCATATACAAGTTCGGCATAGAAATACAAACATAAATAGTTATCATACTTGTTAAGGATCTATTTAAGTCTTTTGGTTGAAAAATGTTAAATTGGTTGGTCTCTTATTGAAATCCTCATCTTCATAGAGCATAAAAAATCTACTTTATATATTTAACACAACTGAAGCAATGGCATCTGGAACCTTTAAGACATGTTACTTCCTGTGAACATCTTCATTATTTTTTGTACTGATTAAATTGGATGTAATAGTCAGAACGTGTCGACTTCATTTAAGCAATTGGGGAAACAGGACAAATCTGCAAGGGAGAAAATATATGTAATATACAAGCTTGGATGAAAGCAGCTAAGAAAAGAAAAAGAGAAAACCTCCAACAGCCCTTCTAAAGATAGTTTTTTAATGACCTGAAGCTTGTTTCCTAATTAATTTCCAACTTTAGGTTTACATCACTGAAAGTCATCATCTTTGCTGACAGACAAACCAATTATTTCGTTTACACAAGCCTGAGAATGAGAAATACCAGTTCAAACAAAAGCAAGGTGATTAAGGTAAAGCAAAGGTTTGAAGTACTCACCTTAGGCACCCAGTGGCATTGCGCAGCACCTGTGATGAATGGAGCTGAATTTTATGATCATCCTGGAGTGGAGAGTTTTCCCATCCAGAGTGAGGGATGATCACTGCATTGGTCAACACTGCAAGGGCATCCTGGATGATTGGCATTTTCAGTGCATCACAGGAGGATAGATTCCAGAGAACTCCTACAAGAAGTAAAATGACTAATAATTAACACTTCTCCAAAACAAGTTTGAATGGTTTTTTTTTTGTTTAAAAAAACCCCAATCCAAACCAATATATTTCACACATTGTTGTGTTTAATTTAGCTGTTTTTGTCAAGAATAAAACAGACTACATTGGAGATGTGGCTGTATGACACCTGCACACTTTTGCAGTGGGAATACAGCTTTAAATACAAAACATGCAGTCACACGAGCACTGGAAATTTTTCAGAGCTCTGCCTAAAAACTGAGCAGCTGGTTATGATCTAGGCCTACAGAGGCTGTGAAGAACACATGGAAAGAAGGAGTATTACAAGGAATTTTTTAGGGCTTGATCTTCAGATATCTTCCTTCTAAGTAAAATTAATAAAAACCAGTAGCAGAATATAGGTTCTGATTTACACTAAAACTTTCACTGTTGATAGAAACACATTGAGAGAACAAAACCTCAGCCCTGTGATCTTCACTGTAATGGAAGAAACTGTCTAGGCTTCTTGGTACTACAAGCAAAAAACTTTCACCGCAACCAGATACCAGACTTCAGCAAGTAATTTTACATTTTGTAAATATTTAACTTTACAAAGTTACAGATACTGTAATTTTTACATGGAGACAACAAGCCTAATGCTGCAACTAACAAGGAAATTTACTGCAGTTTAAAAAAACCAAAATACCTTCCACTGCAAATGGTAATGTGCCAAAGAAAAAGAAGAGACATCAAAATTTTAAGTTTTCTAAGCACAACTGCAAAGATCAAGGTCACTGCAATTGAGCCACACAGAAAGCAGGCAAGAAATTGTTAGGAGTAAAAGACACCCTGCTTTCCATTCCTGTATTTGTGCATTTGCTGGGAAAGCACATGGGACTTCTGTGCTGTGCCAAGCACCTGCACCTGCTGGGAGCTCTTATTGCTGGGGAAGCTGGAAGACAACTCGCTGTTCTGAAGAACCAGTGGTCTTTATTTTAGCTCAGCACCCTCCCAGGAGTAGCTGGAAGAGGAAGCCCACCTCATCATGCCTCTCCACTTGCCCCATCCTCTTCTCCAGAATCCAATCCTACTCCTCCCTGTTCTCCTTCCCAAAGGACAGTAGCTTGGCCCCACATCTGACCTTGAGTGGCAAAATTGAGTTTTGATTTTATGTCTATCAAAGTTTTCAACCGAAAGAGAAAAATTATTACCATCATCATCATTGTATATAGGTTACAAATATGAACACCACAATAAATCCAAGTGAGTGGTGTGGGAGGAAAATGCTGAAGGAAGGCCATAGGAACACAGACTCAAACATTTAAAAATATAAGCCGCAAGAACACTACTTGCTCAAGGCTTTCCTTAGCATTCTGTGCTTTGACAGAGCAGTGTATACTTTTTTGGGTTTCCCTTAAAAATTAATTACCTCTATGGGGAGACTGTTTCAGTTATACAATTTCATGTTTAAATTATTTTATATTGAACTGTCTGCAAAGGCAGTTACGCAGTTTAATATTAATTTTGATCAGTATACTAGTAAAACAAAAAGCATTAAAATAATCTGCATGAGGCAGACTTCAGCTACAGACCAAACAATAAGAAATATGTTCATTTTAATAATGGTAATTTTTTTCATTTAAGAATTGCTCCTTTAAACAGAAAAGAGTCTTTGTTTGAATTATGTTCTGAATGTCTTTATGTAAAGGAATTCCATATTTAAAGGAATAAAGGGATATTTATACTTGCTTTTCTATATGTTCTTGTTCTTGGCAAGCTTTAATAGCTCATTGAATATTCTTGTAACTAGCATTTTGCTGGATTTTGCCAGTAAAAACAACAATGTGGTTGCTTTTTTTCCCATACATTTATTTAAACAGTTATAAATGATGTGCATGGTATAAAAGCAGAGAATCAGAACGCAAATCTTTCGCCCTTTAGGATTCAATGTAGTTCTTATGCAAGACAATGTGCTGTAACTTTGTGAAGAAGTCCCATTTAAAAAGTGAAGCAGACTGCAACAAAACAACATTTTGGGCTTCGAGAACTAGTCATGAACTGGAAAAGCAGAAAAGAATACAAAAGAAGCAAACATAAGAGCCGTGTCTAGCAAAATGCTTAAAAACGTGTATGTTGAGATTATCTCTATTCGCTTCAGGTTCTTGCTAATTTAAAGTAAACTCACATAAACACCATGGTATTCAGCAATACTTGAGCCTACAAATATTCTTTAAACCCTCTTTCTCTCTGATTTCTCTAGCTGGAAAATTAAACCTTCAGAGTAAGAGGATGATGGGATCACCAGGCTAAAATAGCTATTACATCTTCTAATAAAATGATTTTAAGTCAAGGTAGAAGCAAGCAAAATTTAAATCAAGGCAGAAAGCATGATGCTTTCTTCAGTTTTTGCTCCTCACAGTTTTAAGGAGTGAGATAATCTTCTTCCACACCAGAACAATAAGTTTTATCTAATTACAAGACTGAATACTACCAACCATATGAAAAAAAAAGTTTTCTACTGTAAGTTAGAATTTATTCTTTCAAGCAGTGTAGTCTGCTACATGCTGAGGCTGGCATTCTACACTCTTCCTTGTAACCTTCTTAATTAAGGATTTGCAATTATGAAAGGGCACTGGCAATTCATTTCTCATGGTTTTTGCTGAGGATAACCTGGAGCTAGATTTATGTAGGTCTGAGAAGATGATCCATTGCTTTGACTTTGCAAGGGAGAATGACAGTAAAATAAACCTTTTATCCATTACACCTTCCATTACAGAGCTACATTTTCACCACGTGATTCTGAACACATTTTCCAGGAGTGTATTCATGACATGCCCTTCAGGGCTACTGTAAGATGCTGGTACCTGAGGCCATGTGACACCTTACTCTGAAAGCCCTGACTAAACTGGGTACCTGAGCACAACAAGCAGGTCTGCAATAGCCTCAGAGGTGCCTTGATTGACCCCTGAAGAATTTGCATTGTCTTCAGCTGCCCACAGCAAGGGACTGGACTCACCAGTGACTGATGACAAAAAGTGGGATCCACCCAACAACACAACAGTCCAACTCAATTGTTTACCATCTGTAGACTGACTCTTGTAAGAGGTATGAAATAAAGAACTAATCAGTGCTGGGCATCTCTTAATCATTTTCATTCATATCTTATCTCCTTCTTGCTTTTAAAGCTGTGAGGCATTCAGATTAAGTGTTTTGTGTCCCCATTTTCAAAACACTTTTGGTTGTATTGGAAGACTTGTAGAAAGACAAAAACAGCTACACCAGACTGAACAAGTCTTTTTGCAGGTTGAGGTTTTTCACCTTTACATATAAACAACAGAAATACAGTGAAAAGTATCTTGCAATCTCATTTTAAGTTTTAAACTGAGGAGAAACTGGCATTGAAATATATTCAGTTGATTCCAGTTAGAAAATGAATTTTGGGTCCAAGTATTAGAGTAGCAGACATCAGATGAAGAACTGTTAGAGGAGACTAGAGGAATGCTCATTCTGGAGATCTTACTGCATGAAGATGCATCTCCTGGAGCAGCTCATCAGAGGACAGGCAACTGCAATGGTCAGCGGGTTGCTCAATTTAATGGAGCAGCCAGAATGAAAACCCCATAATCTCTGAATCGGGCTGGAGCTCAAATTCATGCTGATTAAACACCTAATGAATTTCTGTGCTGGTGTTTTAGTTAGAACGGACATATGTATATCTATAGTAAGATATAAATGAAGACCTGATAAACCACATGCTATCCTTATTCCATTTGAAGTTAAGAAGACAGACATCACACACATTTATGCAAAAAATACTGTCATAGCAAGAGAACATGTGCAAAACCAGCGAAGTCTAACCAGCTATTTAGTTCATGACTTAATGCAACCTCAAATTATATATGTAAAAACAAACTACTTAGATCAAGTTAGACAACAAATATTAATGGAAACCAAGAAACTGGAAAGTCATCTTTTCCAAAAAGCATTGCCCCTGCCACACTGCCACTATGTTTTTTTGTGGTGTAAAATATGTACTTTCCCAAATAAATTTTATGTTAAAAAAGACTCTAAGTAAACAAATACTATTTGGAGAAACAAGACTTTGATTCTTCTCAATACAGGATGTTTAAGACAACTTTCAATTATATTAAGATTTTCCTTATTTCATATTCTCTGTTAAAATAAAAAAATCCAAAAGTATTCCAATGCATCCAGGTTTTCCTTTTCCATCATAATTTAATAGTTTGGTCATGAAGTGATGCAGAAAACCATTTGATAGTGCTGAGAGACTGCATCCCAGAAAGACCAACCAAAGCATTGGCAGGCATTTTTGTTTATATGCTGAAGGCACAGAAATACGACTGGGAGTTTCCCTCATGAACATGACAATTAAGATTGAAATCTGAGTGCTAAATACCCTGCACAGAAGCCAAGCACAAGGGATCTTTTGCTGGAATCCTTAGGAAATGTATCTTCTCCCCCAAGCTCCCAAGCACTAGAAAAGTCATTTGCTGGCTGCCGCTCGGAGCCCCCGCTGTAATTGCAAGGCTGCTCTGCAGAGCTGGAGCCGCTCCCTGGCAGCAGATGTGGCTCCCCATAGACTACAGCAGTTCTGCTGCAGAGATGCTGAATAGCAACCACATTTCTTAATACAAAGTGCAGTGAGACTTCACAACCGCCAAGGTGAGGAACTGGCTCGGTAACAGACTTTTGGAAGGTAAGAAGTGGCTGATTTGAATTCTGGCACCTGAACAACACACAACTCAGAAGGAATCTCCTTAAAAGCACGCTGTGAAAGTAAGTTTAAAATTGGCATAGCAGACAAGAAACCTTCACCAATTTTCTTGAAATATTTATCTGGTTCATGAATGAATACCTATGCTCACCTTGCTGTAACTCACTTACTGTCATGCATAGAGGTGGTTTGCTATCTGTGTATGAGCTAACGTAGGAAAGTCCACATTGAGGAAGACTGAGTTTCAGTAAAAGCCATAAGCAGGCAGGAGGTTAAGGAATGCTAAGTAAAGCTGCAGCAATAAATTTTTTCCCCTTGCAGCCACTCATATCCTTATAAAGGAAAAGCTTTCACAAAAGAAAAGGATTATTATGGTGTGGTTTTTCTGTTTAATTACCAAAAATACAGCTTGATCTTGACTACATAAATGTACAAGACCACATATAGTATAAAAAATATAAACAATTCCTCTGAAAAACTAGCCCTTTCTTTCTCTTTTAATTACAAAATTCCATCTTGGATTTTATTAATACAAAAAGGAGGGGCAAATTTTAGTATTAAGACCAGGTTCTATCCAAATGCTATTACATTAAAAAAAATAATCTGTATTTCTCTCATGGCACTCAATTTTGACCTAAGGTTGCTCCTCTTTCTGCTGTGCACTGCAAATTAACATCTGACTGTGGAAGGGAAGAAGTCTCAGCCAAGAATGTTAGACAGTTATTAGCTTTCATGTTGAACAGCAGAGGAAATCCTAGAAGAGTAAGCTGAGGTTACTGTGGAAGGATCAGTGGTTCCTGCTTAACTTGCTTTCCCAGCTGATGAAATTAAATGGGTCCTGTAAAACACACAAGCCAAACCAAAAGCAATTCATTCTAAGTGACAGAAACACAGAAAAAAATAAATCAACTCCTTTCAAAAAGTATTTTATCCTAACACATGACTAACAGCAATGCCACTCCAAATTACGTACTTAATTAGAAAACATGGTAATCTACCAAAGATGGATATATATGAATTGTGAGATTTTTTCAGTGCTTACACCTGTGTTATACTGAATAATGTTTTCTAGCACCCAAAATCAAAACATATGTTTGATAACAGACCCTAATACAGAGAATATAAATGTTTTAATTAAAGCTGAACATTAAGTTACAACTCCAAATACAAAACTCCTTTCTGAAAAAAACCAGTTAGAAAGTTAGTTCTATCTATTAAGTTGCATTTAAGTGCACAATGAAAGGCTCAATACATAGTTGTTTAAAAATACAGCAAAAAAGGAAACGTTTACTAGCCACATTGTTACCTATGAAAGAGACAGCACTGAAAAAAAAAGAGGGAAGAAGGGAAGTTGGCCTCTGAACTTAAATAAATAAAAATTAGTGGACATGGTGAAAACAGTAATTTGATCATAGAATGAACATGTTTCACCATAACCTCAAACTTTCATTTTGTAAACAAAAAAGTGGTATATTCAGATCTTTTTCTAAACAAAAAACTATTTTCAAAATAAAATTTAAGTATTTTGTGTGGCAAATTTTAAACATTTCCAACTAAAAAGTGGTTTTAAACTGCAAGCATTTTCATACTTCATCATTCAGACAGGCCCATCAAAATTTAATGTCCAAAGGATTACTACTTGCTGAAAAAGTTCAATGCAGTTCTTATGTCAAGCCATACGCCGCAACAGATGTCCTCTATTCATCACTCCAGATTACCTTGTTTGATATTTCCTCTTACACTTAAAATTTGACCAAAGTAAAAAAAAAGAAAAAAAAGACAATTATTTATGTAGCATATTAACAAGCAAATTATGAAATCAGTTTCACTGCTCCATGAATTGAAACATGGACAAAACTTGAATTTTCCACAGAAGATGCATCTCACTGTTTGTACAATGGAAAAGCAGTTACTTCCCATTTAGAGAGAGGAAAGCAACAAGGGACCCCCTTGGGTTTTGTGCTGGTACTGAGGGTGGTAAGTGCAGGACACAAAAATGTGAATTTGCCTGAGAAATAGGGAGAAGGAAGCAGGCAGTGATGGGAGAATGGATGAAACCACCCCCAAGCAAAGCCCTAAGAGAGAGGAGAGGGACTCCTCTACAGGGGCACTGCTCTGCTCCCAGCAGAGACCTCAGCACCCAGTGACTTGTTCAGCCTCTCCAACATTCACCTCCAGGGAAATGGACACTGCAAACCTGAGGATGGATTTGTATGGCTGTTTTATGGTACATTCCCTCCTACCTATAAAAATCCGAAAATTTGGATCTAACATCTTACACGATAAATCAGTACCCCAGCCTGTTGCTAAGAAAGCAGTGCATAAGATTTGAGAAAGTATCTATTTTAACACATCTTCTTATTTAACTGGGAGCAGTAGGGGGTGAAGAAGTTAATCTGATGATTCAGAAAAAAGTTGAGAATAACTCTTCATGAAGACAACAGATTCTATCAGTGGGTTTTCCCATTTTCAGAGCCAAAATAGTGACAGCATATTGAGAAAGAGGGCAAAGATTGTTTTATAATTAGACAGTAAAATTGTAATAGATATGGTATAAAATGATCCAGTTGAACTGTCAACAATGTTTGCCTAAGCGTTATTTGATAAGACAGCATCATTTCTGAAGAAAAATTACATAATTTATTAAATTACTTCTAGATTTGCTGGTACATATGAGCTATAAATAGGATTTACAGTTTTTTGTTTTGAATGCTGTGGAATTTCTTGCAAATGTCCCAGACTATAGGTTGGAAATCAGTTTCCCAGTGCCATAAGAATGTAAGATGTACAGCCTTTTACCTTCCTGTTTTGCAAGGAAAGTGACTATAAAGATTTGGTGTTTTGGTGAGTGGTCCCACACTGGGTTCATATGAAGACTTTATAAAATGCCAATTAATTTCTGCTCTGAATTTGTTTGAAAATAATTTCCACATTTCTGGAAATGACGTTAATATTTTCTGTAGGTGATGCTAAAATCTAAAATTTAAATTCTGCCACACAGTAGAATAATACTGTAAAGTACAACACACAGCTGTGTCTTGCCATAGCACCTCCATTGACTACGAAACGACCGCATATTAGTCTGGAGAAGTATACAAATAGTACAAAATACAAATTTTAAGTATTTTATGAAAATTATGATGATGCAGTAATGATTTTTGGAGACTTTCTGTAAAACCTTAAAGTAACTGATGACGGGAGTGGAAAAACAGAGTATCCTTGTAGCCCACTACCCCTGCCACAGGGTTTGTACTTCCCTGATGGAGTTGTTTGAAGTTGTAGTGGGGCACTTGGACATTCAGCAAGGTTAAATCAAGCAGCTGCTTGTGCAGACCAGGAGCCTTGATTTATTTTGCTTTTACTTAGCTTTGATAATGGTCTGGATTAAGCCCAGTTTTAACAAGGTAGCAGTAAGAAGTAGATTTTCTGAATTTAACAAACCCTTGGTTTCCTTTTTTTGCCCCACAAGATTTTAGATGTAACAGTATAAAATGATAAACTAGCCTGTGCCAAGTTTTGGCTGTGAGATGAAGGATTTTAACATTAATCTGAGATTTGCAGGGGATTTGATGGAGTTCGGCTTTTTTTTTTAATTCTCAATGGTTCACAAAACTCAGGGCAGATGTTGAAGAATACCTAGTTCAAAAGTATCTCAAGCAAAAGGAGGGAGTCAAATTATTATGTTACTTTTGGGAACTGAAAAGGCTCTCTGTTCTTCTGGAAAGAAATACTGAAGAAACCACAATATATAATTCCTTACTCAGCCACTGGCTTTGATCCAGAGAAAATAAATAGGCATTTTCATTACACAAATAATCTTGTTAATGTTGAAAACAACTTTTATTTAAAACACCTAATTAGAAGTAAATGACTTCATAAGATTTAATCAAGTTTTAAAATTAGTTGTGGTAGGATATTGTACTTACAATTACATCCATTTAACAAAGGAGTAAGAAGGGTTTATTAGCGCTAAGACCCTTTACATCTCCATTTTGAATAAAAAGTATTTAAAACACACAATCAAACTTTAGTGCCCAGGCAAGTAGATTTGAAATTTGTTATTCTTATCTTAAATCTGTTGGTGGAAAATAATTAAAGTCTGTAAGTCACCTGCTTCTGTGCTTGGCAGAGTTCCACAAAACACTAGTTTGAAGTTGTTAAAGAGAATTTGCTTATGCGCAGAGCAGACACTAAGCAAGAAATGAATGAACGTATTTTCCTGCCAAAATCAAAACAATCACTTCTGAAAGGACTGTTCTGTGGTAGCAGCTATCTAACTCCATGCTCAACCTTTATAATTTCCTTGACAGGACATAGTGATCAGATACTGGAGGCAGAGAAGTTAATTCACGGAGCTGCACCTTAAGAGGCCATCAATTTAAACACATATATGACTTTTTGGAAAGCTTTTGATAGGCAGGATATGTTTCTGAACCTACAACATGTATCCTTATAATCCAATTTTCAGTTTGTGTAATGCTGAAACCATCTCTTTGGTTCCAAGAACAAGCCACTTAGTACATCTATCTTCCTACCTATCTTTTTACACTACATATCAAAAGCTGCTAATTAATTAGGCCTTTCACTGGTCAGGGCTTCCTTAAACTTACATTTCTTCATTACAAAACTTGAATACAGTTAAGCAATGGGATATTTAATATGAGCAATACTGGTGCAACACCTAATATAAACCTGCAAAGGAAAAGGGATATAATAGAGATTTTAGGAATTACATAAAGGTGAAGCACTATAAGAATGCAGTACTCATAGGAGAGTTTGGTTCTTCTTTACTTTAGGTTGTGGAAAAGTCATCTCAGAATGGGATAAAAGAGCCTTTTTAAAATCTTCAAATCAAATTTCCAGAGAGCAGTAAGGTTACAAATAGGTGCCACCCCCAAATGCATGTTTATACCACAATAAAATTTCACATCTGTGTTTACACATTCCAGTAAGGTAATATCAAGGGCACTTTCGCAGAAAATTATTAAATTATTAAATTAAACTGCTTTGAGATCCTAAGTACTAAACAGTCAACCCTTTGCCATAATATTGTTAATTAAGATTCACTATACAAAAAAAACACAAGTATAATACCTTACAAAGTCCAATTAGAAAACAACATAACAAATAGGAAACAACTGCAGGCATGTGATTTTGACTTTGGGAATCCCCAACTGCCATTGTACTAGGAAGTTAAAAATTCTAAACAATTGGCCAGAATTACTTAAAAAAAATCCTTTTAAATCTTCCACTGAATTGAGCCAAAAGTCCATTTAAATAGAACACTGCCTTAAACACACTTTACATATCACTGCAGGCTCACTAAGTTGCAGCTACACAGATTAGCAAAGGCAGATACAGGGCTCAAAGGGGCCTTCTGCAATGACTTGGCCAATCTGCCAATAAATTGTGCACATGCTAAGCAGCAGCATGCAATCAAAGGAGGTTTCACCTGGAGTGCTTAACTCAAACCAGACAGATGTAAGGTGGACAACATGTAATTGCTTTCAGTGACATTCAGGGATTATCTATAAGCTTATAAACCCCTCCTTATAAACATTTGGCATCTACTAAAACTGAAACAGGACTATGCAATAATATCGCATAACATGGGGTGACAACAGAGGACCAACCAAGCCAAAACATGAACTGGCCAGAGCTGAAATCAAAGACAACACTAATCAATACTAGACTCCAAAGTCTGGGAAGAAAATGAAATTTTTCCCTGTCTAACTTGACTGTGGGCCAAAGACACCTGGAGAACTAGTGCTTCTTTGAAAGAAACATTGTGTACACAACATCTTGTAATGTTTTGCAGAATGGAATACATGCCTTTGGTTTCTGTGAATAAAAATGTGAATGAAATACACGGAGTCAATATCTACCTATCTATATATATATTATATTTATAGTGTTAGATAGTGTCTACTTTTTAATTTTTTATGTGCTAATTTTTATAATTTATATATTTTCAGTAGACAATAGTTAAATCTCTGACACTTTATTGTCAACCAAAATAAGTAGGAGAGCGGCTGCTAGCACAAGAAAAAAACAATTCTTCCAGATATTATTTATAGCTGCAGCTCTTTATCATCATGTACTTTCTAAAAGTGGATTATCCACTTTTACCTTTCAATCAGAAATGGTATTTGCAGTTTTTAAACAGGTAATGCAGTCATATAAGGGCCCTCCTGAAAAGGAGACTTTTCTATGTCATTGTTCATAGGCAGAAACTGTATTTCTAGCTGTGATGGATCTTGTTTGTCAAAACTGAGAAGAATAGCAGTTTAAACCATTTTATCTGAGACAGGTACCCAGTTATCCAACTGAGCTGACACAAGAAGGAGCAAGCATAGGTTGAATCACAGCATCACAGAACGGCCTGAGTTGGAAAGGATCTAGCAACAGCTGCTTGACCTCACCTTCTGCACAAGGCATCCATGTGGGATTCCTCTCTTATCCTTGCTAAAATGTCAGATTTTTCCATGCATTTTTTTCCCTGACAGTACAACAAGTAGAAAAAAAAATAAAATAGAATTTTGTGGAAGGGTTCATCATTAACTCAGCAAAGGCAAGAGAACCAGAAATCAGTTACTCACTGTCATTACTACCAAGTGAAAACATTTCTTTCTACCATCTGCAGGATCTGTGCTAATTTTGTACTGTGTTCTTCTCTATTTATATTTATTAGAAAAGTGTTAACATTTAATTATTTTAAAGTAGAATGCTTTTATTTTTTCCCATTAACAGGTGCTACTGTGGAAACTGGGGTAAAAAGATGGCTAAATTAAGTATGGTGCATTCAGCTTACACCTATTTCTTTTCCTTTACAGACTTACATGAAACAAGGAATTCTGATTCAGGTTCTTCTTGAACCTCTAGAAATTACTAGAGGGTGCAGGCCATGCCAACATCTCTGTTTCTATCAGAATACTTCACTTTTGCACAAATCTATATATTCATGGGTATACCTAATTTTATCCATGTTCTTCTAGGAAAAACCTAGAAGGAACTGTGGAATTGTTCCTGTAAGAATAATCTTTCCATATCTTAGGAAGCATTTCCTGGGCATTAGCACCATTTAATTTCACAGCAGCCAGGCAGCACACTTCCCTCAGAGCTTCTTCACCGAAGAACCATTTACTTGACATGACAGAGCCTTGAAGCTCTAACACTTTGCTATAAGGCTAAGTTTGTGCAATCCAAAAATTTGAGAATGGTAAGGTTTTCCAGTATTAGCTCAAGGCCTCTGCCGCTGAGGAGGAGAAAGACGAGATAAGGGAAAAAGTGAAAAAACTGTTTTGGAGAGATTATGGCAGAAAGAAATCTCTGGAAAAGAGGACAAGCCACAAATAGTGCTGAAAGCAATCCTGACAATCAAGGAGCTACTGGGCAAGAAAGCTGGTCTGAGGTTTAAACACCCTTCCAAAACCAGTCTAGAGACTGCCAGAAATTGAAGTTATAATCTACTTAGAGAAGAGCAACAAGAAGGAAGAAAATGTGCATGTTTGAGGAAAGAACTAATAGCAGAACTTTCGCTCTGCTGGGCAAGTGCTTCACGGTACTTGGGTCAGGCAATGAATGCTTCACTACTGCCAGACAAATTGGGCTGCTAAAAAACCTCTCAAGGCCATATTTCTTCCCTTGCAGCTGGGTGCCTACTCAGAGGGATTCACACCTTCATCTTGCCAGATTTCTGGACAGGTCATTTACACTTGATAGGCTCAGTTCCCCATCTGTACGACAGAGATAATGATACTTTCCCACCTAAGAGAAGTGCTCTGAGGACAAATGTGGATGACTATTTAGGGGCAGCAATGTCAGAGCCTGCATGAATTCCTAAGGCAGGAACTTTGTGCCCTCTCTAAAAGTAACAGACGAGAGCAGCTTTTATATAGACAGGATGCACAACGAACATGAGATGGAAAGGCTCAAGGTATTATGTTTACTCCCAAAACAGATGTTTGTTACTATTTCTCTGCATCTCCTCCAGGCTGTGGAGCCCCTATTGAAATAATTACCTTCCTGCCACCTCAGCTCAGGAAGGCTATTAGAAAGCATGAGGAACTTTTCATTTTTCCTTGTGCCGGCCATCAAGTCATACCTTTTCATTACTGAGGGAGCTGCTGCAGGAGCTACCTTTTGTTCCTCAGAAAGGACAGAAAGAAGGAATTCAAATGGGATAGCTGTCACACCACAAAATTTTACCAAAAAAAAAACCCCAAAGGAGAACTGATTCAGATGCACAGCTTTAGCCTGTTTCCTAAGAGATGCAAGATACGAGCTACAGCTATGAGCCTTGCTTTGGAAGGAAGCTTTGCAGAACAGTACGACAAACACGTTTGCATTTTGAAAGCAAGGGCTGGTGACCTGCATTCTGAAAGGCACAAAACATGGCCAGGGCAAGCAGCAGCCTTCTGGGATGCACCGGCTATTAAAAACAAACAAAAAACCCTGATACAAAAACAGGCTCAGGAATAAAATCTTGAAATACCACTGACTTTGACTCTATTCCTCAGTGTCACCATATTGGTCTTCTCCCTTTCTACACACATCCAACATTCCTGATGCTCACCACCCCTGGGAGCTGCATCTACCTGTACAAAGGCAGCTTACTGCCTACTGCTGATGGTCAGTACCCACTCTTCCTGGCAACAGCACTTTGAAGGTTAGTTTGAAGGCACACTAGAAAACAAACATCCTTTCTTTCTGTGGGAATTTGGGAATATTTAACAGCATATTGTGCAATGGAACCAACATAAACTGTAGCCCAGTGTATTTTCTTTCAATGACCTATGACGTTACGTGCTCCATCTACAGATGCCATGGCAAGTGCCACGGCTGAGGTTTATTAGCAGTTTGCCACTTACTACTCAGAATAAATAGGCAGAATGCTCCCTGGAGCCAGGATACTGACAACATAACCAAGAGACAAACATGTATGTTGAATCTGAAGCAGTGGTTACACTTTATTAGATCTGTCAGTAATTCTGTCACTCTGCAGGAGGCATGATTTGAGCTCCTGTAACCCATATCTCTGCCCCATTAATCCTGACTAACAAGTAGGAGGTGATAACTGCTGTAACTAAGAAACAAAATGAAATATAAAAAAATCTACATTTAATAAACACCAGGCAGTTTATACAGACACCCTCAAGAAAGGAACCTGGACCCAACGAAAGGATGTTAACCTAATAATTTATATCCTAAATGAGGCCCGATGTACAAAGGTATGTAATTTCTGAAGAAACATGGATGATAACGTGTACTCTAATGATTTTGTGACAGAAATGAGAAATTTTCTTACATATTTTAGTAGGAAAATCATAATGAAAATACCAGCATTGAAAACAGGATAATGAAATTATTTTTGATTTGTAGCATTAAATTAATCACCAAATAAAATGAAATCACAAAGTGAAAAATAGAAAGAAACCCTCTACCTCGCTTTATTTTACATATTAAAAATGTTAGGTTAAGGGCAAGGTGTTTCAGATCTGTCCTGTATACAGGATTCTGTATTCCTGAACACCACCACCTGTCCCATCTCTTTTGAATTTCATAAAAGAAAAAAATCCACACAGTCTTAGAAAGAGCAGATCCCACTATATCAAGAAAAAAAATAAACTACCACTACCTGCATGCTCTGTGTAAAACATATCACATAGCATGCTATCAAATTTCAGGCAAAAGGCTTCTCAAGATGACATTCACCTCTTCCGACACAGTTTTCATTTTCCTATCAGAACTCTGAGAAACAGAGAAAACCCCCAAACAAATCCTCCCTCTCACTATATAGGATATAAAATCAGTAAGTAACAGTTTTTAAGTAAATTCAGTAAAACATGACTTCTGCCTGGCCAGCCCTACACCAGACAGGAGGAAGAACAGAGGATTCCCACCATGTCCACGTATGGAGCACCTCTCCCACAAGAGCCCTCATGGCTAACCAAGAACAAAGTGAACCAGACCCCACAGGCATAAACCACACCTGCATCTGTAACTGCATTATATTGAAAGCCATTCATATAGTACATAAATCCAAAAGGCTTGAAAGTTATTTCTTATAGCAAATAAGATGTCAATGAAATAGTTACTGATGGAGCTAGTAGCATGCAGCACAGAACTGTGCTTGCCATACTGATAGAGTTTGAACAAAAAATAATGAAAAACTCAAACCTGTGACCAGTTCTCTGATTTCCAAATCTGTAGTCTTGCGGAGTAACCGTACTAATGCTGGGATACCACCACAGTTTTTCAGAGCTATTTTGTTGTCATCGTTTGCCTTCCCATACACCAAGTTTCTCAAAGCTCCACAGGCACTACGGTGGACTTCTGTCATCCGATGGTCCAATAGGTCCACCAGTAATTGTATTCCGCCTTGTCTTCTTATCTGAAACAGGCCAAAGTGATAACCATACAGTCAGGGAGTGAACATCAGTATAAATAAATGCAGTCCAATGTAATTAAGCTGTGTTTTATGCAGGACAGCAAAGGTAACACCACAGAGCTGGTACATTACACTGCTTCAATTCCTTGTATTATTCTTTTAGTGGCAACGTAACTGCACAAGGACAAACCAGAACCCCTGTAAAAGCAGCCAAAGTTAGTCAAGAGTGTTGCCTCATCGAGGTTCCTCATGGTTTGTCAAGGATTGCCTTGGCAAGAGTTTCTTCTGTGCTGGAGAAGCATCATCTCCTTCAGAGTGTAACACATCACAAACTAGAGAAAAAACCACAAGGCTACAGCAAACAAAAAAAAGCACTTAACATCATAAAAGTTTTTAGGAGTCCTGCCTTTACATTTAATTACTGGGAATGGGAACAGCTTAGTCTCAGTAAGGATAAGACATCAACTAAATTGGGATGAGCAAAGATCAAAGGAAAAGGAGGAATCATGAGAAACAAAGACAAGGATGATACATAAATCGTAGAAAGCTTGTTCTAACAAGGTTGAAGGAGACCCTTAAGTGATGCAAGAACAGAAGTCTTATGTGTACTCAAGGCATTCTACAAAGTAAATTTCTAATGTGATATCTTATATAAAGTATCATTCTAAAAAAAGCAAAAAATATTTGAGACCAATGATCAAGAAGCTCAGGAATACCAATTACAATTTTTTATGAAATCCGTTTTATACAAATACATTGTTCTGTGGCACTATTTGTTCTTCAAATAGTAATCAGTCTTGGATTTAGTTTAAGAAATTAATTCTTAACTAACACTGAGGTGTCCAGTGCTTTAGCTTCAAGCAAGTTATACAGTCATCTCTGTCAAGTCAAGAAGTTTCCCCATGTGTAGTTGGCTAAGGCCCAAAACAAGCCAGGCACTTCAGCTGGCCATTTTATATTTAAGACAACAAAAAATTTGAAATACTTGTGAAGCAGTTTTTGCATGGGCACATGTTCTTGGGGCTCTGCAGGGGAGAGTCCTGGAAGAAGGAAACAATTAAAGTACAAAAAAAATCTGTCAGGAATTCGAACTTAAAATCTTTATGTAGAACCAATGTATGGCATTTCAGGGATCTAACGCAAGCTTAAGGTGAAGTGATGGGCCCTGTCTTACTGTCCCAACAAGCCCATGCAATGCTACAGGCTTCGGGAAGAGTGGCTGGAAAGCAGGCTATTGGAAATGGACTACAACAACCTGAATATGAGCCAGCAGGTACAGGTGGCCAAGCAGGCAAAGGGCATCCTGGTCTGTATCAGCAATGGTGTGGCCAGCAGGACCAGGGCAGTGATTGTCACCCTGTACACAGGGTGAGATCACATCTCAAATCTTGTGTGCAGTTCTGGGCTCCTCACAACAAGGAGGACACTGAGGTGCTGGAGTGTGTCCAGGGAAAGGCAATGGAGCTGGTGAAGGGTCTGGAGCACAAGTCCCATAAGCAGCAGCTGAGGGAGCTGGGGGTGTTTAGCCTAGAGAAAAAGAGGCTCGGAGGGGCTTATTGCTCTCTACAGCAACCTGAAAGGAGGCTGTACGTGGGTTGGTCTCTTCCCTCACGTAACCACTGATAGGACAAGGGAAAATGGCCTCATGTTATGTCATGTGAGGTTTAAGTTGGATATTAGGAAAAAATTCTTCATCAAAAAGGTTATCAAGCACTGGAACAGGTTGCCCAAGGAACTGGTGGAGTCACCATCCCTGAAGGCATTTAAAAGGTGTGAAGATGTGACATTTAGTGGTGGAATTTGCAGTGGTGACTTAATGGTTGGACTAGATGATCTTCATTGTTTCCAACCTAAATGATTCTGTGAATCTATGATTCACTTCAAATAAGGACGGAAAAGTGATTCAGGCTTTGAGGTTCCAAAATTGAGCTCTATGAAACACTGCTAAACCAGAAGTTCTCCCTTTCTTCTTCAAGTTAATCTGGTGTATCCTTATTTTTTTTAATAACAGAAAAACAAAAAAATAGAACAGCTGTGTAGTCAAAAATCATATGTTTCAATGTTAAAGTTTTAATGTCTATACAGTTACCACACAGCTATGGTCTAAATGCCAAAGTCATAGTGCTTAAAGATAAACTAGGATATGTTCCCTTAAACAGGCATTACAACAGTACATGATGTGTGCAACTTTCTGAGCAATATGCAGGTCACCTCAAAGACTACAGCAGCTGGCACTACCTGATGCATGAAGAGATATGAATGGACACTGGTAAAACATATCAATTTCAGGCAGAAAAGTTCATCAATCTTTTTGAGAGTTTATGCTTCTGCTGCTCAGAGAAACAATTACATCTTTCAGCTTAGAAATGAGAAAAACAGGTCAAACAGAAAAGGTGCTGCAAAATAGCTCACTGGTCAAATATTTTCCACGTGAACAGGATGACTTGCAATTAAATAATTAGCTCATTTCTCAGCCAGAAAAAAAAAAAAAAAATCAGGTTTATCTGGGAGAGCTGGAGGGTGAAGCTTGCTTGCTTGCTTTTGTTTGCTTGGTTTTACAATCCATTACTATTTAACCTTCATATAAAAATACATTTGCTTCCCCTACTAACCAGATTTTCAAAACCAAGCATGCTACATGAAGAGCCACCTACATGGGAAAATAGATGACATTTACTAAACAGACCAGGAACAAAAATTTATGCATCAATTTTACAAAAGGTGAATCAACCACTGAGCTTCACACTTCAACCTCTGAAAAGAAACAAGATCTGATAGAAGAAAGAATACAGTTAAAAAATATATGAGTTGCCTGGTGTGATGAGTAATATCAGGAACGACAGAATGAAAACATGCCTGCTGATCTTTGTGAATTATATTTTTAAAGCACAATATGTTGAATGAATATTTTAATTGCTTTGCTGCTAAAAAAAAAGAGTAAGAATGAGAAAAAGTAGCAAAAATCATTCTGTGTGCTACAATTCAGCTAAAGACTCGGAAGGCTCTGTCTCCATTCACAGGGACTCTGTGCCTATGCTGCTTTTCCCACTCCTCTCCTTGCACACAACCAAGTGGCATTTCATGTTCCTCAGCAGTTTATCCTGTGAATGCTCTCAGGTGACAGCTTTTGCTATCTTCTGCTCATTTCTAAAGGGAAATGTGTGGTTCTGCTACACTCAGCCAGTATTCCTGAGCTGCACCTTCCCTTTGCAGTCATGGTAGCTGACAGCACACTAGTATTCAGCTCATGCAGCTCCTCCTCTCCCAGGAACCTGAAGCCAGCAGCAGACTTCAGTGATTCAAAGATAGTTTCTTAAAAGCAAGGACATTAAATATTAATCTAAAATGCATTTCTGTCAGAAAAAAAGGGCAATACAACAGAAATAAAACAGATGTTACATAACACTTTACATAACTTGACAAAAATTCTTAAATTTTACTGAAGAAAGAATCTATTCTTACCTGGGGAAGACAAGATTTATTTTGCAAACTTTCTTTGAATTTCCAAGCTCAGATATTTGGCAGAGTAGCAGTGTCATGCAGGGAGAGATGGAGCTGATTATTCACAACTGGGAACTCAGTTTCTGATGCTGTTTTTCATCTGGACTACTCCGTTGCTTTTTTAGTTTTGGGGTTTTTTACAACAGCCCTTTATTCACCACAAGTCTCACCCCCTCCTCGTGTTTCTATCACATATCTATAGAGATGTTTAAAACTGTACTCTCCAGCAGGTTTAACTATGCCTGACAAATTGTAAGACTGTGATGGATGTTATCAGGATCCACTTAAATATAAGGAAAATAAGGAAATAGAGGCAAAGGCAATGAAATTATATGTTCAAGTCCTTTAGGGTTCTAAGAGCCACAGCCTGGAGGACAATTCTAACCTAGTCTCCTGGGGCAGATCTCAGCTAAGCTAGTCACAGCTTCAGTGAATTCAGCAGTGCTACTGCCAAATGTCTTTGCCAAGAACGCTGAGATGGATGGATAAGCAGCAATTTGCACCAATGGGGCATCAAATCCCAATCCCCCAAAGGACTTTTGATAGATACTTCTGTCTCTTTCCTAACTAAAGATGAAGAAAACACTTCTTAATATAATATTTATTGACATATCAGTGGCTGCTGCCTTGTTACATCTAGGAGGAGAAAACAGAATATGTCAGAGTCTGTTTGCCTACTAAAAACAAAAAGTGGAGTACCAACTTGTCAAGAGATACAGGGACCAACTCTATTCTCACACAGACCAGCCCCAAAGTAGCTACTTCTGAACTCAAAAGAATGACCTTCAACTTTGCAGCACAACTGAGTAAGCCCAGTTGTATCTACCCATGTCTTGAATGCATTGTCTCCTTTTTACATCATCTGCTCTCAAAAATAAAATAAGACGTTCAGAGTAGAAGGATTAACAATATTAATAATATTAACAATGCCAGATGAATCTGTGTTGTGTTGTTTTTCATGACTCTCTTAATCCACGGATACTGTTAATTCCTAAAAGTTATTTTCCTTCCTTTTTCTCACTGGAAATATTTTGTGTATGTCTTTGGAAGACACTGTTAGAGAGCTGTTACTTACAGAACTGTGATTAGGAATCTATGCCAATCAAAGTGAAAACTGAAAGAACAGAGATTACATAAATTTTGGAAAAAAAAATTCCATGGAAAAATTCACAGAGCTGCTTTCATCTGAGGAATCACATATTTTCTTTTACCAGGACATTTTCAAACTTTCCTTTAAAGCTGACCCACTGCCATTAATGTCTACTTGCTGGCCAGAAGTACTCCACCAGGTCCATGATGCCATGACACAAGCAGGCAGGACAGGAAAAGGTGCCAGACTACACATATTGATAAAAGTGCACTCATGTCAGCTTGATGACAGAGTCTTCTCCTCTGGCATAGTATGAAGCTTTTTTGCTTTACATCTGAGAATATGTGTTTATATCCACACTATAAAAAGAAAATTTAGACTCAAGAAGCAGTTCATGCCACTGATGGAGACAGTGAAGATGCCAATTACGTTCCCTAATATGAACAGTTTGTACACCTCACGCCAAGAGCCAATGAGAAATTAATTTATCCGTTTCAAGGCTTATCTTTGACTCAGTGGTGTTTACCACCACAGTGGATTGTTAGATACTTAATCTACATGAGTTACACATGACCAGCCTGAAGCATATGTGGTGGTAAAACAAGTCAGTAAGACACCGATAATATGTCTGAAACTATATGTACATATATACTTGATTACTGTAAGATTTTAGCACATGAATTCTTGATAGCTTGCTTTCCTAATTCAATACAACAGATTGGTTTGATGTGCAGAAGGAAATGAAATATGGGATGTGAAGGATATGCAGATACTTGGAATGTATGGACACCTGTTTTGTGAGGACATCTGCTTAATGGCTGTCCAGCCTATAAACAGAAACAAGACAGGAGAAGTAATAAACCACACTGATGTACACAAACCCTGCAGAGCAAGAGACCATACCAAAGACCATGTCTGGGAGGCCACTGCTCAATGGGCTGCTGAAGGAACAACTCCAAGGCTTGGAGAGGTTCAGCCTGAGCTTTGTTAACTGGTAAAGTGGGCACACAGGGAGGAACAATTTAGTGGAAAGGTCCTACGGTAAAGAGCAGATGGAATTGTGGCAGTGTGCCAGACTAATGGGATATTTAGCAGAAGGGCAAAGATAGGAAAAGGGAGACATTCCAAATGCAAGGAACAACATGAGGAAACAGAGAAGGGCACGATGAAAGGGATTGGTCATCTGTAAATAAGTTGTGTTTCAGTATTTTTGTCTGGCACACCCCTCATTTGATCACTACACCCTGTTTTATCTGCTTATTAATCCTAATTGCTAACAATGGCATAACTCTGGTGAACTTTTAGCTGGAATAGCTGATGAGAAGAACAGGGGATGTGGGAAAGAGCTATCAAGAGACACTGTGGATCTCAGGGATAGATAGTGGTGAGATCAGAGTGAACAAAATACAGATCAGTGACCTCTCTTTATATCAAGCTATGAGAAATCTGGCCCTGGAATCTTCCTCTTGCTTATGGCTTTGCAACAGCAGCAGCAAAGTCAAAGCAAACAGATGCTATCTGTTCTGACTACCACTAAGGTTTTGAACCCTATTTTGAAATATATTCTGTGAAATCTGTGGAGTGAAAATCATTCTATTCCTCCCAGCAGCAAAGAAAAGAAACAACATCCTTTTTTTCAATCACTGCAAAACAGAAATTGCCCCTTCCATCCCTCAGAAGGCAATACAAAAATTAGAGCTAGAGATACAAAAAGAAAGTAAGTGAAGGTTCAGGTTTTAAACATTTAAGCCAAAGACTGTTAGATAATGAAATATTCCAAAACAGCCTAAAAATACTTCTGTGACAGAAACCAAAACACCCTTCCTCTTCTATTTATACTCAGCAAGTGGGTATCTGAGATATTGTTCAAATTTTGCCAGTAGGTATAACTGAAACATCCTTTTCTGCATTTAATTCTGAGTACCCTGCCTTACAAAGTAAAATATAACGGAAACAGAAGAGAAGTAGGAATAGGTAAAAAAAACCTGTTAGACTGACAGAATGATAAAATGTGCTGCTGAAATAACACAATCTCCTCTTCCCAGTAAGACATTAAGTGTTCCACTATTAACAGCTCCACATTCCTAATTCGAAGATTAATTCATGGTTAGATGCTTACTTTCCACGTTTTTCTTAATAATCACTATTGAGTAACTCTTCATCCAAAGGAGGTGAAGGAAATCTAACAACAATCAATCCTTTCTACACATCATAGATATTAATTGCCAGTTTAATTGACGTAATACACTGCATCATCTGCCACTTATTCTGTGACATTTCTGCTATTAAGAAAACATGTTTTAATATATCAAAGTACACATATTTAAACATATGGAATTTTTTTTAATGCCAATATGTTAGATATGGAACAGAACTAAAAAATAACTGACCGCTAGCACAAGTCGTGTTATGTATCCAATAAATACCAAATTAAAAGGACAATTCCGTTTAAGTCTGCTTCTGGAAATAATTAGTAACAATTGGTTTTAATGTGCTTAGATGCTGGTTTTCTAACCAGCACGGCAGGTGCTAACTATTTCACATGTGAATGAATTTGAGCAACTTCGTTCCACTAGCGCTGGAAGGAGAAGCTACAGGTGAGCCGAACCAAATTCCCAAGAACTTTAAAATGGTGGCAGGCAGTGTAGTGTTTGTGAGACACTCTTTGACTGCAGCCACCCTGTTCTCAGACTCACTGTGTGAGCAGACTGGTGTGCTCACACAGACCAGGGCATTGCAGCAAAGGCACAGCAACTTGACTGCACTGACTGATTATACACAATAACCATGAAATTATTGTATTTCCTGATGTTTTTACTGCAGTTACAAATTCTCTCAGTTATTAATCTTTGCCTTGTTTACGTTACTAGAATGACTTTCATCTAAGAGGGAAAGAACTACACCATTTATTGGAGAAGGATTTGGAAGACAGGCAGCCCCATTGCTAGCTAGTTTCAGAAGGCTGATTCCCAGAACTTGAAATGGATGTGAAGAGGAGAAAACAAGTCATCAGAACAGAATATGGGAATAATATTTAGTGCAGCACATCTCTTAAGACAAATATACTGTTTCAATCTTTAAATACTCTCCAGTATTTATTCTGATGTGCCTATGTAACAGCAGACAGACAATGCAAAATCCGTACATTGCAAATGCACATATTACAGACATATTATTACAGACAAATTTACCTGTAACATCATAGGGTAATTTAGCCTCATTAGTGAAGTAATTTGCCACAGGTTTAAAAAAGTGCTGAGCAATTTTAACTGAAAATAGAGTAGAATGTTATGCAAATTGCTGCATTACCTCCAAAGTCTAATTTGTTTAAGGAATCTAAATCAGGGTTTGGATGCGGGTCCCATTAAGAATGGCTTTATTATTAGGACTTTTTAGATCAAATACAAAGGTAGCATAAAGCTGTGAATAGGCATAATGTAAATTAATTCACCTACCATAATATATGAGATGTTCTGCTTAAAAAAGAATTGTCTCCTCTGTGCTAAACTGCACTGTATGGAGAAGGATGGGGATCTTTTTTTCTGTATCTGTAGAAACCAGGTGGGTGTTTGGTGGAAAGGTTGTGTGACATGAGGATGCAAAGCACGGGGTCAATACTCAGGAGCTTTTTTTATGGGAGTGTGTATTTCTGTTACTGAGTACAGATTTGTTTTTCCCTGTGTCTCTTAAGTGACCTCTTTAGATCTTGGGATCTATGTGTGGGGTTGACAGAGGGTCAAAACAATTTTCTGAACAGGAGGAGACTCAAAATCATGTTCTAAAATTGCCCTGAGAAGGTATGAATAAATGTGCTGCTTTCTCAGTCAGTAAGCCTTAATGTATTCTGCTCTGTGACATATTTTGTTTTTCATGCTTGGTAGGAAGGCTACACCTATTATAAATCAAAATTTCCTTGTGATTTTAGATTTTACAAAAAAAAAATCCCTAAGGAGGCATGAGTTACTTATAACTCTAAAGCACATTACCCTAATGCTTTCAAAAAACATTACATTTGAAGGACAATACAAATATCCAACTGTAATCATGAAGGACTAGTGGGATCTTCCAAATAACACTTCTAACTGCAAGCACAGAGCTGACCTCAAGTGCTTGTCTGACTGTGAAGGCACCACAAAAGCAATTTTCAATCCCACTGTTAAAAGCAGTATCTCCTAAAATTAACAGATTGGCAATGACCTACACTATAAACTAACACTGAGGAACATGCATAAATATGATATAATACACATATGGCAGAGCCATCAGTAGGTCCTGTAACTACTTGATACTGATTTGAGGTCTTTATTTTTCAAAAAAATGCACAACGGTGAAGAAGGTTCAGCAGTGTGCATTTCATTGACAGTGCAACAGTAATATCAATTTAGGATGCAAAGACATTGGCATTACTCAAACAATCAACTGATTTAGTACTGTCTGACATTAAATGAAAAATGGTGAGTAACACCATGAGTTTGGATCATTTACTTTCTAGTATTTAAAAATAATTAAGTATCTATTTGAGAATGAAGGTTTACATTTATTATTGGTGAAAAGAACAGACATATATACTTCAACTAAAAACATTTTGTATTCCTATAACCAGATACCTAGTGAAGTTAAACAAGATAAAGAACATTCAATTTTTTTTTAATGTAAATTAAAAGTAAGTTTTTTGGAGAAAGCAGTATGTCACTTTTTAAAATATTTTAACAGCAATAGAGGACACCACCTCAGTGTTAATATGAAAATTTTTGAAGCTGCAGTTCACTCTGTTCAGTTAAGGATATCATAAAAAGGATTTAGTTAATGTGAACACAAATATCATCTAGGAACAAGATGGTCACCAATAAGACCAAATAATTTTTTTTTCAGTCATTCAAGCCCAAACAACAAAACAACTCCATCTGGTATTTCAGTTCTAACTGGAAATTCAGAATGTTACTTTTTTGATGCTTGCTATAGCTGCCTCAGTTTGCCTCACAGAATAAACAACATGCCTCTTCTCAGATTAAGAATACAATTTACAATTTATTATGTTGAGCACCACACCTGACAATCTCTGCTCCTAGGACATTCTCTACTGCAATTTAAACATGATGTATTCTCTTCTTGGAAATGATGTATTATCCTTCAAAGAATCTCTCAGACACATGAGAATCAAGTATTTGGGGAGAAAACTACTGCCTCAAAAGCTCATGAACATATTCTCACAACATCTCTCTTTGGCAGGAACTTTTGCTAATAGAAACTCAGGCACAAAAACTTTAAGTTTTTGTCTAAGGTCACAAAGGCAGGCTAGGACCTGCAGTTTAAGAGTCTCTGCAACAGAAAGGTGCACTGCAGAATCTCTCCCCAGTCTCCCTATTTATATGAGTTTTACAAATCAAGTAAAAGCCAGCACAAGTAAATACTTGCCTCATATCTAATACACTTCATAATACCTACAGATCAATGTGCAAAAAAAATTAATATATATATGTATTACATAAAAAATGAGTGTGTATATATATACATACTGGTTTCAAGGAAGGCATTTCTGTTTTAGAGCCTTAGGTGTTCTTATGTCTCTTCAAACCTGTGCCTTCTGCTGCAACCATTCTCAGTAGCTTAGAAACATCCATCTCTTTGTGTTTTTAAACACATTTTGAAGACCAACTGATGGACTTTACCTTAAAAGTTTCATTTGGCAGGTCCTTTTTATCAGGACTATGATTTTCCTTATTGAAATCATTTTCCTGCCATCATTTTTAGTACAGATATGATGAGAAAGCATCAAAGTACAGATATTGTTATCAATCTGGGTTATTTTATTTCTCTATGTAGTGTGCAAAGTCTTACCGTGGCTTGCTGGATGATGAGAACAGTAATAAAAAAACATGCTCTACAATAGGAAAGTGATCCTCTACACTCTCACATCAGCCTAATAAATAAGAGAAGCAACTGGCAGGAGAGTTATGAGTAGAAAGATATCCATGGCATATACAGTAGAGCACTATACTGCTGGAAAAAGCTGCTAATATATTTATTACCCATTCAAACTGTCATCCTACCTATGTCAAATGGCACTGTCTTTCAGTGTATTACTCTTCCTTCCCTACCACCAAGTATTTTCAAATACAAAAGATAAAGCTTTTGCAAATGTTTTGATACAACTACAACATGCTTTCCTCAGACCAGGGGTGAGAGGAACAGTACAGTGCAATGTTCTTTGTATCTGCTGCATACCACAAAGCAGCACAAAGGCATTCATCTTGTACACAAAATACTGCTTTTCTTCCTCTTCTCCTAACTGCATGAAAAGTATTAGCACCAGACATTCACATCTGATTTTTTTTGCTTATCGATTTTATTGCCTGAAATTCTCTTCTAGGTGCTTACTCTGACTGCCCAGAGCTGAGAAAGATAGAAACCTTTAGCCAGAATTCCCATCTCCAGTGAGGCAGACTCGATAGGAGTGAGTGCTAAACCCAGATAAACCCGGGGTGTACACAGGTTCTTGCCCAAGGCCTCACTCACTCCCTTCAGCCTGCAAGAAGACCAGGGCCGGACCCTAAACAGCAGCAGAACAGAGGTCAGATTCTGCATCCAAAAGATGTTTGTGAACACTGCTAACAGCTTCCACTGGAGTGAATAAACAGCAGAGTCCAAAGGGCAAAGTTGCAGTTATCTAAATGAAACATGGATATTGGTTAACTACTACTACTACAACAAATATATATAAAATTTTGGCTCACTTTCACTCTAGATAATTGTTGCTGACTATTACTACCATAAAAAAACACCTTATAGAGAAACTTTTTAGAAGAGTGGGGAAAATACTGTTTTTTGGGTATTCCCTGGAAAGGGAGTAACTGAGCAGTGGGAGAGGAAAAACATGAAGGCTGTGTAAAATAGTGTTGAGATGAAAATACCAGCACACATTCTCAAAATTAAGCCCATGATTTTGTAAAATAATGTTTTAAGTCACCTTGCAAATTTTTTTCATTCAGTCTCTTTTCAAGATGAAAAATAATGGTATGGAATTTTACAAAACAACTGAAAACAGGAAGGCAAGAAAAATGTCTCATTTTTGCTTATCTAGCATTAGTACAAAAAAATCCCAACCACGAGTAGATGTTCCATTACATTTATGAAATAATACAATCTTAGTTACTTCTTTTTAAAATACTTTTACGTGACTGAGGCTTTTTTTTCCAAGATAAATGATTTTGAAATGTGAATGCCATAAACCTGAAGCATTCATCAAGATCCTTAGCAGAGCAGAGGATTAGAGGACAAGACCTGGCCCCAGCAATCTGCCACTACTTTGCTGTCCAGTCTTCAGTTAACATCCTAAATCTTTCTTTCCCCCGTATAAGCAAATGTTACTCCTGCGGGGCTTGTCATTAATTCATTTATTGAACAACTGGAACATTTTCCTAATCTTAAATCAAGTGAAATATATGCCAGGTACACAGTATCTTGATGATGAAATCAAGAATAATCTCGTGTTTAAGTGATCCCAGAGGGATCCCAGAATGTAGAATGCCACTTTTGTGCAACAGAAGGCACATATTATAGGGACACAGCACAGCACTCAGTGACACTCATTAATACTCAATCAGTGTAAAGACTGTGCACAAAACAGAGATACACCCTCTTATCAGAGAAGATAAATATCATAAAATGGTATTGTATAAGTAAGATGGCAAAACTAAACACAGAAATGCATTCAGAAATGCTTTTGAAAGCAAGACTGAGAGTATAAGATTTCAGTACCTGATAGAAAGTACACTTTTATGCTTTTTTCCTTAAAAAAGTGAAAAGGCCTACCTCTTTATCCATTTTTATGGAAGTTATTAGCAAAGTAAAGACAATATATTAGTAAGAAAAAACCAGAATGATAGACTTTCATAAATAATATTTAGTAACTCAGTGTTGGTCTCTAGACTGAGAAACATAATTACAGCACTTTATGTGAAGTGAATGAAACTGGATTTTTATTAGCATTGTAATTAAGACTCCTCATATTTAGGTGGTCTTAACAATGTTAACATAGACTATTGTGTCAAGAGCAATGCAGCCATTTCTGCCTCACCTGTTTTAGTTAATATTATAGAGGAAAAATGTTCAGCCACAGGCTTGTACTATATGCAATGACTTAGTGCTTCTTTGATTTCCACAATTCAAACTGAAAGAGGAGAGAGGGTATCATGGAGATGACCTAAAGGGACATCCAGAGCAGACATATGAGACACTTCCAATTGGCTCTGTAGTTGCTGAAATGCTGTCATATAAACTCTCTAGTACACCTATCAATAGAGAAGAGCTAGAAGCACAGATATCATTGCTTTACTCTGGGGAAACAAACCATTTATACCTGCCTGCCTTAACAGAGAAAGGGAATTCAAGCTGCTGGCTGCTGAAATGAATAAAATGGAAGGGAGCAGAGTGATCACGAGTGGTTACATAGTGCAGAAGATGGGATTAAAAAAAAATGAAAACCAAGTAGCAACAGTAGAAAACAGGGGTTGCTTTAAAAAAATTTTCTGTAGAAAGAAGGTGGGACAAGCCATAGTTAGTGTATTCAAGTGATGGAATTTTGATCACGGGAGAAAAAAAGGACATAATTTCTATGTTAAACAAAAAGAGGACTCATCTTTCAGCCATCCGAAGTGTTTTAGATATCTTCCAATAGGACAGGGGAAAAGGTATCTTCAGCCACTCTATTCCACTTCAAATTAGTGGGACTGCAAGAATGCCACAAGATGCATGATGCCAGGCAAACTGCCTGCCCATACAAAGTGGTGGAATAGGAAATTCCTTGTTTTGCTGTGGCAAATTAATTCCGTAGCCTGCTTTCTTTGTGTGTGTAGCTTTTGCTCTCCTTATTAAACTGCCCTTATCCATTGAGTTGTTCCACTTTTACTTTTCCATTTTTCTCCTCCATCCCACTGTGGGGAAGGAAATGAGTGGCTGCTTGGCTGGGGTGACAGAGGAACAGCCCTCACAAGTGTTTTCAACCTTAAGCCATCTAGAAATTGATATTGACAGGTTGTCACAAACTTATCACCCTTAAGAAGAATTAAAGGAAATAATATTAAAAAAAAAATTAGCATCTTCAATTTACAGGAGTGCCCATCATCATGCAGGACTAAAAATGGGCCACAGGCTTGAAACTTAGTCAAGTGCTTTCAGTATAAACCCCTTTTATTTCAAGTACATTCATGTGTACAGCTTTTACTTAATATGTTCATAGCTTGTGACACCCTCACATATTTACGCCTTTCTCTTCTCTCTGTCTGATGATAATGAAATGTAACTATGTGATTTTTTTTTTTGGTGTCACAGCATGATATAAGTGTATTTAAGTCACAGGTATGCTAGAGAAAGCTACAACAATGGGTACTCAAATGGATCAAATTAATTGTTCCTGTCACATTTTGGTTTTGTAATTATCAACCCCCCCAGTTGACCCGATATCATTTAGTAATTACAGGTCAGTTATTTCACACTTTGCAGTTACTTGTCATGTAAGTTATATGCAGTTCATCAGAAATACTGTAACAGTGGAGCCTCTCCTGGCTGGAATAAATTCTTTAAGTAGTCCAAAAGCTCTTTGGAAAACTAACATTAAAATATTAATAAATTTTGAGGTGAAAAGAAAAACGGCATTCACCATGTTAAAGAACAATGTAGTGGGATAAGAAGTAATCATATATATATTTGTGTGCCCTGTCTTTCTTGGCTTACTGTGAAAAGTGAGACTCCCTGGTGTTATTGATGGTTCTATGTGGAAGTTATACCTAACTTTCTTTCAGTGTAAAATCATATCCTGGAATAACAAGATGCTAATAGTGGAAAGACTTGTTGCAGAGAACTTTTTCAACAATGCAAACTAAGACAATTTGCAAAAGACAAATCAAAGGATCGTTTACAAAAATACTTTGAGAGTAAAGTATAAAAAACCCAAACAAACAGCATTTTGTCAATCCCATCAATAAAAACTCCCAACCTTTACTGCATAAGTATGATATACCATCTGCTGATTGACTGCTTAGGAAAACAAACTAGAGGTAACTAAGAACCTGAAAGGTAAGTCTTGTAAAATCTTCATCAATGAGGCTTTAAAAAAATTAAAAAAAAAATAAAACCCAAAAAACTGTTTACATAAAGACTGCTTCTGGGTATGCCACTGGGTGCTGTTTTACTTCATTTGAGTAATTTCTACAGGTAAAAACTATATAAAAAGTGTATTGAAAATGGACTGCTTGACATCTGCCTTCAGAGATGAATACAGCTGCCCAGGGTGATGGGGTCACAGACCCAAACTGTACTGCAGTAATCTAAACACAGGTAAGCAAAAGCATGAATATCTTAGTGTTCGTTTTAGGAATTGGGTACAGGCAAACACCATTTTATATAAAAATTCATCATTACAATAGGAAATTCCTTGTGAAGCAATTGGAAGAATTATTTCTCAAATTGTGAGATTTTACCCATAGAGTTGTTTTAACATATAAACATTATGGTTCTCAAAGTACTAACAAAATGTTTATAACCAAACAGGGAAGTAAAATTTCTCCAAAGGTATGCAGGTGTTGTCTGCACTAAAATGCACTCTCAATAAATGCTGTGGAGTCTCTCTGCAATTACTACATTACTTTTCAGTATCACCTGTGAGATACTTCTTTCATTGAAATTAAATACTATGTCTGTATCTTCTTGCATGCAGAGATTAAAGGAGTTCTCATAGTGTCTTTAATGGTAAAAGTGAGTATCATCAGTGTACAAGCCAAATTCCAGCCTTTAACTGAAATGATTTTAGAGCTAAAAGAAGAAGAGCAAGGCCATGTATGGGAAAGTGAATCCACAACTATAATTCTTATTCAAACACACAGGGGAAAAAGAGAACACAAAGTCATTTGGGTTTGAAAAGACCTCTAAGATCATAGAGTCCAACCACTAATCCAGTACTGCCAAGTCCACCACGAAGCTATGTCCCCTAAGTGCCACATCTACACCACCAGCCCCTTTAGCAGCTCTGCTGTTCTTCTCTGGACATGCTCCAGCATCTCAAAGTTGCTCTTGTAGTGAACATCACTTGAGGTGAAGCCTCACCAGTGCTGAGTACAGGGGGACAATCACTGCCCTGGTCCTGCTGGCCACACTGTTGCTGATGCAGGCCGGGATGCCCTTGGCCTTCTTGGCCACCTGGGCACAGCTGGCTCAAGTTCAGCTGGCTGTCAGTCAGCACTAGATTTATGGGTCCTTTCCTCCTGGGCAGCATTCCAGCTTTTCCAGTAACTCTCCTCCCCAAGCCTGCAGCATGGTAATACATTCTATTTTCTCTGGCTATCTTTACAGAAACAGAGGGGAATCTTGCAGAGCACTGTAGAAATCAAACCAAGATACCCTCGGAGGATGATGTGAGCACTTCCAATCCTGCTTCTGAATCCTTCAAATATTATAAAGACTTCTGTCAGCCAGCCTGTCTAAAAGCAACATTAGGGACTGTTCTCCATCACCCCATACTAAGTGCAAGTATCCCCTGGGAGAAAACCATGCTATAAACAGGCATGTGTGTATCCTTGACCATCAGGAATCTAGCAGCACAGTGGATGACATCGAAGTTACTACAACACTGGAGCTATGTGTATTACAAAGAGGATAAACAAGAGCCTAATGGAGTTTATGTCCACTGGCTGACATGTGAACAAGAAGGGCACTGTGTTGAAAGGGTGCTGAGCACACCATAAAGAACTCACAGAAGATGTAGAAACACCTTTAGTTTAATGTGAATCATGGGTTTCACTGAGTTGGGAAAATAGATGCTTTCAGTGTGCAGTCACTCACTTTTTAGAACTCCACGTGATAGTGTCTGGACTTTTCTTCTGAAGGGAGTCTATGAAAATGCTCTCCAAGATAAAGAGGACACTGTCCAATTCAGGAATACTTATTAAGGATGCAAGGGAAGGCTTCAGGCAGGACAGCTCAGCAGTTGCAGTTCTTTTATTTGGCATCTTTGATTTTTTTCCTGAGAGGAGAATTTCAAGTGTTGTGATTTTGCTTGCAAAAATTAATTTCCTAGCTTGAGGAAGGGAATCATTGATGCCAAAACCCCAGAGTGACCTGATACACCTTTGCAGCTGATGGCAGGCTGCCATTTTCTGTGAGACCAAAATGGTGCTGGCGTGTGAAACTGCACAATTCAATCCTTTCATATGGTGACCTCATACAAAGGAGGAAAATGTCATTATAGGAAGAAAAAAATGCTGTGGAAGAATGAATCCTGTGTTTAATAGAATGTGCTCTTTTAAAGAAATGTTCTCCGCTGAGTATTTTAAAATGCTTCTCTTTTCCTATATCCCCTGTCTGTTCCTTCTTGGCATCCAGGAGCAGCCACTCTGGCTCTGCTCACAATCTCACCATTGTTAGAGCGAGCCTCTCCTGAGGAGAAAATGCCATCTGAAAGGGTCTTCTTGTGCTCTTCTGCCTCACAGGCTTTTCATTTGCCTTCAAGTATCTGATCAAAACTTCTTCCCTCCTTCCCTTTTGCCTTTCAGTTACATTCTTCACTGTCACCAGTGAAAGAATAATTTATATACAGAATTACTGAAGTTTTCTGAGATTCTGAGTCTTGGAATTATTACTGGGCTGCCTGGTAATTTTTACAATCTTTAGATTTCTGCCTCTGTATGTCCCCTTCTACATACATGAGACCTTCAGCGATGACTGGTCACCATTCAAAAGGAGACGAAAAATCTAACTAACAAACATTAGCAAAAATAATCAAATTTTTCAACTCCATTCTAATGTCTGCTGCATCACATAAGTACTCAGCCCAGGGAATAAAGGCAGAGAATGAGAAGCACTACTGAGAGCATGTATAGCACATGCCTTGCAGTCAGCAAGACTCAACGAGGCTCAGGAGCAGCATTTGTGAAAAGCTTTCAGATTAGAGCAGCCATTACAATTGTACTTTGAAATAAAGACTTGCACTGAATGGTTTTGATCAGCATAGAAGTGGCAGCACCTGCAAGAAATAACACTACCATCTTGATCAATGGCCAGTGTTTATTGCATTTACCTATTGCTGTTCTGCTGTGATCAGGGCTGGAAGGGAAAAAATACAAATTCTTCCAGAAATTTAAAACCTAATTCACTCCAAAGTTGGTGGTTTTTTTTGTAAAAAAGTGAATTACTTCTGACACCTTAGCAACCAGCCTGGGACATCTTCCCATAAACAGTTACCAACTTTGCTTGAAAGTACTTTTAGCTAGAGAAGGATTTGCAAACCTCATTGATACAAAGACTGAGAGGGACAATGCTGATGCAGCAATAAAGGCACATTTCCAGTGACATCACCAAACTCATAAGCACACCTGTGATCATGGTGCTCTAGAAATAACACCGACCATAAAGAACATGGTCATGAAGGAAAAAATAGCTCTAGTTTCCCTAGCCATGCATTCAACATTTTTGACTGAGTATCTCTTTCTCACTTGTCTTCTGGAGAACATTTTCACTTCCTTTTCTTCTGGGAGGAATACAGAGGAAGAAAGGGGTAGTGTTCCACACTTCAGCCACAAAAATCGAAGTATTTTAGAAGATAAAAACATAATGGTAAAACCATAAAAGAAACCAGGAATCTCAGAAATGCATCTAGTCACAGCTGCTATTTTCTATTTCTGCCTAAATTTTAGGTGAAGCTCTCTCACAAAAGGAATATAAGGTAGGCCTTTGTCCTATCAATATATGACAAATTTTGTATCCCACTAATTTATGAGAGTAGGAGAAGTCTGCCGCTATACAAAAACAAAACTGGAAGACTGAAAGAATGGTCAGGTTCAGAGGACAGATCATTAATCATCTTTTTGGGAAGGTGATACAGTATAAATCATGCTTAAAAGAATAATAAAGAACAGTATTTCAGAACAGTTACTTCCAGAATTTCTGGACGAAGTAGTCATCAATTGCAGTGTGACAATTTGATGCTCAATAGTGATAAAGGTAAGAGAACTTTTTTCCCCTGGTAACTACAGACAGCATTTTTTCAGATAACTACAGAGTGCAACTTTAATAACTGCATTACAAATTCAATGCAACCAGGTAAATAAACTAAATTGTTGCACAATATTATTCTTTCTGTGCATGCATGTTCAAGTGTACATTAAAGATTAACACTTAACAAATTATTTAGTGAATTCCATTTGCTTTTTCCTCAGAGCCTGTCAGGCATACAAAACAGCAGCAGCATTCTTTACTTACACATATCCTTTTTTGTCCTTTCTCTAGGATTGAAAGACCACCAAGACTGTTTCTTATCTTTAGCCATAGTCCTTTGCTATATTGAAGTTAGGCATTTCATCAAAGAGGAGTTTTCTGTGCTTCAAAATAATTTTTTTGGCATTTTTTTTCTCTGTAATCTCAATAAGAGATTGCAAGGAAAATATGATGTAACCTGGTGCTTTTTTCCTTGTCAGAGCTGGCAGAATTCCCTGCAACCACGTGCAGCAGGACTAAAATGCTGCTATCCCTAATGAAGGAATACCATATTAAATGTGGTCATTCTCAGACAGAGGAGAACTGGCCAAAACACACTACTACAACACAGTTGTAGCTGGCAGAAAAGAGAACTTTGGTATCAGTTTCTATTATTTAGGTGTTAGTTCAACTCATAAATTGGACACATCCTTAAAAGTTATCACGGGAGTTGTCCCAAGCAGGTTTAACAGGACCACTTAAGTTCCTCTGGCAGGGTATAAACCCAGGAAGAATGAGGGATATCTGTCATGATATCCCATTATCAACGGGATTTTGAGCTCTCACACAAAAGGTCACTGGAGAAACTGTGGTTCAGTGGAAGGTCAAGCAGGGCCTGGGCACACCACTGACCCTGATCCCAACAAGCAAACACAGAAACTGTTTCAAGTGCTCTGCTGAGTCATGACCCAAACACAGCAGAACATATCATTAAATCACAGAAGTTAGTACATAGATAGATATAGAGAGAGATAAAGTAATTTGATAATGTTGGTTGCTTAAGTCTGAAAAGCAACAAAAAGTATTAAAAAAAGTATACAATACATCCCGTTATTTTGTCATCTTATAAAAATCCAAAGTACCAGAAATTTGAAAGCATATTCTCAGATGAACTGTTTTAAGAAAGGTATTTTGGTTGTTTCTATAGCAGTTTATGTACTACATAATGAGTAGTATATAAAAGTTTTGAATAACAACAAATGAAGTGGGGAATCCTTGTTTTATCTGCTATCCTTTCTCACAGAAAAAGCTCAGAACACTGCCTAGTGCTCTACTGTTTTATTTTCTTACCTTCACCCTCCCAGCTCAGGAGCCTGAAGCTTACAAAGGCTGATGTCCTGCTGCGATGGGTGAGTTCAACAATGATCCAACTCTTTTTATTCTAAATGGTCAGCAACAGAAATTAAACCATTTGCCTCCCTCAAATGGGAATGCTACTTGAGGGCTCTCAATCTATGGCTAACAGGAGGCAGCAGAGTAATGTAATGAGTAAATTGCTCTAATAATTTAACTGCCTTTCTCAGAGTTTAATAAATTCTTTTACTGAAAAACTAATTTCTGAATGAGGATGAGAGTCAAGTACAGAGAGAGCGCACAGTTACCTTTTTCAGTGACACCTGTACCAGAGTTCTCTTCTCCAGTACAAAACCATTCCTCACTTTAACATTCATGTAAATATTTTTTTTATTACTATTTCTAAGATGTTTGAGGTGATGTATGCAACCAGTGCAGTTCTGCTCACGCCAGCAGACTATACGCTTACTTACTAAGGAATTTCCTGAGCATGAAAAAGGCTGGAAGGGAAAGCTCTATAGTGGGATAGATCCCCAGAGTGGTTTGTGCTGAGGGTGAGGAAGATGAAGCACTGGCAAGGCAGCATCACTACACAGTTCTGACAAATAAGCACAAGCAGATCTTGATCTCAGTTTACCTTTACAGGCCAGGCTAAAAGGTGCCAGTACAGGCACAGATTTATGTGCACACCACATGTCCCTGATTAGCTGTGTCTCTGAGAGGGCCAGGGGAAGCAGCTGGGGCTGGTAACAGCTTCACTCATTCAATTTTAATTGACTGCTGTGTGTTTGTCAGATCCCTCAGAGCTGCCTCCCTCCTGTTTAACTTGTGCCAAAAGCTGAGCTGGTCCCATTAACCACAGGGAACAAACAAGCAAAAAGTACCTGCCAGCTACAGGTATAGAACAAGATCTATATGGGTGTCAGAATTACATTTTAGGTACAATCTGCACTGAATTCCAAGATCATAGACCAATGAGCACCATTCAAGCTGCAAACCCAGTGAAATTAACCCTATTCACATAACTATGCATTAAAGGACACTTTGATTTAGAACCTTTTTGCTTAATTTTCATATTCTGTGTTTGTATTTAGTGTCTAGATGCCTCTTGGAGAACCCTAAGGAAATGCCCATATGTTTCAGTGAGATCAAGACTACACCACTAGCTGATTACTGAACAACTATGATAGAGTGTTTAAATGGTGTGCAATCAATCAAAATATTCCAAACAAAATGAAACAGAGGGTTACAACAATATTTTATGCACTTTGTACATTTTCTAACAGTTACAAATTATTTAAGTTAAAGCTTTAGTAAAATGGGTCCAGGCATATATCCATGATGTCTCCTGTAAGCCTTTTTAAAGCACACATAAATAACTGTTGATGATAAATAGCAGACAGCAACACTGCTGAAAGAAGGATTGATAAATCTTACCTCTGCTTTTATTTTATTGTCTCCGAAACAGAGGTGCTGTAAGTAGGCTGCAGCATTCGACTGTACTGAGGGAAATTGATGCTGTAACATCTGTATAACTTCTGGAAGCTCTGGATCCCGCCATCCAAACTCTCTGTGCAAAAGCAAATACAAAGATTCATCAAAAAGTCTGCTATTAGTGGATATATGTGGCAACAGTTAGGTCAACAAAGAAGACAGAAATGTCTAAATAAAATCTTCTTTCCCTCCATTATTATCAAAGCAAACATTAAAATAAAATATGAACCTATTTTTCAATTTAAACTGTATTTCTCTGGAGAAAGAATTATATAAAGTATAACTAGATGAAGTACCTTTGTGGAATTAGTTCTCTAACTGATAAACTTTTCAAAACAAAAAGGTTATATGAAACCTTAATTAAGAAAAGAAAGAAAATACATGGTCATATCACCACAAATGGTTTGCTACGAAATGCTAATTTGTAAGAAAGTCCTTTTTACTTATTACTCTCTCTATATAATCCCAATTGCTATCTTATATAGAAAGCAATGACCAATTTTGTCTTTTGTTTGTTTTGGTTTTTGGTTTTTTTGGGGGTTTTTTTGTTTTTTGGGGTTTTTTGTTTGTTTGTTTGCTTTATATTTTTTGGTTTTTTTTTTTGTTTTTCTGATATAGTCAATGTAAAACTCTCACACATTTCTGGACCTACTCGAGCACTCAGTCTTTGCACTTTACTTTAATCCTAGAAAGCATGAAATGCCATTATAATCACATAAAAGAACTGAATCCAAGTAAGCTGAACAAGTTCCACAAAGTATTCTGCAGCTTTCAGACCTGAAGTTAAAACCAATCTGTCACTTCAGGTGAATTCTGAATTCCACACTGTGTTTACAGGTAAAATAATTTATGGAAATGGCTTTGGACTTTGTGTCCCAAAACCCAAAGATACATGCAGCCTCTCCGCATGATATTCTTAGTTATCACATGCCTTTTCCCCAAGAGCTGATTTTTTGTGCCAAATAAATATTTTGACCATCTTCCATCTAGCGGTACGTGTTTAAGCTAACAGAGGAAAATTAGGAAAAAGAAGTAACTTGTAAAAGAGTTCTCTGTTGCAGTTACCACAATCACCTAGGGGCCAAAAAAACCCCTGGTAGACCTGTTGCAGAATTCAGCTATAATATTTGGAAAAAATAATCCTAATCATCACCCTTCCTAAATTCTAGAGATTTTTCTGCACTGAGGCCAAGTAAAAGTCACTAGGGGAATTCACAGCATCTCTGCAATCAGTCCCAAGCACACTTTAAATACAACAGTTCTCCATGATATTTCAGGGAAGACTCATTTTACAATAATAATGAATTGCTACATAACAGAGGGATTGCCTGTTCTCTTCTCAGATGTGATGTTTCCCACATTGAGAATTGTCATTACAGTCATATCTTTATGGAGATTCAGAATACGAATATGAGATGTAAAAAAACCCACTCAGAATGTCATTGGTTATTTCTCTTCTGACAAAAAGTAAGTTAACTCATGAATATTAGAATTCACATTAAACATTTAACACAAAGAAACCATAAAGACATAGTAATAGATCACATATGGACTATTCAAATGAAATTTTAGATGATACAGACTCTTAGAAGCTCCTACAAGAGACATCAGCATAGATCGAAAAAGATTTAGACATTTAACTGATATTTTGAAAAGTCAGGGAACATTGTAAAAGGTATCAGGGAAGGCTCCAAACTTCAGTAGCCGAAGATTGCAAACATCACATTTCCAGCTTACCATGACTCTGTTAATAAGTGAAAAGGAAGGGATTCACTGGTTAAGTACACTTTCTTTATGTTTAAATTGCCAGGCATCATAGAAACAATGTAATTTGAGAGGGTAGTTTCCTCTTATATTTGCTTTCTTTTAACTAACAATGTTAACACTTCTGAGCAGGTTCTTCAAAAATTCATTCTATAGCAATGGCTCTAAATAAACTAAAGACATCTTCCATATATTTTGATTAAATAAAAACAAGAAATGAAAGCAAAAAGCAATAACTTTACTGAAAACAAATTAATTATCCCACCTCCACTTCTAATTTATTCTCATTTTCAATCCTAGATGCCAAGTACAAGGTGTGGATATTTTGGACAGCATACAAATACCAGAAGAAAACAGCTTGTATGACAGGAGAACAAGGGGGAACATTTGAAATTAGTTGTTTTACAGCAAATAGCTACATGACGAAGTGTTGGAACTTCTACTGAAAAATTCTCTCCAAAAGGAAATTTCCTCCTCAGCATGTGTACAACATAAACCAACCAAAGAACAATTCGAAACCCAAGTAAACAAAAGGCCCACTATGTGCAGTTGTACATCACGGGCTCTAACTACCAGCTCAGATTCTTCTTCCTCATGTCCTGGAATCCAGAACAGAACAGGCAATGAGGGGGCAAAAGAAAAAAGGTTCCTTCATCAAAAGAACAGTTAATTGTTCTAGGAACTGCTGTCCTTCCGTGGTACTTACATGAAAACAAGGCTCTCCCTACCTCTACTCTCTGATCTCCCAAAAAAGTCAGCATACGAGTGAGGTATAAATACTTGCTGCACATTGGATGTAAAATAGAAAATCAATTCAGAAAAGAAATCCTTAGCACTGAATACTGAATTTGTTATGTAACCACTTTTTGGAGAGATAATGAACAAAGTAGGAAAAAAAGTTTAAAAATTTAGCCCTAGTATGCACTGTCATTTTAAGCAGATGGTCTCCAAGATGATTGTATTTTTAGTAGTTTCTAAATGAAATACAGTAGCTATATAAAACAAACAAAAACTTCTGTCAACAGTTAGGGCTGATTGAATAATTGCGATAATTTTAGCATCCTTCAGGGCAAGAAAGACCAGATTCTAGGTGTTTAAATTTTTCATTTGTTTTATGTAAGTTTTTTATAGGTGGAAAAAAGTGAAAATGAGAAAGAGGATTTTTTTAAGAACAGCAAGTTTGCAGCTCTATAACATTTATTTTAAAAATTTAAATATGAGTTTATTTTTTTAAATTTAGCTTAATTATGAAAAGTTGGAATAGCTTAATGAAGTCATCTGGCAGAGGCCTCGAGAAGGAAGGAGGACTGATATTCCTTAAAGACAAAGGCACAAAATGTATGTGGAACATTTTGCATAGATGTGGGGGAACATCCAGGCCATGCTTCCAAGCCTGCATTCCTAAATGACAAAAAATATGTATAAAAATAGAGAGCCAAACAAAAAGTAAGAGAAAACAGCTAATAGGAGAGAGCTGGAATTAACTGATATTTTACTCCCTACAAACAAAAAGTAGCAGGGTGGGTATTTGACAGAGATAAGTGTCAGATTAAAGCAAAGTAGAACAATATAGAGAATTCAATATACATTAATTTCTGTGAAACATCTGATATTGTGCCACATGCAAATTGGCAAAACTTGCAACATATGAGGATCTAATCCTTAGTAAAATTATAAAGTAGAATTAAGCAGAATTCGAAATCATAGTAAACATCCTGAACAAACATTAGCTAAGCCTGTGTCCCTTATTAAAGCATCTCCATGCTTACAAAATCGGAGTGAGGCAATCTACACAGATGGTAAAACAAGCCAGAAGGCTGGAGTAAATCTGAGGAGGTACATGGCATTTTGAGAACGCTAACAAAGTATCCGTGTGGTTGACTCAAAAATGAAGAGTAAGGTAGTAGCTGTACATGCAAGATCTTTCACTAATCTGCCACTTGCCTATGATTTCCTCGGAATAAGAACATAATCTGTTTAGGTCAACCAGAGGCTTCCAGTGGCAATGAGAGTTTTTCCACAAGAGAATCCCAGCTGTGCAAGCACTTCACAGTTTGTCAGAAAAGCAGCATTTGCGGTGAACTCCAAATATTTTGACAGGCTGTAAAAGTGCATTTTTTTCTAGGAAGCATCCTCATATGAAGAGACTGACAGGAATACACCAAGGTGTTCCAACCCTCTTTCTTTGATGGAAACTGTGGTCCAGGATTGTAGGACTGATCTTATTTTGAATCCTGCAGAAGGTTTTAGCTTGAAGAGGTGACTAAGGCAGATGCTCCATGGATTATACCAGACTACTGCTCCAGGAGTGAAGAGGACCCAAAGGGGAATATTAAGATATATGTAAACTGGCAATACATATGCCTAGAGTTATCACAAAAAGCTACATCTTATTTTGAACAACCAAAGAGAATCAACAAGGAGTTCTACATTAGATACAACAACTCTGAAATAGAAGCAGCAGCACCCAGAAATCCAGGCTGACTTGGGTAGTGCAAGTAATGCACTGAAAACAGGTCCTGCTCCTGCTATTGTATCACACACATGTGCCAGAAAGCAAAAGAGATGCAAACTTAGAAGAGATTGTTTGTAACACAGCTGAGCGCATTGGCTCTGTGGGTTCACTTAGAGGTGCTGCTGAACACAGAGGATGTACTGCATCTGAATATTTGCTTTAACTATGCCAGAATTTTATTTTCAGCTCCTGAAAATGCTGATGGCACACAGAAAAGCAAAACTAAAAGTCCTGTTACATATATATCTGCACTGATTTTAAAAAGGCTACTAAATGAGTTTTTCAAACACAGGTCTCCAGCTGGTAACTAAGGATACTGATTGCTTCTACAAAGCATTGGAAAAGCAGGTGTGACGGCTCTGTCTATTCTCCAGCCATTGGTCACAGTGAATCTCAGGAGAGCCTGGGTTCTTATTTCTGATTTTCATTATTAGAGCAGAACATTCACATCTGATCAGGCAGTTGGCACAGGCAAGCACTGACACCCAGAGCTATTCCTGTCTCCGCAGCATTCCCCAAAGGCAGCGCTGTGAAGACGCCCGCTATAAAGAACCATATGCTTGACAAAGACTGAACTACCATCAAGCATTTATCAAAGAAAGAGAATTTTTTTATTACAAGACTGCTTAAACTATGTCTGTGTGTTCCTGGCTGTCTTAATATGCATATGAAACAGTCTTAAACTGGTGAAGGAAAGGTTTTCATATATGAAGTGGTGCTCAAAGGCAAAGGCAATTCAATCTGAGCTACGGATATTTCCTCCATTTTTACCTCATATACATCATGGCATTGCTAATGCCAGTCTAAAAGACTTTCTGCTGAATTTGTGCCTACAGACATATACCCTTCTGTTTGCTTCCTCTCGCAGTTCAATAAGAACGTCTGAAAATCTCTTTTGCCTCATTTCAGAAAGGAGAGCTGTGAAAATGGTTTTCTGGTAGTACTAAAAGAAAACAAACTCCATGTAGCTCAGGATCAAACACAAGGAGAACTAATCAAAAGCCAAGAGAAGATCAAAGAACTAGCTCCTGTGTTTAAAGGGAGAAATTAACTTCTATTAAAATATTTGGAAGGCAATTTACCAATACTCCCAGAATCTCTCTCTAAGGACTCTTCTTGGTACATTTAAAAGAGCAAAGATAAGAAGTTAAACCTAACTAGAAAATGAAATCAGGAATACTTAATCCATAGACAAGAAATGTGACATAAAGAAGAAGAAGCCATCTAACAGCTCCTTTCCTTATTTTCTTTCTGTGATTCTCTGACAGTTGGTCAAACACAAGAGAACACAGACGTATTACACTTAATTTATTGTGAGTTAAATTTGAAGTGCTTTCTTTAAGTACTTTCCCTTTTTCAAACATACTTCTCCATATATACACACACACATGCAGAGATTGCCAGGCCTCTCTGAATGATCTGCTACACTTTAAGAGGAGGCAGAAGTACTATATTTGCTTTGAAAATGGAACATATGAATACTGGGCAACTTCAGCATACAATTTTAGCAAATAAGATAGATAAGTCAATCTCTGTTCCTCTTACTTTGGAAAACCCTCAAAACCCTTCAGCACACTCCCTTTTTTAGTCAAACTTGGTCAATGGAGTGTATAACAACAAGCAATTGATCATCATCCTGAGACCCATGGTGACACAAACATAACCAACCACAAGATGTAGTAATAGCCTGGGCCTAATGCAAACCCCTTAGGACAGAAAGGAAGCCTTAGCAGCAGACAGCTCCCTGCGCTTTTCTTCTTGTCCTTTCAAATTAGATAAGCCAAACCCAAACTACTGGAAAAGTAAGGAACAAAATAATCTGACATAGTTTAGTCTAAATTTGGAAGCACCAGAAGGACGACAGAGAAAAGGCACTGAAGATGTATCTTCTATGAATAAAAATGTTAAGTTCTTATGAAACAAAGAAATATGTTATTGTTTATTCCAACCCGAAAACTGTAGCCTGTGTGAGGGGCACCCTAAGGCTGATGCACAGGTATCCACCATCACACAGAGTAAATGTAAATATCTCACCAAACCTGTGATTCCAGAATCTTGCAAATCTTCACCATTTTTTAATTCCTCTAAAGGAGTCCTTTACACTTTCTGAAAAGCTGCTCTTGTTGGAGCTTTTCAAATTTAACATAACTGTATGCAAAACAGCTGTAAAAGTATTTGGCATTCCTGCCAACAACTTAGATGCTGCTCTTGGGTTATGACATTTTCCTTGGTTTATGCTTACATGTGGCCTAAACTAAAACTGCCATGCTTACACAGATTCAGCAGCACAATGTGATATTTACAATGAATTTGTGTCTGCTAATGCTGTGCAGAGAAGGATGTGATGTACCAGATGCGCAGGATTCTTGCCCAGATCTGCCAAGCAGCGATGGAGATGCTCAGCATGTCCCAGGTCTTTAACACAACCATAAACCTGGGGTTTTAGGGTTAATCCAGTACTTCAAAAAATTACACCTTGAATACAGCAAAGAGCTAAAAGTGACTTGTACAATGGCACATATACCCTCCCACCGTTCTGCCTTTTTATCCTTTACATTTTCTCTGATAAGGCATCACTCTTCTGTTCTTTAGATTTCAGAATTAAAATAACCCTAAGAGGTGAGCATGTGAAAAGCAAGATGAGAGCTACATCAATGTAACAAAAACGATCTGGAGCTGAACCATCTTTAAACTTTACAAACATTTCATTTAAGAGAAAAAGATTTTTAAGATTATACAGTTGAGTAAAGATTATCTAATGACACTGGATCATGTGTTACTATTTACAGCTCCAGGTTACTGCCTTCAACCCAACATGATTATATTCAGAGGTATAAGTATTATCTGCTAAAGGTTACCCTCATTTCATTTGCATAAACCTTTATGAAATATTTTTTCACTCTGTAGTGGAACGGATCTATGTATTAATTCTTTCACACCCTGTGAGGAAGCTTGCATTTCTTATTCTTATGAAAAATGTTGTCTGTATTGCCAGGTAGCCATTCTTGGTACCTGGTACAATGTTATCTCTCCTCTAGACTGGCTGTTTGGAGCAGGGACTTCAGTACTCTCTTACTTTGCCATTTGTATTATTTGGTTTGTTTAGTTAATTTGTTTTAGTTAGAAAGTGATGTTTGTCTCTTGGGGGCTGTTGAGCTGAAAGTCTTGAAAAACTTGTTTTTTCTGATCCTCTGCAGATATTTGCATATATAGGGACTGCCTCTGCAAAGGCAATAAAGAGGCAAATTAGTTAAGCTATCAAGATGTCTTTAAGCTGCCTAATTTATCTTCTTTTTCTCTGTGATGTATAACATTTTTCTGACCTCCTACTACAGAAGGGCCTTACAGTAGCTTAATACATTGCAGCTGTGAAACTATGCCAAGTTAACCCTTCCCTGAGAGACCAGCTTACACTTGGCCTCCCTCCACCTACAGGAGTTCACACATCACAGGGCAGATTTCAGGAGATTGGGAAATGTTATTCACTGGCAGCACTGCTGTTACAGATGCAGATATGCTTTCCTCATACATCAAAAAGGTGGAAATGTAGGCAGGAGATTAGAACAGTACATAGACCCAGGGGATTCCAGCCTTGACTCTGTCATTGACTTACGTTGTCAGACAGAATTATTTACTTTAACGCCTTTCTCTGAGGTTTGAGAGGTTTTCCATCTCCAGAGATGCATAAATCAAAGTTGTCTCCTTTTCTAGAAGTACTGCTCCCAATCAGAGGCTCTTAAACCTTTCTGTATTTCAACAGGAGAAAAAAAGGCTTTTGAGACTCTGCTCCTATATGGCCATATTGAAATGTACCCTTTCTAAAGAACAAGTTTTACTCCACAAATCCCTGATTTCCCTAGGAAAATGGGAGTGGCATTTTAGAGAGGACGATACTTATTTTATTTCCCCACATATATGATAATACCTAAACACTGTACCTATTAAAAAAGAAAGTTAAAAAAGCAGCAGGAGCACCTAAACATTAGCCTAACAGCACCAGTGTTAAGGACTTAAACCACATTCATCTGCGGGAGGGGAAGCTGACACACACAATATTCCTTGAAAGGCTCAAAGCATCCACATTGTTTTTTGAAATAACCAGAACCACGAAAAGTTCCCAAAAGGTTTTGAGGCATTCAACCTCTCTCCAGTCAAAGATTTTCAATGATGTGCTATTAAGCACAATGAGTTTCACAACAAGGGACGTGACAACACATGGTTTGTCTCTCCCTGCTGCTCTCTTTGCCTGATCAAGCTTTTGGCTCCAGATCTCAAGTTTGATGGCAGTGACAGGAGAAATGCTTCTACCCTTTTCCAGCAGGGATGACAAAGTCAAGTTTTTAAGGTTTAGGCAAATCAAGAAACAGTGAAACTGGATGTTTCTCTCCTGTTCTCAAATGAAAAGCTTGGACCTACCACTGCCTGGGTAACCTGGAGACTGCCACAGGAAAGCAGCGACCACCAACACTAGAAACCAGGTGTTTGCAATGTGTGCAAACAGCAGAAAAGAGGAAATTCCAACAGAGCATACAGTTCAGCACAAGCCGCAGAAATACTTTTTAAAGTCAGGGTAGGGCGCCAGGAAAAGGTGGTAATCTAAACTAACAGAAAGTCTTAATCCTAAATATCTTGTGTTATCTCAGTCCTTAATGATTACTCCACTGAGTGCACTGTTGCCTTATTTTCTTCCTGCACAGCAGAAATCCATACCATTCTCATCCCCACACATCCAAACCAGGCATCATTCTTATCTATGCAACACTTTCAAGCACACCCTGACTTCCTGAGCACAACAAACTCTTGATAATAGGCATTCATTTGATGCTAAGTAATGGACATTAAACAAAAAAACATTGACTCAAGATATTGATAAAAAAAATACAAATTGATGAAGTCCAGAATTTGTCCTGAAACTCCAATCTGGAACGCTAAGAAAAAAGCTTACATAAATTTCTAATACTGAATTTTTAAAAAGCCAAACAATAAACAGTATTCATTTCCTTTTCTTACAACTAGACTCCTATTGAGTCTTTTGCAAAAATTGAGGAAATTCTGCTCACTAAAGCTGCAAGCTGTGCAATTCTATAAATGCCCTTGAATTTCATCTTGTCAAAGGGAAATACAGATTAATGATTTTCCTGTGCTGCCTTTATTTCAGTTTTCATTAAGCATGGAAAATCTGACCTCCTGCACACTAGCTTGATGTACCTTAATGTACAACCACCAAAACAATGCAATAATGCAAGACACACTTGACACTCATGACATAGAAAGTTCATGGAGTCAATAACAGGAGAGCTAAATTGTTAAAAAATTGCTGTTGGATGGAAGAAAAAAATATCCAACAGCAAGAAGCAGTGATACTCAAATACTATTGCTACTTCCCATCACATGCTTTTCATCTTCTTCAAAGAACTGCAGAAATTCTAGGGAACTCTCCTAATGCAATACATAGACAACATCATCTTCATGCCAGGCATGAGTAAAGAGAAACAGTCCTTATATGACTCTCTGATAGAGGAAAAAAAATTGAAAAAAGTCAAAGGGGCCTCTATTAAATCCTCAGTCCTGGTTTTCAACTCCTGGAACCCAGAGAGACTGATTCACTGTTAGCTGACTGCAAAAGGTTTATATAAAAAAATGCAAAGAATCTAGACAACACTTCAGGGATTGCAGGGCAAGAGACCTTCTGGGCTACCAAAGCCAGTATCTGACTGCAACCCTCCTGCTATTCAGCATGGATGATGCCACATCCATTGCTTAAGCTAAAGATGGCTTCTAGCAGCCATCAACTGGCTTGAATTTAAATTGGTCTCAGATTCTGTTTATACAAACTAACAACAGTTTCAGTTTATAAATAATAACAATAATAATAATTAAAAAAAAAATTGTCACACATTCTTTCAGAAGAAATGTTTTCTTTATTATTGGCATTGCTGTTTCTAACTTGGTATTTCGATTTCATCCTATTCTACTCAAAGCATCAACAAACGTAACACGTATCCCACTTTTCAGAATACTAAGGAAACAAGGCTGCACTTCAGCACTTGCAGGGGGGAAGTAAATGGAGAAAGGATGTTTTCTAGCTGGCTATCTAGCATGGTAATGTATCTGATCTCCAGCTGGGCCACAGTATAACCCAGAGAGTCTTCACAATGACTCAAAAGCCAGCAGAAGACTGATGAGTTTGTCAGTGTTTAAAGTACTACCAAGTGCTTGTCAATGCCAAAGAAATCCATAAACCTGAACTGATGTAACAGCAACAAAAGCAGACCAAGAACAGTGAATCCCAGCTGAAACCAGGAAGTGTCTTACTAAATTAATGCAAAAGCTGAATAAGTAAAAAAAAAATATTTTATACGGATTATATTCAGAAGTAGGCTGCATCTTTTAAATACACATAAAATAAACATCTCATATGTATATTTGATAGTTTTACCCGAGTAAAATCCAATGCACAGAAAAACATCCTTTGAACGGGGAAAACTAGCTCCTCCCTTAACTGCCATCCTGTCAGGATAGAACAGGGAAATAACTTTTCTATTCTCAAGTAAAAGAATGAGGCTGCAGACTGTGCTGCGCAGCTTTTCTACAGAAATGTTTCCAGCTGAACTGTGAAACACTGCATGAATCTAATAAATCCACTGGAGACAATAACCATGGTACTGACTCAGGGCAATTGCCCGCACTAACGAATGACAGAAGTACTGCCAATGATCTGTCATTTGGAAATCAGAATCAATATCTTAAAGAGGTCTTTGAAACTTGAATATATTAAAGGAAAATATGTACCACAAACTATCAAAAATCTTTCCTCAGCCAGTGGAAGTACAGCTATTGACAGAAAAAGAACGAGTTACTCATATTTTACTAAGTTGTTACTTGTATGGTACTAATTTCCATGCAACGTGTTCTGAGTGCATTTTTCACCTGATATACTAAATTCCAGTGCCCATTACTTTAACTGATCCAAGAATTTAGTTGGTGAGTGACACCCTGCAATGTATTTTGCCAGCAGCAGTAAATATAGACTATGAATTGCACCTTTCCCTTTCCACCTCAGAGCTAATTTATTTTCAGACTTTCTCCCCATATTTCCTTCCTGAAACTTAAAGGACAACACTACTCCCTCAAACTTTGAAACTGTTCTCTCTGTGCTCAACTGATAGCATCAACTCCAGCTATAAAATCTTCCGGAGGAGAAAAAACCCCATTTTTTACACATCCCTGATTTTACATTTTTGGTCATACAAAATATGTATGATTTTGAAATTCATATTCCAAATTCTTGTCGTGAATGCCAAAGTCAATTTAGAACATGACAGAGTTCACAGATTTTCAGCTGCTTGCACAAGGGAGACTAGAAGTGGAAGAAGTCTGAGATTTTTTAGGTTTATGTCGATACTTGCTGTGCATAAGTTTTCTTCTAATAAAAATAAAAATTCACATAGAAGCTTGATAAGACTTGATAAAAATGAAACTGATATCCAATTTCATTAAAGTCACTGTGGAAAAGCCATGGAACTGTTCTGCAACAGAGGATATTATATCTGGTGTTATTTATTTATTAGGGGAGAAATCACTATATAGGCTATTGAAATTTTTTTCTCTGTTTCATAAAAGTATGTCCCTCTTCTACATTTTTTCATTTCAGCATAAAGAAAGATGATCATACGGCAAAGCCCTGTAGGCAACACTGCACATAAAGTTCGGAGTGCATCAGACTCCAGTTTGAGACTGCACTTTTTAATCACCACTTTAATTTATACTGGAGTCTCTTTCACTCTGAAGTCAATGGAAGGCTCAGTTGTGGCTTACAAAATATTATGCACAGAGGTGGCTTACAAAAATTTCTATATATGAATTTACATGCACAAATCAAATTACTGTATTTGATTTTAACCGAAGCTGATACTAATGTACATTAAGGAGAATATTCTGCAGCCTTTTTTTTCACACCTGTGAATGCCTGAGACATAGAGCTATTATGGGTATTTTTAGAACATACAAAATTACATGTTTGTTGGCAAACACCTCAAGGCTTTCAGTCTTTTAGATAGGGGTCAAGTAATTCTGCATTCTCAGGTTTTCAGGACTGTACCATGACTATGCACTGCAGTCTAAGAGGTTTTTAGTGGTTGAACTGAGCATGGAAGTACTTAGTTCTTTCATTTCTTAAGCCATGCTAAAGACAAATGTCAGCCGCCTGACAAACATCAAAAATAAAGTTAGTTACACACAGAAAATAAAGTGTCTGTCTTATTTTGCTACACAATGAGATCCAAAGTAATTTAACTTTTGTGGAGAGTACAAGACACTCTGCTGCTGTAATTGCTTTAGTATGAATTACAGATATGTAACTGTCAAATTGGAAACCACATGTTTTACTTGCATAATTTCTACTTTAAGTAGAAATAAAGTTAAGTAAGTTAATTAGCTACTCGTGTCCATTGAAAGTTCAGAACTGGAAAACTAAGAAAAAATTCAAGCAAAACAATAATTAAAGAGAGATTCGGAGTACGCTCCCAACTGGCTTTGCAATATATTAATTTCTCCAGCTTTTGTATAACAGATTATATCTTTTTTTTTTAAATTTTACGAGTAAATAGCAAAACTAATTAGCTGTACACTATTAAGTTAATGCACATTTATCTACAACAATTCGATTCTGACTGTGAAATAATCTTTCTAGCCCATAATTACACTCCATCTTAATTAGCATAATTTCCACAGCACATTCTTTAATAAAGAAGCTGACACAAGGGTTGTTCTTAAACACCAAGGATATTCTAGACAAGTAGAAAAAGGGAGACAGGCAGAGCTGCATTAAACACCTATTATGTTACCAAGATAGTACACATAAAACAAGAGTATAAATTCAATACTATCTGCACCATCACAAGCATCTCAAGATGCTTTTGCTACGGATAAGCAAAATACTTAAAGGACTTGAGATGTCTCTTGTCCACTTCACCAGAAGTGGTTCCACATCCTTCACAGCTCCTTCCTTCCCTATCACTAAATCTCATTCCCCTCATCAAGGTCAGCCTGCAGATTATTCATTCTCCCACTCCGTGTATTAGTTTCCTTCAGAAAGAAAACACATACAGTCTTGCATTTCTTACACTAATTTAAGCACAGGCAGTCGATTCCCACTGAAGAGTGTCACTGTAGGTGAAAACACAGATCAGTCTCCAGGTTCATTTAGTCTTTGGTTTGCTAGCGAGGATTTAACAAACAGGATTCTTATGGACAGCTATTTCCCAGGTACTACCACACCAAACAAGTTTTCTATGGCCCATGTGGACAATGTACTTGTGGGCATATGTGGACAATGGCACTTGAGTACTGCTGTGCTTGATATTAACACTGAGTTTGGAGGAAAGGCTCTGCCTCCCTCAGTTACACTCTGATTCAACTTGTTCTTCTCCTGCCGAAGCCCACAAGGTGCTGGGTGTCAGAGAGTATCAGATTTGCACATCTGGGCTATGAAACATAACCTCAACCATAACACAAACAGTCACCAGTTTCTCCTGAGAGCAAAGAACTAAAATTATTTTATTAAAAAACAAAACACTTTCTTGTGTCTTCATCTACCCATTTCTAAATAGTGGTAATTTAAAATGAACTGTTATCTGAAGTGCTCTTCTTGGGTTCTGTGAAAGATTTTGACTAAATATGTGCCGTTGGTAAGGATGTCCTTGTACTCCACAGCTACGAGTAGTGAATTTCACCAGTGAAGGATTACCATTTATTGTGCAAGACCATGAAAGACACTAAGATTATTAAAATCAGCAAGGTGATTTAAAGCTGAAGTCTACGTTTTTGGGAGAGTCTTAGGCATTTTGGAAACCCGATTAAGTTACAATCCTTTATGAATTTACATGAAAATAGAACTTCAGCTTTAAATCACACAGGCACTTTTAATACCTTTATTTGCTATAATTAACTTTTTATTTTGAGGTTAGTACCATTAGCAAGACCAGGACCAAAATGATCTCTGCATACTAATCAGTCATGGACTCCTGCTGCTGCAATGTAACATAGGAGAAGTCCTAGAAATTCAAAAAAATTCAGAGCAGCTGATAAAAAAGGTCTTGGAGAAAAACAAATTGGTAATACCTATTTCAACTTACTGCTTTCCTAGGAATATGTACAACTAGGCAAATTCTGCTTGATTAGAATTTAAAGTAAGGAAACACATCCTAAATTAGGTTCTAAAAGAATTTTTATTCAGACATATAAATGATGCATCAACTACTGTCTCGAGACTAAATAAACACAGCCCATTCAACAGGTTTCACAAGGAAAGCTGAAGATGCCCCAGGAAGCTGCTCCAGTGCCCCACCTCAGAAGTGATGCAATCCAACACCGAGGGAGCCCCTGCTGTGGCAGAAGCAGGGAGGGAAGGAGTGAGACCATGGCTAACTAGTTCTGCACCTGCAAAATCTGCCTGACCTTCAGGCCCAGGGCTGCTTAGGAGGATGCTCCTGGGACAGGCAGCTTGTGACCTGGTCTAACCCAACACCAGGCAGTTTTGCTCACAGCAGCTGCACTGCAGCTCCCATCAGCCTGCAGTGTAAAGCCATCAACAGCTGAGACTTCTGTTTAAAGGCACCCCTTTACACTGCAGTTATACACAGCAGAAATTAAAAGCTACCTTGTCAGAAGAAAAGTGTTGGAAGGTAAACTTTTCTTGTTATTATTAAGACTAGAACACACCAACAATAAAAATAGTCATATTTTTCAACAGACGGAATTACCTTTGTGAATAAAAACTTACTTTAGCCAGCTGTTTAAAATCAAGTTATCTATAAAGACAGCATGGTAGCCAAGTTTATTAAAAGATGCTAATGATTTTGGCTGCCCAACTACAAGGGCCTGGCTGTGAGTCTTTGTTTGCCAACTGCATATCCAAAATGAATGCACCTAAAATTACTAGCCAATTTTGAAAACCTTGATCTGCTAGGTTTGTCTTGTTCTTTCTCTTTGACAGTTATTTACCTCTGCCAAATTTTCCTTGCAGAACATCAGAGCACTGAGAAAAGAAGAAAGCAAATCAGCTTCGCCTTCAGTCCTGCAGCTTTGAGTTAGGAGATAAAGAGTTATGGCTTGAAGACATGAGATAAAAGCAAAGCAATATACTCACAGCCACAAACTCCATGAATTAAGCTAGGGAAAAAACGCCTGTAGGTCAGGCAGAGATCATGCAGAGTAAGCACAGCAAGAGACAAGGAAATGGGAGGCATAAATATATTGTTATTTTTTCCATGTCATTTCATCTCTCTATACGTCTGGTTTGCTACCTATTAAAAAAAGCCCTTCTGAAAGATTTTTGAGACCTTGCTGTAAAAATTACTGACTCCAGGGCAAAATGTTATTATCAATGCTGCCACAGAACTGCAGAGTAGTCACCAAGACCAAAATGGTTTTAAAGAGGGTGAAGATCTAAGACAAAAAAACCCCAGCAGGAGGCAGATTATTGACTACTATTCGTTAAGCAAGCACTGTGCAAAAAGAAAATGAGAGAAGCTTTGTAAAAGGCAATTTGTTTCACATGCCTAAAGAGGTTCTGGTTTTCATTTACGTTGTCAGGTGTTTAGGCCTAAAAGTCAAATTTCCTTGAAATAGATTCCTCACATCCCAGTTCTGACAACTGATGCTGACTGGAGAATATAGGCACAACATGTACCTAAAGAGAGGCTTAAGAAAAAATTCCTCACCTTATTAAAAATAATCCCAGCATATGCAGCTGCAGAAATTGTCAGTTTCAAATACTCACCAAGAATAGCCCTTAATAAAATGACACCTTGGACCAGCATTTTACCAAATCTGTTACGACACTTTTGATAAAATACATTAATGACTCTCGCAGCTGAACACTTGAAACTGGGTGGTTTCATTACTCTTTTACCAAGTTAGACTTGCTCCTGATTTTTCCTGTGATAATGACTCAGCAATACTGAGGTGTCAAAGGAAGACTCAACTGGCTGAAAACTTGAATACTGCTTTACATACACTAAAGAGCAACTTAATGACAAATCTTGAACAGACCTGGGATGTGCGCATAGTATAGCTGAGTATTTATGCGATACCAATCACCAGACTCACCAATACCTATCAGCCTTTACTGCCATCTGTTCAGCAGTATCAATCGTTTACCAACTGGTAAACATCTTAATACTACTCCCACCATCTTACTTAAAAATAATTTCATCATCCACTACAACCAGACAAGAAGCTTACATTTCTAGAAAATGCTGCTGGCCTTGGAACAGATTTCCTTCCAGGTCAAGAAGGGAAAACATTTTGAACAGCCAAATTTTACTTGTCAACATGATTCCCCAGCACTAGATTTTCTTTTCAGACATTTTAATTTTCATATTGTAGCCACATATTTGGATGGCATCTTTTATTCCATTCTAAGTGATAGCAAAATTAAAGTATCAAATAGTTTTTTGTTAATTGAAATTCACTGCTGTGTATTTTATTAATTGCAATTTATGTGTTAATAGCTTGACATTGTATTTTATCCAATGCTCTTTTCCTCATAAATGGTATCTACAACTGTACAAAGCACAGCATAGTCTCTCAGGGGGCTGCTTCATGAGGAAAGTCAAATGTGAATGAGAGAGACTCAGGAACATGACAAGCAATTTCCATTATCCTGGAGAAGACTTTTGAGAGTTGGAGATCAAATAAGCTGTGTTCAGCTTACTCATTTCATGAGTAATTAACTGATCCTGGCAGGAGGACAAAAGCTTGGTAAAAGTGCCATGGAGTATCAACTGAGAGGTAACACTCGCCCAGGAAATAGGTAACTGAACTAATCAAGCAATTTCCAACCTTTTATTCACAATTGTGTTGAGCAATTGTTAAGAACACATTTATTACCACATTAAACCTTCTATGTCTTTCCAAGACTATCTTTGGTGCATGGTAAAACTCATGAGCTAAACTTTTCTCTAAGAGTTTATTGACATACTGCAGACCTACTTTCTTCCTAGCTTCTACATATTTCAGAATAAGGACTTTTAAGGAAAAACTGCTCTAAAAGGCCTGTTAAGTCATGAGCCTTGCCTGTGTAAAACAAGCAGACAACTGCCCAGGATCTCCAGGTATGACTGGACTAATTGACAGGCAGTTTCTTACACATCCAAGTGTTGAATCAAAGAACTATAATGAACCATACTTCACTGTGATTCAGCATAATTGAAACACTCCAAAGCCCTGTCTGAACTCATGAGCAGGTAACAATAGGATAAATTACCCTCCATGGCAACCCCATGCCACACAAGCCCCAGTGAAGAGGACTGCTCAGGCAAGAGCCTGTCCAAGCTGCTCAACATTCCTTTGGAAGGAAACCTGTGTCTGTCCACCTGGATTGTGACTGGATTCGCGTGCCCAGCCCTTGGAGATGCACTGACTGAAGTAGCTGCTGAAATGGCAGGAGCTGTTTCAGCAAATCCCACTTTGTAGAGGTAATAGCTCATGGATTTTTAAAAAACAATGCATTTCTAATGTTTGTAATGAAATCCCTGAACTTAAAAGTCCATGATAATTCAAAGACTTCCTAGAGCTATAATGGAGATAGAATAAAAAGTAATAATTATCAATATTTTCATGAGATCTGTTTTGAATAAGAATGCATTATAATGTTCTAAGGTTCACTATTGCTGAAATTCAGATGGGTCTCAGAAGTAAGATCATGCAGCACATAGCTCAGTGACAAGGACAGTGATACAGCTAAAAAAATTTTATAGTTCTCTGTGAGATTCATTTGACAGTGCTGGAAGCTAAGGACTAGCCAAAGGAATATACAGAAAAAACTAAATAATGACTTGCTTTCTGAAAAGGCTAGGTTTAAAGTACATTCAGAGCAGACTGGCTTTCAAGTGTCTGCTGACATCTCAATTTCCATTTCAAAGGTGTGCACAGACATGGTAAATAGACAAATGAACCCCCAGCAGTTCTCTCTTCCCTAAGAGAAGCAAAATCTTTATATAACTACCTGCTCTAAGAATGTTGTCCTACCACTGGTAGATGAAAGGACATGGAAAAGATAACAATCCATCAGTGCAGAGCAGGGAGTTACCAGATTTAAACTCAGCAAGATCCAGTGAGAGAAGCAGCAATTAGATGTGGAACACTGCAGTCAGGGGACAGCTTTCTGAGCCACACAAGAAGAGGATGCCAAGGCTGTACCAGCAGCTCCTAAGACACAAGAAAGTGGTGCCATAAAACACCCGCAAAGAGCACTGAAAGGTGCAGTCAGCCTTGAAAATGTGTGCTGCTCAAAGGTTTGTTCAGTTAATCACTAGGATTTCTGCATTTCCCTATGACCTTCTACTCCAGCTTTTAGTCTTTAAACAGAATATTCTCTTTCCATATAGAAGATCTGCTACTATTTCAGTATAAGATGTGAAAGTAGCAGGGATGAGTTTTTGCCTCCTTTAAATAGTGATTGATCCTAGGTACAGATACAGAAATCCTTACAAGTTACAGACACTTTTTGCTTTCTAAAATTTATCCATGCACATGAAAACCAGCAATTAATAGTGCTAAATATTGTGGAATGCACTAGAAGATAATGAGGTCACACTGTCTAGCAGATACAGAAATAGGGGAAAAAATTCAGGATCACCAGCTTTACCATCAATTAGCTTCAAAAAAGCATAAATATGTACACTGGGGATTAAGCAAAAGAAGTACAAAACCAGAAGATATCTTTCCATTCAACTGGACCCTGAAAATGAGCTTTTTCTAACATATACTTAACGTGCCTTTTAGAGAAAAAAAATATTTAATGTAGTTTATATATGATACTGATGTTCAAATACTTTTTAAAGCTAATTCAAGAACAGAGAATTCTCTAAGTGGTTGAAAAACTAGCAGCTAATACATACAACAATCTTTGCATTTTCAAACACGGCAGCTAAAAAGTATCTTTGCAACAGGAAGGAGGTCAAGCTGACACTACCACTGCACTGAAGAGCCGTGTCCACACAAAGCCTTCTAACATGGGCTGTTGACACTTGGGAACAAGTGAGCTGTGTCCTGCTTCACAAAACAAGTGAGCTAAGAACAGCCAATTTTTGGAAGGATAGCACAGCCTTGTATTTGCACTATCCATTAGAGAGTTTTCTGAATTTGGAATGTATCAACTGCCTGTTGTTGATACAACACGTGCTTATGTGAGTTTTCTTTTATCACGGGTAAAACAAGATGGACAATGTATGCAATCAACATCTCTATATGCAAACTTCTCTTTTAGGTTGTACACACATTGCTGTGACTATTAATTCAAATCACATTTAATAAACTTGCACAAGAAGCTATTTAATTCTAAAATGTTTCTTAGCCCTGGCTATATATGAAGCAAAAACCTGCAAAAATTTGCAACTGTTGGTAATAAAAAGTCTGCCTATGAAACTTTTGCTTTCCTTCTCACTGTAATAGAAAGAATGTAGAAAACTGATACAATTAATACTTTATTTCTTTAGGGAAAAAAACCCAAAAAAACCTTTTAATGTTTTCTAACACACTGGCATTAAGCAAAGTACAGAATATTTCAGCATATTTATTTGGCTCTGTGAGACAGCATCAGTTAGTCACAGTGAAGCAACCACTGAACTCAGCAGATTTTAAGCTTCTGACAGGTTACCAGGTATTTTTCTTCATTTTCTTCAGTTGAGTTGCTTGGCCATGCAGCTCTCTGACCACCCAGTGCCACAGAAAATTTGGGATGAGTGTATTACACTACACTGAAGCCCCCAGTGGGGTAGCTGCTGGCATTCTGGCTTAATAGGGAAACATGGGTATTTTAACTGCCAGAGCGACTCAACTCTGAGCACATGCCATTCGTGCACAATGACATTCTGTCAGCAAACTGCACCACTGAGCAATCCCAACGTTATTAGATTCTTAAATCCTAATTTGTTTCAGGTTGACATGACATAGTATGTTTCAGCCCCTGCTGTTAGTGATATTGTTGCAATGAAGAAAAAAACCCCATCTGTATCTTCCCACACAGTCAACGACTGTGAGAATCTGTGTGCTAATGGATTTTTTTGCTGCTCTGGAGTGTGAAGACATTAAAATATCTCTACCACAAACAGCATGAATGAGTATTTAGATTTTCTAGTAGGTTTGTTGGTGTTTTTTCCTTTGTTTTTATTTTATTTTATTTTATTTTTTAATTTTTTGTTTTGTTTTGTTTTGCTGTTGGGAAGAGGGCATGGGGTAGCGTAAAAACATACAGTTTTTTCCTAAGAAATTATGTTTTTTCAAAATCTTTAATTTTCTCCACAGTTTTAATTTTTGAACAGTGCTTTGGATCATGTAGCTGAATCACTGTATTTGTTAATAAATTGTATGTTTTAAATCAGACTGGCACTGTTGGGACAGTATAGAAAATAGTGGTTGTGCAGAGCCACAGACGTGATCTGAAAATCTATTTAGCACACACTTCTCAACATCATTTACGACTCACAAAGCAAAAGATGACAGATGTAGGGCTAGCACTTCCACATAAGAAAGGACAGCATGTGGTAAATCTAGATAATTACACTTAATAAAAAAGGCCTAATTTTATGAATTGAAAGGAAATATACTTTAGTAAAAAAATGCACCTCACTGGTGAGGTAGATTTTAAGGAGACTGTGAAGAATTGTATATGGACTAAAACCTTTTATTCCACCAGAAATTAAGGTTTATAGTAGTTCTGATAACAACTGTAGCAGAAGAATAGGCCGTCTCTGATTCTCAATGCATGATGTGAAACCACCATTTTTCATTTATATCTAAAAAATAGCACAGAATGCATAAATTAAATCTCTGCTTATGCTACTTAAAATGGTAGTATCAACCCACATTATGTTTGGAATGATTAAATGGTTGTCATCTGGGTTTTTGGCCTGAAGAACTTTGTTATTTCATCAAAATCAAGATCTCTGCTTATTCTTTGGATGCTTTCAGCAGAAAGGTCTGATGAAGATAAACAGACCTGAAACAGGCAGATGCTACAGGAAAATTTTAGAAAAAATTCAGGACCGACTATCTCAACTGGTAAGGAACTTGCAAAGCTAAACTAAAGTTGTCAAAAATGCCACTCTGAGTCGTATGTTACAAAGTAGGAAAAGCCACTCTGGGTTGGGCTACCAGGCCACCTCAGGTACTTCTCAGCATCTTGTTACTAACCACTAAATAACCATTTTAATGGAATGATCCTGTTATCACCACGAGACCCTCTTCATGCCTCATATTGGCTTACAATGCATCACATGTCTCTGTGAAGCCATGACTTTTCCATATACATCCCATCATACTTACCCCAAATCGATTTTAACTGATTTCAGTGTGGCATCACAATTTCTTTCTTAAAATCTCCATGTTTTTCCTCTCTCACCACATTGCATTAATATGTGAGCTAATCAGTTCTGTTCTTGATTGCCATTTCTCCTAATCTGATGCAAATGTGATACAGATCTGAGCTGCCTAGACCTACTTGGAAGCCCATCTGGAGCACAGGCGCCCTATGAGACATCTTGTGGGGGCTAAAACAGAAACACTATTGCCTTCAGTTTGGCTCTTTTGTTTCTGAGTGCTCTTGCTACTCTTGGATGAAAGTTATCTAGTCCTGGCAATCTGGTATTCCTAATTTAGTATTTGCTCCCTAATTTTGCCACTGATACAACATTTTGCGTTACTCCCTACGGTAAGTCTTTTTTCTTTTTTCTCAGAAATGCTTCTCAGGAGGAGAGAAAGGAAAAGCTTTTCATTTGCTCTTCAGTGAGCAAGTGCTGGCAGGGAAATTCAGGAAGAAATAAATGTTCCTCTAGTGTAACAAACACTGTGATTCACAGGCTGAACTAACTATTGGCAAAGACTGCACAAGCAATCTGACACGGAGGGCATTTTCACTGAACTATTTCATTACATTCGTGTTGACCCCATGCAAGCTCTTGTCATTTCTAAGCTTTTCCTATGTTGAATTCAGAAACTTTTATCATTTTACATGATGACAAGGGGTAGTTTTCCAGGTTAAAAGCTGGCCATCGATGGGGAATGGGCACATACATCTACACCCTTAAGAAAAGTGGGAATCAAATCCAAGGCAGTGTGGGCTATGGGAGCAAGTAGGTCAACAGGTAGCACTTAAAGATGTGTCTCAAAGCTACATGACCAAAAGTCTCATCAGCTCTTTAGCAGCAGAGGAAATCTGGAAAATTTCTATGCAAATTACAGAGTATGAGAGAATGGGAAACCTGGAAGTCTTACAGACCAAGATTATCCTGTCAGTCTTCATCACGAGAAAAGGAGTAAAACAAGAGATTAGCAGATGCTGTGAGTAGGCTTGGAAACTTTTATACTGCATTAAGAATGTAGGATATAAAACCCCACACCAGACTCACTAAATCCAGCAGGTTTAGCACTTCTTGTTTTGGACAATCCCTGATTTAAGAACAGCAATTGCATTCATGGCACAGTGCATATCAAAGAAAAAAAGATCAAATTTAATGAAGTGTCTCAAAACTCAAACTTATCAACATTTTAAATGAGAAATTTAAAACAAAAATCAAGGTTAATGGCTGCATAGTGAAACTTTAAATTCTGAACACTATGAATCAGAACTTCTTACTAAGCCAGAACTCCATACTAACCTCCCTACTTCTTGTGCTTCTTCACATAAAATTTGTAGTAATTACAGAGAAAAGGAAAAAATGTGCAAGTTGGATTGAGGCACTCTCAGCTTTCCACGTTTTTCTGTCTCCTCAAGGAATTATGCAGACAGAGAGCAAATTCATCATGCAAGTCTTGGCAAACTTCGCTGTATTAATAAGGACCAGATTCTATCCTGACAGCAGGTATAATTTGGATTAACCACAAGATGAAAAAAAAGAACTAAAAGAATGCAAATACAAGACTAAACATTATGGTAGTTTCTGGAACAATGTATTAAAAGAAAAATAAAAGGTATCTGATTTTCCGAGGAGCTACAGTCCCTATACTGAGCTGTGCAAACATGAGGCACTTCTGGAATGTAATTCCCTTAAAATGTATTGATCAACTCTGTTCAGTAGTAGTTGACTTTAATACATTAAACTTTGACTTTGTTTTTCCTGCTTTTGTCTTTTCATTGAAAAGATGTCATGAGCTGGATTGTGACAAGGCAAATTACAAAAGTAATCCCAATTACATATTTTAATATTAATTTTAAATTAATATTAAAAAGAAACTTCATAAATTTCTTTTTTCACAGCAGTAAACGTTATGTGATCTGCTTCTTCATTATTTTCAGATTTTGCAATTTGCTTCTTCAATGAAGAGTAAAAATTTGATTTAGATAAACACAATTATTTACATTCTTTCAGCAAATGCTTCTCAGATGAACTAGAAAACAATTACTCTCTGCATAACCAAAGGAATAGCAAAATTCATGCAAACAGCAACCCATACAGAAAATGCTAATTAGCTTTTGCTTTCCTGTATTAAATTTAACATAGGTGCCTGTCCATCTTCTAACTAATTCTGAAGAACACCTTCTTGCATGTTATCCTGTTTAACTTTCAAGTCATAAAACTTATTGCACTTGACCATAGAAGAGTCTTGTAAACTACTGTATCTCAAACACCATACCTCTAAAATATCTGATTTGCCGTCCACTATCATTCTTCAAAATTTTTTCTTCACCATCTTTTTCAAACACATTATCAGTTTGAATGCAAATACAAGGATTTCACTTACTGACTTTTCTAGGTCTTTCATGTCTCCCTGTTCTTCTGAGGTACTGCAAGGCAGGCTTCCAAAGAACAACTGCTTATGGCTTTTACTGTTATACTTCCTCACTCCTTCTTTGGCTTTTTTAATATAGACATCTCATTTTGAATGAACAGACACAGATATTATTTCAGAGAATATACATTTTTCCACAACTTAAGCCATGAGCTTTAATAATCATGACTCATCTAAAGCCTTTAACAAGCTCTTGGAATAGATGACAACATTCAGACTGAAAGTATGTGAATTAATTTGAGATACATTTCATGTGACACAGTATCAAAATGCAAACCTAAATCCTAATAGGTTTCATATAAATATATAAACTCCCTGAAATACTAACTAAAATTGCAATAAGCAACACCAAAATTACATATGCCTATTCAGTTTTCTGCAGTACAAACAAACAACGGGACAATCATAATGAAACAATAGTCATAGAAGATTTATGACTGCTGCAAATTTATAACTGAAGTCTGAAACAGTCCTTTAGGAAAACATCCAGGCTACAAAAGAATAAACACAGCAAGAGAAAAAAGGGATAAGTAAATGAATCAATGCTGTAAGTCTTGTATACTGGAAAAGCTCATGTCATTTACACATCTATATGTCAAAGTCTGTTCCCTTGGAACACTGCTGAATCATTCAGTGCTCAGCAGCTACATATTCTGGCTTACGCAAAACTCATTCTGACACAAAGTATCTCTCAAAATACAAGTCATCTCTCCTGCACAGAATGAAACAGAATAATGTATTTTCATACTGCAACCAAACACAGATATATAGCCACAGCAATGGGAAATGAAATATGACAGTGTAAGATCAGGAACAGTTTCTGTGAAATACCTGGAGGACCACAATAGCTACTCACAGATACTTCAAGTCAACTGCAGAATGAACTCACAGAACTGCCCTTAGTTAAACAGGCAAATTCTTGGAATAAAGGAGTGTGCATTCATTTTGCTTATTTTTGTTGAGGATGATGAACTTCTGCTCCAGTAGTTCTAAGTGGTTAAAGCTATTCAGCCCAGTGAGACTCAGCTCACCATTTCTGGGATCAATTCACTGTCCACACACAGAGCTAATAAAGGGACATTTTGTTTGGATTTTTGTTGGCATTGTTCCGGTCAATAACATGATGCTCTGGCTAACAACTTATTTAAGAATACTGGTGTCAGTTCAGAAAAAAATCATGGGAAATGGCTAGCAAAAAAACCCCTGGAGATAGCCCAAAAAAGGTGGACACACCCAACCCTTGACAACTCCAAGAAAGCCCTGAAATAATGGGGTGACCATGTAGCAATATGCATGTCATGGATAAGGGTGGAAAGGTGACCTCAAGCTGTGACCGGAAACTCCCATGAGCAAGACTGATTCTTAATCAGAGGATGTAACTAGTTTTGGTCTAATTTCCCTAAACTAGGAAAGCCAAGATCTATTTTTCTATAGAAAAATCGATGATATATGGAAAAATTCCCACATTTTACTAGTTTGTGTATTTTATAATTGATGCTCAAAGACAAGTCCCTATTACAATTCCCCCGAGTAAATTGCTTGTTTAAATCAAAATAAAAACTGTCACAAATTGTTTTGACCATATTGTTTAATGTTCTTCCTATTTTTCAAAGAGAATCTAGGTTTCTTTCCAGTAATTTAAAATATGTTGAATGAATATCTTGCTTTGTTCAAAAATATTTGCATGCTTTTGTTTTTTCCCTCTTGAATTAATAAGAAATCAGTCAAATCTCTCATTTTTGTAAGATCAAGAACAGATATTTATTCAGCAATGCACTGGGTGTGGAAGAAGAAGGAAGGGAAGTAAGGTGAGGCTAAAAATCTGAAATTAGAAATGGGGCCCTTGCCGGCAGTAACATGAGTTCTAGTATAGAGTGAGCAGAGCTCCTGGAAACATCAGAGGAAGTGAGCTGAGAAGATAAATGGATGTTTGGATCCAGGGGTAATTTGGCAGCATATGGAAATCTGCCAGTCAGGTGAATCACTGTGGTACAAAAACCATCTTAAAGAACTGCTTTTACACATTTAGAATGAAAAATAAAGATAGAGCTCCAGCGAGCAGATGTCTGTTGAACAGCTCATGTACAAATTCCTGAACTGTAGGAAAGCAGCCTTGATGCACCACAATAAAGACAGTATCTCTGGGAGCTTTTCTGAGGGGGTTGAACCAAAAGAACTCAAGAGAAACACAATCCATGGGTTAGAGGCAGTATTTACAGATATACTGGGGAGCAATCTGCTTTCCAGACACAGAAACCATGTCCTCTGACAAAGAGGATGATCACCCTGGAGAGAAGATTTTCAGGAAGTTCAGGAAACAAGATCCAAGTGCAGGCTAAAGCCCATGCAACAGCACCACAGATGGCTGTGCTGAGGCCTTTCTATCCAAACACCATGTATCCTTCTGTCCTGGAACCATACACCTATGATGTAGGGAAAAGGGGAATTGGCACTAAGGAATTAGGAATTTTCAAGACCAGACACCACCACACAGTTGTGGATGGGCACAAATGTTGTGGATCACCAGGGAAGAAGCACGGGGTCTGAGAAGCCTGCATGCCTGCTTTCCATGGCTGCCAGTAGAACAGGGAAAAGGGAAGTAGAAGATTTTAGAGAGAAAATCTAGGACCCTACAAGGGAAGCTGGAATCAAAGTCTTCCATGTAATTATGTACTTGTATAGCATGCAGGACTGCAAATGAACAGATGTGCAAGGATGTTTGGTTAAAAAGTGAGGTTTCATATTCATTATGAAGTGGAGACTTCTCTGCATGAGACATTTGAAGCTAGACACAAGAAGCTCATTTGAATCTTAAGGAATCAACCTACCAGCATTTCAAATCTAGAAGGTCATGAATGAGCTTCCAATTGATTAGTGGGGGCTGGTGGCAGGAACGGTAAAAGAGGGAGGGTACAGAATAGCACATGGTGTAGGGTGGGTCTTCTACTGATGACAACAAACAGTAAAACTCCTGCTTAAGGAGTCCATAACAGAAAGTGCAGCTCTTGTCTCTGATGGCATGCAAGCTCTTGTTTGAGCTCTTGCAACTGAAGACCCATTCCACAAGTGACTAGAATGTTCTTTGGTTCAACATCCCAACGCGAAACATGAAGGCCAGAATATCCTCCAGTCCCACTGAACTTCAGAGAAGGGAGCTATAGAAGAAAGGACTGTCTTCATAAAAGGGGTAGTGAAAGTACCTAATGCAGTACCAATGCTTCATTACAACAGCCTAAGGAAAGGACTATAGTAATGTGAATCACCTACCAAAAAGAGCCTGAGGAAAGTGAAAAATGAGTGAAAAAGACAAGGAAAGTTCATTTTTAATATGTGCTTCTGAGATCTTTGAAAACACAAGCCAGTAAAGTTGAAGAATGAAGAAGAATCAAGAGCAGGCTTAGATCTTCAGCTCACTTCAGGCATTGTGAAATGATGTTCTACCTTCACTGCATCACACCCATGAGATGTGTTAGTAATGGAAGAATCATTTGCAGAGAGGTCAAGGATAACAGCAATTTTGTGTTTATACTGTTTTGCAATGTGTAAAGTCAAAAAGAACCTATGAATGGAGAACCTGACCAATTTTTGTGCTGTCCTCATTTTGTCCCAACAGCCAAAAAAAAATCAATTTACTGAGATGGATAAAATACCTGGTTTAAGAATGAAGTCACATCTGAACTGGGACTTAACAGTTACTTAACACAGTTTCCAAATGCTCAGAAAGAGCACCTCATTATTTCAGTGTCAGGCTAGAACAGGAGCTAGCTAATTATCTCACAGACGGAGCAAAGAAAACTAGACTCTGCCAATGAGGAAAGAGTCAGGCCTTTGGATATTCTCTCTTTGTTGGCACTCCCCTACCATCACTCTGGGTTCTGAATGTCAAAAGCTACCCTCACCTGTTGCCTTCCCAGCATCATTCTAAGGCTGTGTCTGAATGTGCTTCTGGTACACGCCTGCAAAAGAGATAAAATCTGAAGAGATGGAAGCGCAAGCTGGGAGGAGGATGAAGCAGTGCTGTAAGTTAAAGTGAGAGACACATTAAGAACTCTTTGCTGAACTAATCATTACTTTCTAGTCTTTGTTGCATAAGGATATATAGAGAACAACACTCTGGACAGTGATTAATGAATACTTGCTATTTGCTACCAAAGTAGCAATTGTCAAATCTTTACAAACATATGATTTACAAAAGCTGAATATTATGAAACCGCTGAAAAAAAGTACTGCTGTGGGGAAAAAAAAAAAAAAAAGAGGAAGGGACAAATTGGAAGTTAAAAGAAGAACAAGAATATCTAAAGTAATAAGTCAGTTAGGGAATTTAGCCTCTGGATCGTTTCCCTTTAGATTTTTTTTATTACTTGTATGAACATTAGACTATTGAACTAAACAGGTCATTAGTCTAATTGTCTGCTATTACTCAAGAGTCTCATGGCCACGAATCAGTACCTAAATTCATCTAAATCTGTTAAAAAAAAGGCTTGAAACACTTAAAAACTTTTAGTTTACTATAACTAGTGACTGTGTTTAGTAAAATGAGATCGAGGCATATGTGATTTAGTGAATATAAATTAGAAAAAGGCTGAAACTGATGTCTACTGACCATCATCAGTGACTAGCAGCAGTAGTGTTTTAGGCCTTTTTCAACTCTCTAGTTACTAATTTTTATTGAAATCATACCCATATACTCTGTGAAACTCAAACATAAGCTTCCAGGCAAATTACTGAGCCATTTTTGTGGATTTCTAACACTGATGACACCTCTTTCAAGTTGATGGTCACCAACATCAATTCTCAACAAGGGAAAAGACATCAAGATTATGATGCGTGATCTTGATTATTATGAGTGCCATATCTTGTTCTGCAGCTGAGTTATCTTAGGTAATACCTGGAACCCTCAGGACAGAGCTGGCATGCATTTCTGAAGTACAAAAGCTTCACTGATTCAAAAGACTTTGACCTTTTTGATATGGTCGCACTTGACCTTCTGCATTTTAGTTTACTTTAGTGAAGTATGTGGAAATTAACTACACATATATAAACAACTTAATCCAAGCTAAATTTTCAAGACTTTCTATTGAACAGAAGCACCACAACTGAATGATGCCCGGTTGCCACTTGGGTGAAACCACAAGTTATTGCATTTTATTTTTTCCCCAAGTAAATCACAACACATAGAAATCAGAGAAGTAATTCTAACCTGGGTCATTGCTTGGACTGTCATTATTCATTTCCTGCTGAAACAAGATGTTGTGATCTGATGTCCAGCCACGGAAAATGTGAAGAGGAGACTCTTGGTGACTCCAGAGAAAATATCAAGATACAGAAATTCATTGGTAACAATATTAGAGAGAACACTAGGTCCATGCTATTCTTTGAACTGCTTGGATATTCTCATCCTGAAGGGTAAAAATCTCACCGATAGTTTAACATTTTCATAGTGACTGAGTATTACTGGCTTGAGGCATTCTGAGAAACAACTGAAGAGATTACAGAAACAGTCAAAATAAGAGACTGAAAACAAGCACTGTATCAAGCAAGTTTCTTAATCTGACTGGAAAAAAGGATATTTTCAAAGCTAACTTCAAAAACTATAAAACTAACTAAGAGAAATCTCAATATTGTCTGGATAATGTTTTGGAATAAAGAAAATTACCTTCACTAATCAATGCATATGAAGTTGCGTTTCCAATAATTATTTGCCTATTGTTATTCCAGCTTATTTCACTTATTTACTATAGTTTTTTAGGTACATTTTCCAACTTGTTCAGTTATTACCCTGTCTCACGTTACAATGTAAAATGTACCCAAAAGTATGTATTCTATCTCCATCTCCATAACCTGCTAAGATTAGGAGGGCCAGTGTTCCTTACTCCCTTCATGACTCATCCCTGGTAACTCCAGGGGATGTCTTCTGCTAATGGGCCAGCTGTTCATACCAGGAGGGGCAGTGTTCTTTATCTCTTCTGTGACCCATCCTCCCTCCAGGGGGACATCTTCTGTTAATGGGCCATCCAGCCCTGCTGCATGACTGATAAAATTACATCATCTCATTGTGAGATGCTCCGCCCAGGGGGAGGAACCAAGCATTCCCACCTGGATATAACCTAAGATTTGGAACAACACAAAATACTTTTCCACTGTATTCCCAGAGGGAGACCAGATCCTTCTATACCATCACTGGACTTTCAGAGGAAAACTACACTTTTCTATAGGAACAGAATCACATCAAGAGGACTGCAGCCACCATTTGATCGGACTGCTACCAATACCCTGGCCAAGAGGGTGTCAGGCTGTATTCTGACCCTATCAGTGGTTTTGTACTATTGCATTTATTTTAATTTTCCTGTTAAATTGTAGTTCTGACTTGGAGTCTCTCACTGGTTTGCTTTCTAACCACTAGATACCCCCACATAGATACGAACACAGCAAGATGTTTTTAGATACTCCTCAAAGAACAGCTCCATGATTTCAAGCAATGCAAAGTTGAATGTAGTGAAAATGAAATCACATCAGAATTTTTTTTATTAAATCTGTAATTTGAATGTATTTTCCTAGACATAGATTTCTGAACATGTAACTTCATATACAGGGAATTAATTTCTTAAGTGAATGGTTATTATTCCAGAGCAATGTCTATATGAAGTGACATACATACTGTTAGATACACTATATAAACATGTGTCCAGCTTACTATGCAGTCACTGTTTCTTGCAAAAAAAAATCTTCAGAAGAAACTGTAACAGGAACAGTGTACGTAATGACTGTGGAATTTTCCTGCAGGATTCACTAAAAATAATAAAAACAATTCAGTTTTAACAATGGCATTATATCTTAATTTTCTGAATTTCTATTAATTATCATTAATTTAACATTTAGTGAATTCATATTTATAAAATATAAAGCTAATATTACTTGCTAAATGCTAAGAAGTACTTTTTCAATATATACTATAGAAGCAAAGCTTTAAGATGCTGTAGAGACTAAAACCAGCAAGATATACTAGCAAATATCAAGCAAATGTCATGCATAATCCCATATTCAGCACAGGACATTATTTAAATATTATCTACTTTTTTGAGACTGTTTGAACAGGAATTTTAAAAGAAGTACATGAAAACACAGGTGAAGAAAGTAAATCTCAGAGTTTCAGCTCTGAAATTATTCTACTTTTTCTTCTTTCATTTTTTTTCAGGATAAAACCCAAGCCACTGTTCCACATAGAATGAAAGCAGTAAGGAAGAAAGTCATACTGTCAGGCACTAAGATACCTGTTGCTGAAATATAGCCCTTCCCAGACAGCAGACATAAGAGAAATGCTGATTTCTTTTCTATCCCCAAGATTCATTCACCACAGTGTTGGCAGGCAAGTACTCGATGCCTGAAAGAGTATCAGTGCAAGAAACATGCTTGGCATTCTGAGCTGCTGTAAAACAACTCCAGATATGCTGCTCCTGTGCTTCTGCTGATGAACTGCTGCATTATGGATCTGTTTTCCTGATAACTGTTCACATTTTTAAATGTATTCAGATGACATTTTCACACTGCAAAATGGCCAAATTCAATGGCTGACTGTAGCCTCTGTTCTGCCTAAGAATACTTTAACCATACTCCCAGGCTTTCCAGAACATCCTTACACTACTGACAGATTAAGCCATATACCAGTTTTCTTTTTTTCCTGTGAAGTTTTAACTCAGTCCTCAACCTGTGATTTAAGTGCAGAACTGATTACTTATTTTATTGATTATGAATCATTAGAAGCAAAAAAGCCTACACTTGCTCAATACGGTCACAGATTCTAGCAGTTTTCCTTAAATCCCAATTTGACCTGTTTTTCCCCTCTATGTCAAATAGCAACTCATCTTTGCAGGAAAGGGCAGCTCCTTCTCCCCTCATCCATGAGTGGAAGCCTTTGGAAGCCAGCTCTCTGCACTCCCATCCTGCTGTTGGGAGAAGCTATGCCAAAGTACATGAGAGTCTCTGTCTTTAAGTAAATAATTTGGCCTTATTTCCCCTTTATTATATTAGTTTGTCATTTCCAAGTTAAATACTATTCTGCCTTTTTTTTTTCTCCCAGTAACAAAAAGTTGTGCCAAATCACATTGTCCTCTGTCCTGACTTGTAAAGTACAAGATTCTTCAATTCATACGGCTCCATTTATGCAAAGAAAAATATAAAATAAAAGTTAACATATGTGTGCATTCTTTCAAAATAAATAATGAAGATAGAGAGTGGGACTGCTCCCAGCATCAAGCTCCTGGCACCATATGCTTTGCTGTCTATCCGTACATCGCTGTCTTATCTTGTAACAGTGTTTAGCTTATTTTTCCTTATGAGATCCAGCTTTTCCTTCAGCTGCTCTGAATTCATGACAGACAGTGTCAACTGTTAGAGACACATAAAGGCTACATCTCCTCTATCTAATTTCTTCCAGATAGGCCATATTTTTCTAATTTTTCTCAGGGTTAAAGAGTACATTGAAAGTCTTCAATTTTGCAGTAAATGAAAATTACTTGTATGAACCTTACACAAAGCATTGATGAGTTTCAGTTATCACTGGAAACCTAGCTGAAGCTTCTCAGAAAATTCCAGACATATGTTCTAAATACTGATTTATTTGTAAAACTAATTCAAATGCAGAAAATTAAGGTTAATTAACTGATTTATTTTCACCATTTTATCCTCAGCTTTTGTCACAGGACAAAGGTTGCATCAATCAGAAAAAAATCCTCAAGGTTTAATACTGAACAGACCACAAGCCAAGATTATTTATTTGAGTGTACCAAGTAAAAGGTCTGAGGAACTCACTACTGAGCACCAGTGTAGCAAGGATGGGTACATGGGATGGAATTGAGGACAGGATGTGGAAGGAGGAAAGCCAAAATAACGCCTGGACAAACATGGGTGCTGTTAGGAAAGCTAAAAATGAGCTTGAAGTGTGCAAGCAATGTTAAAGGCAATGGAAACAGCTTATATTGCCACATTAACAACAGAAGATGAACATTGAAACCACAAGTTTGATGCTAAATCAGTAATCATGGGCATGGACAAGACCAAGGCACCTGACACCTTCTGTGTTACTCTTTCCCAATGGGTTCTCCCAGGGTTTTATGTCTGGAGAGTTCAAGTGGGAGAAACACTGGCAGCAAACAGTCTGCAAACAACAAAAGACTTTGCAAATCTGTAATGGTGCCGAGAGCCTGCTGGTGACACTGATTGTCTGCCATTTGGCATGGATATAGGCTAAGGTCCTTAATAACAGAGAAAAAAAATACTACTCTGGCATTTAAAAAATAGCAAGGTGATAGGATAGTAATTCTTTCTTTGGCACCTGGAAAAATCACGGAATAAATTGTCTTGAAAGCCACTTTTAGGCACATGGATCAGAAACATAAATCTTTGCACTTAATCCAAAATTCCTCTGTTCCAACTAGTGACTGCTGCCTCTTATCCTATCTGGGGGCAACTTTGAGAGCTGTGTGGACAAACCTGAGGTCAGACTAGAGGAACAGACCAGCAGGAACTTCATGATATACAAAATGGACAAATGCAAAATTCTGCTTCTAGGAATAAACACCTACAATGGTACAGGGTGGGAAATAACTGGGGAGCAGGACCTAACAGCAACCTTCCTTCATGTAAGAGAAGGTTACACTGAAGGTTGACCTGAGTGCTCTACTGAGATCGTGGCTGAAGCACAAAAGATCCTGGTCAAAAATTAAAATGACAAAGGCTCTGACTTGGCATAAAGTATGGAATATTCAAAATCAGGAGAATTAAGCACTATAAAACACTGCCTAGGAAGGCAGCATAATCTCTGCTCTGGGGGAATCTCCAGGCACAGCTTGACAAAGCCTTCAGCAGTATGGTCTAAATTCGGTGTTGACTTTGTACTGAGAAGATCACTGGATCAGAACTTCCCAGGAAGTTCCAGGGTGAGAGTTTCTACAATTCTAACTAGCTCTTTTCAGGAAGGTGCTAACCTGGCAATTAAAAACAAACACCCTGCTCACCCCCCACTGAACTGAACCAAACCAAACCACAATAAAAAAATCCCCACCAGTGGCACAGCCATTTTCTATTTGGCTTATATTACGTTTTCCTAGTCAGTTAGAATTAACACTGGATTTACAAACAGTCTTAGTGCTCATACATTGCAGATTTATGAAAACAGTACTGAACTGTTTCCTCTTCAATGATTCAAGAATTTAATAATGTTTACTTCATGAAACAGAAAACATTTACTTCTTTCTATGATGGTGCATAATTTCTACAGCAACATGCAAGTAGCAAATTCAGCTCTTCACCTTTAGATATAAACACGGTGGGAATAATGCCATTTTTTCTGCTCAATAAGACAGATACAAAACTATGTTTTGGGGGTTTTTTGTGTGAGATAAAGGAAGATTTTCTTACTGTAGATGGTTTGTGAAACCATATCACAATGCAACCATATGTATGCTTCTAGTTTCTTGGCCAGCACTGGTACAGAAATAAAACTCATCAAATGTGTTTCACTTGCCCTTAATTTCAGAGAAATATGTGCACCAATTTCAAAATCATTATTAACGAGTCTTAGCAGAAGCAAATCTCTTGAACACATAATGACTAGTTGTGTAAGAAAGGACTATTCACATGAGAAAGAAACACCCAATACTTATCTCAAATATTATACCTTAAAAAGTATGTTTATTGTGTCTTTATACGATGACTGAACAGAAAAAGACTTAATTTGAATTTCTCTGTTATAGTTAAGCTACAGGCTAACAACACAGACTGTTTGTTCATAGTAAAAGTTATTTTAACAATGCAACCAAATTAAATCATAAAGCTACTCAGAAGCCCTGTGTAATTGCAAGTACTCTTTCCACTTAAGTGACCTGTTCAAAGACATTAGAAGGGCAAATGAAAACATTAAGTAGTTTAAAAACCTTCATGTTGTAAAAGGAACTCTTCTCTTAAGGATTCTCTGACCCCTTAAAAAAATTTTCAACAGTGATTAATACATGCCTATTCTCACATAATTAGGAAGGAAAACAAGATGTATAAGATGCTTAAGTCTTTCTTAAGAAACATTAAAGTTCTGAAATATTCATAAAACAATGTGTATTTATGATGTTGGAGGGAAAAAAATGCCAACATGAAATTTTTGTTTCAAGTTAGGGCAATATTCCTATTATAATTTTTCTTTGATTAGTGCCAGCATGAACATACAGGGCACAATAAAATTATAAACCAATTATCTTTTGGTAATGAATTACTGCAAGCAGTTTATTTTAGAAAGTAATAATGCACATTAAATATTAACTCAAACAAACAATGCAAACTGATTACTATTTATCTTTTTTTTTTCATGTAACCGGAAGGTTATTCAGAGGTTTCACCCAACAGAGCTACAGGTTTTCAGCTCCTGAGGCTAAAACATGGGATGTAGAGATAGAGATATACACAATACTCCAGTTCAAAATTTTTACTTAGTAGAGTTAATCCTTAAAATTACTTTTTTAATGGTAAACCATTAATTCTTTTTATGATATTTACCATTTAACTACTAAATCCCTTATAAAATATTGAAGAGCTTTATGTTAGACATTTATACAATAACAGAAGTTACCAAAGTACTTTGAACATGTAAACTATGAGGAAATATTACAATAGCATTTTTCAACTTAATTTTGACTTCTTTTCTCTCTAGCCTCTGTCCCTCTGTACATGACAATAAAAAAAAAATACAATATAGTTTTCTAAACAGTGTACAAATTTTTATGTCAAAACTTTGTGACCAACTTCATCATTTATGGATGACGAAGGAACAGGATGTGAATTATGAAACGCCACCATCTGACAAACAGGTCTGGGGCTGTCAGCCAGATACAGAAACAACTACTTTTTACTATGTGCCTTACATGTTTTTCCTAGTTAGCTCCCTAGAGATAAGAATATTATCAAGGATTTTCAGCCTTGTAGATTTACAGAATCAGTTGGAAAAAATCTGAGCTGGAAAAGGCCTGCAAGGATCATTGAGGCCAACTCCTGGAGCTACACAGGATGATCCATGAGTCACACCACGTGTATGAGAGTACTGTCCCTACCCTGTCAACATTAAAGATAAACTTTTAGAAATATAACACCAAAAACTATTTCACTGAAAAGCATGCCATAGCCTGTATGCAAACAACCAGATGGAGAAAAGAGGCAACTTTCATTTGCATAACGACTTTAATTGGAAATGCTTTGCAAACACAGCATTAACAGCATGTAATATATCATTGTTACTACAGTGGCATCCCCAAATAGCACCGATGGGATCTAGGCCTCGTTAGAAGATGTACTCTATAAATGTATATGTAGAGACATAAACCATACTTTTAAAAAACCTTTCATCTATTACAGAAATCATCTACCCCAACTGACTACAACGCAAGGAAAGACAACAGATGGTTCAGATGGCAACTGTAAATAAATTTTAGAGATAATTAAACTGCTCTTAAATATATCAGTTTTGCGATCTCTTGTTGCACCTTCACAATTTATAGTGTGTAGCCACCTTAACCTCCCTATAAAATTAACTATTGACTCCCTGCTTCTAGTTCAACCCTTTCTCTGTCAACTGGAGTTTTTCCTTCCTCCTTTTATTCCTCCAGAAGGTATAGAAAACAGTTTTCCTTAGCTACTGCCTGAACTAGGAAAAGATCGGACAAAAGTGCAGCTCAAGTAAAACTTCCAGTATGGGTAAGGAAACGTTTCTATGCAGTCTTGCCTTAATATTGCCTCCTTGTACAATAGCACCTGGTAAAGTCTTGACCAGCCTCTCAAAGGGCTAAGGAAATGGAGTCTCAGACCACTGAGACAAGCACGTTGCCATGTGGTAAGGGTGGCAGAAGGGCAACTGTCTCCTCATTTGGATATCACTGCTCCCCACCCTCCAGATGCCTCATTTTAAAAGACAATTTCTGGTTAGTTATGATAAACTATTTAAATTCTCATTATTTTCACTGCTGGTCTTTACAAAAGAATATCTAAACCTAATTACTACCTTGTGGAGAAAAAAATGGATCTTTTGTTACCTACAAGGGGCATTTCTAGGTGGTCATCATGAGAAAAGTGCTGAAAAGCACCATTCTAATTTAAGAGCTTGAGTATTTTCTTAGCTTTTAGAAAACTGAATGTCTAAAAACTGACCCATGTATTGCTGCTATAATCCCAGGATTTATGCTCTTTTCTCCCAGATAAAAGGAAACATTCTCATGGATGGAGGTTGTAAATATGCTCCTTTCTGCCCTCAAAGTGAGATAGCACCTACACCTCTTCTTTGCACTTTGGACACAGAGCATTAACCACATGCCAAAAGAGAAAGAGCGCCCGATGTCAAAATGGTGTCCTGAGTTCATTCACTGTCATACCTATAAGAGGACTGCAACTCAGTTTGGTTAACAACTTCAATCTAGTTTAACAAAGGAAGATTTTATTTTATCTGTCATTGTGAAATGTTTTATCTTTTCATTCTGAAATGTTTCATGAAGTAAGAGTTCGTTTGCATTAAGTCCAAGTTATAGTTGTAATATCTGTAATTTAATTTTCAGTGCTGTGTTCTAGCAATACTTTAAAACTGAAATGTTACACTGATGGACGTTTTCACCACTCATAATACTTGGGAGAAACAGAAGCAGCACAGCCTAAATGAATCAGACCCATTAGGGAAAAAGTGCTCAACAACCTGAAGGCAAGCAGAACAAATATAATGCTGCTCGTATACACCAGCACTTGTGTTAGGCTCACTTGATTTCTTAGCAGGCATATTAGGAATTCTATATACCTGAACTGAGTTTTAAACTAGTAAATCAAAACAAATTCCATCAAAATCTTAGTAGCTTTGGGCAACATTTTCTTCCAGGGGAAGTAAAGTATCAGATCTGACTCTACTCAGGGACTATTTGTCTTCCTGTGCCAGCCTTCCTAACAATGAATTAGGTTTAGATTGCAGCATGGTGCATTCAAAGTCACCTGAAATTTTATCTGTTTAACCTCCTGCTAATTAAAAAAAACCCCAAACAATGGATATAAATAGGGAATTCAGAAAGTATTTTAAGAGAATTGAAAAATGATGATCCAGTGAGAAAGAGAATGCTTTCACAAAGAATGATAGAACCAGTAACTGCATAGGGACCAAACCACAGCTACTGATGTTCAGGGCGAGCCCTTGGTACATTTGCCCACTGCTTGATAATATGTTACTCCCTGGCTTTCCTTCTTTTTAAGAAAATCTACCCTGCCTTTGAGTATTCCATGTAAGAATACAGCAAAGACACCTTTGGTGGTCATACAGTAAGTTAGTAACCACTCTTTAGTATCCGATTGCAATACCACAACAAATTGGTCTATTTCACATCATCCACACACTTTCACTCCCAAACCCTAAAAAACCATTTAACTAATCTCAAATTCTTCATGTATGTTTGTATATAAGTGTATGCATATACCCCCCCCCCCCACAAACCTGTAATTTTTTCCTGAAGGTCCAGTCAAACAGCTGGCAAGAATGAATGGTCATCCTTGGATGAGTTCGTATGCAAAATCAGAAAGTTTGGGTTGGAAGCGACATCAGAAGATCACTTCCTCTCACTTTTCTGTTCAGAGCAGGGTAAGCTGCAGACTAATTGCACAGGGTTTAAACTTGCCATGTTTCATGTCTTGAAAATACCAAGGATGCAAACCACAGCACCTCTGAAAGCAACCTCTTCCCAGCTTGAGTTTCTATGCGGTAATAAAGTTTTTTCTATATGAGGTCTACACCTCTCCTGTTTCAGCCCTGCCTTCCTGCCATCTTTCTACCTCACAACACTGAAAACTCTTCTCAGTAACATCCTCCTAGGCACCAGAAAAAACATCACTGGATGGGATGCTACAGGGAATGAAATGAAGGGTGCAGTTGAGAGGAGACATCATGGCCAGGCCCTGTGGAAATCCTAGCAATGGAGGGAACTTGGTGGTACCTTGTAACTGGTAATTCACATAGCAGCTGACAACCAACAGATGTCTTGCTGTTGAAACAGCAACGATGGCCTGATCCTAGATGTAATACCTTATCCCAAAGCTATCTGACTCCCAAGTGCCACCACCCCTGATAGAGCATGTGTTCTGTACTTCACTGACTATGCCTTAGAATTCACACCAGTCAGTGGCAAAGTTAAGTATGACTGAGTCACTCAAACTGCACCTAAAATGTAAAGCAATAGCATAAAAGTAATTTGAGACTGGGGAGAAGTCAGGAAAGACTCCATCCTAACTTCTGGGCTGAACCTGTCCTATTTTCCATAGGAACTCCTACTGGATAAGAGCAGTAGTTTATGTGCATTGATTGAGTAACTCAAGATAGTTTTCATTAAGAATTAGAGCTTATCTTATATTGCTTTGAGTAAGTCTTTACAGCCAGGTATTATCACCATCAATCTTCAAACCTTAAGCTGTCATAATTTTCTATGATATAGACAGGACACCTGGGACAGGGTTTCTCTTGCACTGTTGATGTGTGTCCCTGAACAAGACATCCAGTGACCCATGCCTCTGATCCAGTGGGACTGTTCAGTGAAGGGTCCCCATAACGGGATACTGAAAGACTGACAGATCAGGCACAAGGGTCATGGCTTTCCTGGGGCACTGACAGACAGATCAAACACAAGACCTTGATAAGATCTCCCCTTTGCACATGATACATGAAATAGCAGGTGAAATGTTGAAAATTAGGTCAAAGGAATAGCCAAATCAGCAGGTGAAGTACCTTCACCTGTATAAAAGCCAATGATAAATGTTTTTTTCAACACATTACAAGATGTGAAAACACCCCTGAGAAGTATGCGAAGTTGTTACGCCAGACTCCATGATGTTTGGAGAGTCATGGCAGTCAGGTGAAGACCCAGGTGACTGGAAAAAATGGAAAACATTACACCCATTCCAAAAAAAAAAAGGGTAGAAAGGAGGCCCTTGGGAACTACTGAACTGTCAGTTGCACTTCTGTGTCTCGGAAAATAATGAAACGGATCCTCCTAGAAGCTACGCTAGGGCAACTTGAGAACAGAGAGGTGATTTGAGAAAACCAGCATGGCTTTGCCAAAGACAAGACTTACCTGACCAGTCTAATGGCCTTGTATGATGGAGTGACTACATTAATTGACAAGGGAAGGGTTCCAGATGTCATTTACCTGGACTGCTCTAAGGCCTTTGACATGGTCCACCACAAACTCCTTTTCCCTAAGTCGGAAAGATACAGATTTGATCAATGGACTATTTGGTGGATGAAGAACTGGCTGAATGGTTGCCTCCAGATGGTAGTGGTCAACCATCTGAGCCTGAAATTCAAATGGAGATGTGTGATGACTTGCGTCCTTCAGGGGTCCATTTTGAGACCAGTCCTGATTAATATCTTAATTAATGACACACACAGTAGAATCAGCTGCACCTTTAGCAAGTTTGCAGATGACACCAAGCTGAGTGGTGCAGCTGACACCTGAGAGATGAGATGCCATCCAGAGGGACCTAGACAAGCTTGAACAGTATTCTCATGGGAACTTAATGCTGTTTCACAACTCCAAGTGTAAGAGACACTGACCCTTGGTTGGTGCAACCCCCAGTATTGATATGGACTAGAGGATGAAGGGAATGAGAGTAGCCCTGCCAAGATGGAATTGGGGATCCTGATGGATAAAAGGCTGGACATGAGCCAGTAATGTGTAGTCACAGCCCAGAAGGTCAGTTGTATCCTGAGCTTTATTCAAAGCAGTGTGGCAAGAGGGTGATTCTGCCCCTCTGCTCCGCTCTGGTGTAACCCCTGCTGCAGTGCTGCATCAGCTCTGGGGGCCCAGCACAGGGAGGACATGGACGTGCTGGAGTGAGTCCAGACAAGGGGCACAAAAATGATTAGAGGACTGGTTCACTTCTCCTAGGAAGAAAGACTGACAGAACTGGAGCTGAGGACCTCTTACTGTGGTCTTTCAGTACTTAAAGGGAATCTTAGAAAGCTGGGGACAAAGTTTTTAGCAGTGTCTGTGGCAACAGAACAAAGGGAATTGTTTTAAACTGAAGGAGGGTAGTTTGAGACCAGAAGAAAGGAAGACTTTTTTTACTAGGAGGATCGTGAAACACTGGAACAGGCTGCCCATATAGATGCTCAATTCTTGGAAAGATTCAAGGTCAGGTTTGACGGAGCTCTGAGCAACCTGGTCTAGTTGAAGACCCCTGCTCATGGCAGGGGAGGTAGACTAGATGGCCTTTAAATGTCCCTTCCAACTATTCCATGATTCTAAGATGGCATGCATGACAAAAGAAATGCAAGAATGAAATAAGAGAACCTCTAGCTAGATTGTGCAACCTGCTTAAACTTATATGTGTATTACATAACTGGGGGGTAGACAGAGGAATGCTAATTAAAAAAGAACAACATTGTAGAGAATATTTGGGGAAGCATGGGCCTCTAAAAACCTGGCCAAATTTTTAGAAATTATTTTTAAAAACTTAATTAATGAGCACATGCAACCACATGAGCCACTGGAAGCTTGTGGAGTAGCCAAGGAGGGTATTATTTTTCAAAAGATAAAAAGAAAACCTGGATTAAACAGTGCTAGGAAAGTACCAGTTTCATACTGTGAAACATCTGTGAAATCAATATGTGATTAGGAAAACAATGTAAGACAAAGGCACCATTATCATTATCCTTATATGCATATCTGTGGTACACACCTGTACCTTGAATGCCTGGTTCTCACCTCCCCCTGGCAAAAATAATTAAGTAAACCTTAATGAAAATAGAGAAGACTATGAGGGAACACTGGTAGTTAAGGAACAGCTTCCATAATACATACTTCTAAATATACAGAGAATACTTCAACCAAAAAAAGAAATGAGTTACAGGATGTGTGGTAGAGATCTACACCATTATGACTGCCATGGAGAAGAGGAATCTGGATCTATTTTTTAAAGCTGCGTTCAGTACAAGAACTGATAGACATCTAATTAAAATATCAAGTGGAAATTTCCCAAGAGATCTTCAAAGAAGGTGCATATAAGCCGAAAAACTCCTTGAACACAATATGGATGCAAACGCTTACATTCATTCAAAGAGAGATTAGACATATTCAGGAATGACAAGTCTATAAAGGGATATTAATGTAAAGCTGTCATGTTCCTGACTTATAATGCAAAAACATTTTGCATACTAACAGCAGGCTTGTTCTGTCCTCTTCCCTGGGTGCTGGCCTCTGTCAGAGGACTCAACAGCCCTTAGCTAACTTAGAATCACAATTCTGAAGTTTCGTTGCTTTCTCTTTCAGAATGCAGCAAATGTACAGATCTCGTTTAAAATCTCAGACCATACTCAACAGGAATTTGAGAGGAGGGGAAAAAATATGGCTATCTCCCTGGCATGCTTAATAGTGGTATTAATAAATAAAAAAGCATGGTGACTTCAGAGCAGAAAGTTGGCTGACACACCTCTTTTGAGGAGTCGCCTTTAAAGAACAGTTACCCCTTAAGTTAAGTGGGCATTTAGCCACCTTAAGATAGCTGATGATGAGACCTTGTTTCAGACAATCAGTGTGCAAGGACAGGCTCATGTCATGTACTGCTATATAATTTTCTCTTTAATCAGTAATTATCTTCCTTCACTCAGCTACAAAAGTAAAGGAGCATCTGCCTTTGTATAAAAACCGTGCAACTAGTTCAACTATCACTGTTTCCCTGAACCAAAAGAAACTACAGATACTCTGATTCTGGAAAAACAGACATAAAGCAGATGCTTTGATGCGCCGATTTCTGTCATTTTTCATAGTATTTAACAAACCTAGGCTTCAACAAGTTGCAACATTCAGTATTTCTTGACCAGAAATACATTAGTGGCAGTGGCATTTCTGGCTGCAGCTGAACTCCCTAGGACAAGGAGTGCTTTGGTCTTTGAACAAAATATTTTAAGCCATCATTCTACTCTTATATTTTACCTGACTAAATCTCACTAAAGGACAGTCACATTTCAGAGATAAAAACACCCTCAAAAGTGTTTGGCCTAAAGAATATGTTTTTCATTGCTACTGAATGATGAAATCAAGATAGGCAATTAGAAACAAATGACATACTAGCAAAACTGAAATAATTTTAAAAAGGATTTTTTAGCAACATCTTGGAATAAAAAGAGAGGAGGCCACATAGCTAACAAGCTTCCTAAGCAACATCAGTCTAAAAAGCACTTTCCAGGTTGTACAGTATAATAAAAATAACTGATGTTTTGGAAGTGTACAAACTACTTCAACCTATATAAGGTAAGAATCGACAAGCTGTCTCCTCTTTTGAATTTTATGTAAGTGAAGTCTCTAAGCAGAGCACAAAAAAGTACTGTGGTGGGAAGGTGTAAAAAAACAGATTATGGGGAAGCCCCCCCTAGGGAAGTTGATTTTAATACATATCTTGCACTGTACTCTAGAATATCACAGTGTTAAGAAAAGAGTACATTGTTTTATCATTTAAAAGAAAAGTAAGAGTACATTGTTTTATCATTTAAAAGCCCAGATGGCCACGAAGGAGCTGTTATTCAAGACAGGCTCTAGCATCCCACAGGATTTCCAGCTTAATAATATGAAGTCAATTATGTATCTGAAAAGGTATGGCAACACTTTTTTTCATCTCAAGTCTAGTTCATCTTTTTTAATGTATGGAGAGATAAGGGTAGCAGTAAAAATTAGCACACTACAACTCCCATGGAAAATTTCCAATGTGCTATATGACAAATCTGTAAGTGTCGTGATGTCTACTTTTCAAATGAGATGATATTCCCCTGCTGTATAGAAAATGTTCTCAAGCATGTAACAGGAAAACAACTAAGACCACTAGTTTAGATTGTGGTTTATTTTCATTTCTTTTTAAATTCAAATCACAGCCTTTTTAAGCTTAGAAGTTTTTTTAATAGTAATACACTTCCTGCATGTCTACATTTAATGTGACCAAAATGAGAAGTATATAGCAATATGAAGTCAAGAGGGTTTTTGCGGGCAACAAGATTTCATATGCATTACAGTTGCTTTTCCAGAAGATGATCCTATAATCACACATGGCTGAACAATGCAACTACAATCTGGAAGGCTATTCACAATTCATTTGTAAAAAAGATGGTATCACTATTCCCAAACCTTTATGGAGACATAAAGCAGGTATTTAGTCACCATAAAGCCAAGCAGACACAGATGATAATCAAACTCAATCAAGCAATCCAGAGAACTCCAAAACCAAACCAAACACAAAAAACTCCTAAGACAAAACCTTTAAGAAGGCAACTTCAGACAAAGAAAATAAACCCCAAACAAAATACTCCAGGTCAACCCCTTATCCCACTTTTCTATCTATACAACTACAGGATGAGTTCACCCTTTACTCTGTAGTTAAAGTATACTTCTGAACCAGAAGTATGAAATAATATGATCTACTACCAGTTAGAAAGAATCAGGATAATAATACCTCAAGAAATTTCCAAAGATTTTTTCAATTAGTAGATAAGGGGTTTAAGGAGAGTAGGTAAATATCTCTGGGCCTGAAGCAACTGGTACTTTAAATGTGGATCACAGCTTTGCATGCATGGCTGTAGAACAACTACCAAGATCCTTTACATGAAAGGGATCATTTAAAAAACCCAACTTCACTCAAAGTAGTGGAAGGCAAAACTACAATCTCTGTCAAAAAATAGTGGTTCTATCAGTAACTATCAGAAAAGCAGCATTTTGCTTCATGTGTAAGGCTGAAACAGGAAAATATCAGGAGGAGGGACCAAGGAGAAGGGGCAAATCAAACTGGACAGAACATTCTGGAGAAATTCCATATAATAACAAAAGGGGCAGGAAGGCCAATGGTCCTACTGTGAGAATGAAATTAAAATAAATGTATATAAGGCCTCAGGGCTGTGTTACCAGTAGGCCTTTTCAGAATCCTGGTCAGCAGGCACACTGGCCTCCACAGCTGAGTTCTGTACTAGACAGAGTAAATGAAAGATAAGAGGTGCCACATGCCTTTTTCATTCCCATTTTTCCTTCTCTGTAACTAACATCTATCACACCCTTCACTGGACTTCAAGAGATTAAGCCTGTCTATGATACACATGCACCTACATATGTATCACCTCCCTTAGGACAATCTGCCTTCTGCTGAAGATGACATTGGACAGTAAGGTAGATAAAATTTGCAGAATCAGAACCAACCCAAGGTAGAAATAATGTACTCTGTAAACACTGTCATGCATTCAAATACTGTCCTTGGAAGTCCCAGAGACGGGTATCTTTCTTTGACACCAGCAAACAGATTTTCTTGACAACCTGTAACAATTTTTGTTGGAGAATTCAGTAATTTCAGTGGATGCACAAGCTAGACAGAGTTTATGACAATTCAAACTAGCTTTCAGTTACAGCTGCCTCACCTACCCACTGAGACAGCAATTGATAGCCTCATTTTTCAGATTGCTCTGCAGACCAATCTTGGTTCAGCACATTGTTATCAATACCCCGGATCAGGTTTGTAATATATTATTTATGCAGCCTGTGTAAACCTAACAGTACTGTACATGTTAGTACTACACCTTTAGAGACAAGGTATCATTTTCAACACAAAGACTTTTAAAGAAGGCTTGCAAACTGTGTATTTTAGAACATTTATTGTGAACCAGATTCTATACCTTCTGTTAGAGATTAGTTAAGACCAAGTGTTCAAGCAAAAAGGGTAAATTTTGTAAATAAAATGAAGAAAAACATTTCATGTGAGTGCTTTGAAAAATTTTCTCCTCTCAGTATTTTATACTCCAGATGCTCCTCTGATACTATCTACACTCAAATTCTATGAAACAAAAACTTAATTCATATATTTGAAAGCATAACTTTGTATTTTAAAATGCAAAGACTGAAATGCAATTTTACATCTCCTTTATTGATAATAAGCTTGAGAAAGGTTCTTTCCTTTCCAAAGGCATCTATGTGCTTCTTCAACCACATAAAAATAAAAAGGCAAAATACAGAAAAAATTAAAATTAGTCTGAAATAATTTAAAATATATAAACTGTTTTGGAAATTCAGAATTAAGACACAAAGACAATTCACATAAAAACACATTAAAATAACTTTAAACAGCAAAAAAATTCAATGTCATATTTTAGTACTTCACAGGTTTGTATTATCTTCAACTTAATTAATCTGTTGGAATGAGAACCCTCAGACCCCTCAGCCTGTTCTGAAAGCCAGACTTCATCCCTTGCTCTTGTTTTCTGGCAGCAGTTACTGAGACCATTGATATAACCTGCAGGTTACTGCAACACCAAGTCACACCTTTCAGGTCAGTCTTAATTCTGAAAATATTAATTAGCTATCTGTGACAGAAGAATCTTGATCCTTGCTTCCCCCCTCATATGGCATTCCATATGGCACACCATAAATTGCACTGCTCCAGTCTAACTACAACTTGTGGAGGAGACAGGGCATGGAGGGAGGCAAAAATGGCACCCTCCTCTAAGTGCCCCCAACTAGCTCAAAAACCAAGAGGACAAGTTTTTCAACTTGTCCAGTAACTTTGAAAAATGAAATTCAGACCTGGTTTCCAGTGTTGTTTCTGGAATGCTCCTGCCATTAACTAATTAATATCTAAGTTCTCAGCAGCAGCTTTCTATCAAGACTCAGTTTCTTCTACCAACTCCAACATGGTTGTGCTAATTAAACCTGTTTTTAAAAACCTCAGACACTGTCAGCTAGAAAATTGTCGGTAACAAAAATTCAAATACTAAACTATAATAAGTCAAAGACCAAAACTGATACAGCCTAGACATACTGTGTATAGTATAGCAAGGAATAAGCCCCACAGTGAGTATGTGCCTCTTCCACCACCCAATTTCATTTGCAATTTGCCCTACGAGCTCTCCTGAATGATGAGGCATTAGAGCCTTACACTTCACAGCTGAAGTATCACCACACTGCCTCTTCTCCCTTCCTTGCATGTAAACAAGTAAGAGCTCAGCCTCACTCTCCCAGCTACTCACAACACGTTCTGTAACCATAATAGAATTCTACTCTGAATTCTTCCTTTTTCAGCAGAGAAGTTAGTAGTTATCCCAATAAAAAATTGGCCAGCATCCTGCTCTGTGAGGGAAGAAAAAGGTGTGTGCATGAAACAAGGGGACAGAACTTCCACTTGCATCAGGGATCACTTTAGAGTCAAAACCACATGAGATGAGATGGCTGCACACCCTGGCACACAGCACATCACTAGAGGCTCTAAAAATTATTTTTTTTTAAAAGAAGAAATAATGGAAGAGACCAATTTTCATTCCAAGGAAGTGTTAATTGACAGGACACATGCATGCTACAGTTCCCAAAAACACTGAGAAGAAACTCTGATTTATGTCCTACACATCATACTTCAAATTTGAAGCTTCAGAAGCCTAGGAGCCTGAAATGCCTCCTAGGATGAAAATAAGCAGGAAGCAAACTTGCACCTAGGATTACTGCTCTTGGAGCTCACAAGCAAGTTCTACTGTAGGTCTTAAAAGTTTTTCTGCTTCACCCTTTGACAAATTTAGAAGAAACATTTCCATGTCAATCTTCTGACCATTTTAATTCATACTAGTTTTGTATCTGTCACTCTCCTACATATTTTTAGTTACTTGTTGAAAATCTCACAGCTATGTCTAGTTAAAGTGTCAAATAAGAGAACAGGAAAGGAAGAAAGTATCTATTCTAAGGACTTCAGAGACTCAAGTCTGGTTGGGAAGTGAGGTAACACATGAGGGGGATTTGTCACTAGACTCTTACTAGATTTATGTTCTTGCAATGTTTCTGAGACTCCCCAGTGATGCAGAAAAAACAAACCCCACAGAAAATCTATTACTTGCCCTAATTTCTTGGGGTCTATGGAGAGTAGTCTTATGTAATAGGCTATAAAACATAAATCTCCCATTAAACACATAGAGACTACCCAAAAAGAAGGAAGCATCATCTTCTTTAACGTAACATACAATCATTTTTAATTATTCTACAGGTCCTCAACAAATGGGGCTTTGAGTCTAAAAATGTTGTAATAAAAATTTAATTAAAAAACCCAACTAAACAAACAAAATATCAGTACCAATAATTAAATCTCATTTGAAAACTAATAACTTTGCTGTCCTATATGGCAAATTTATCTTGTTACAAGAAAGAATTTGGTCACATATATGTGAAATATGCAGTAAATACACATATTTATTTATTACGAAGATTATTATTACTCTCTAATATCCTTAAAAAGTATTAATATTCTTCAAAGTTTAGGCAAATCTAGGTCTCAGTCATAGGTCTTCAGGAAGAGCAACATCTCCTAGCAAGCATATAAGCTAGGACTTTACCAAATCCTACTTATTCCTTTACCTCTTTTGAACTGGAAAGCTCCTTTCCATCATAAACTTAGTCATGAAACAAAGATAGAGAACTTCAGTCTTACAGATTGGCTCTGCTGGGTGAGAGCTTCCAAATATCACACCCCTAGTAAGACACCAGCCTTTCCTAGACATACCAGCTGATATAAACCAAGTCAGAACTCCTGCCACTTCAGGATTACACTACCTTGTCACTTATTTTGGTTCTTCATATAATATGCCTGCGGAGGTAATTTGGTGCAGCATGTGTCAGTCTGGTTAATCACTGAACTAGATTTGTGTTACCATCCAAGGTAAAGTACTAAGCTACAGCAACTCATTAATGTGAAACTCAGGCAATGTACTATTTTTTTTGAACACTCAGATTATTTTAATTTGTTTTGACAAAGCATCCATATTTACTCTGAATTTGAAACCATGGAAATAAAGGAGATTCTCCGTAACTTGCCTGTAACTTAAACACTGAAAATGACCATGACTGTTCCTTGAGCTGTCTGTCAGTGAAAACCATCACAAATACAACTGAATTAAAATTATACTGCAGTTTCCACTTTATAATCAAGGAAATCCCTTGATAAATAAAACTAGCTCCTGCAATTGAATTTGCATATGTAAAATTTGCAGCTCTACAGCTTGTAATTTCAGAGAAGGACAGAGAAGATTCTTTGGACAGGCAAGCACAAAGACCATAAAGGACATGGGCAATGACTCTGCCTTAAGTAGCAGAGGTGTTTGCTGGAGGTGATGTAAGACAGACCATGTCCTTTGAATATGAGGTCTCTATGTGAAACGTGCTGGAGATGCTGGGGTCTACATCAGTGCTTATCAGCATTTCACAGAATCACAGCACCTCTGAATGGTTTGGGTAGGAAAGAACTTTAAGTCCTCCAGTTCTGCTCCCCTATGACCACAGGCTGTGACCTTTCACTAGACCACGTTGCTCAAAGCCCCATCCAATCCTGCCTTGATACTTTCTGTGATGGGGTATGCCCAGATTCCCTGGCCCACCTGTTCCAGCTCCTCACAGTGAATAATTTCTTCCTAATATCTACTCTATGTCAGTTTGATTTGCAAAACGAGTTTCAGCAGCAAGCAATGAGATTCCACTCACACTGTACCTATCCTACTGTTTCCTATAAACCAAAGTAATCTCACGTCTTTGAATAAAAATCACACCCTGCTCCTGCGCTCCGTATCCCCACCTACACACACATGTTGTCAGCATACAGATTCACACCAGGTAAATATGGATTATGGCTTCTACATATGCATACATATATAAATTGTACTTATTTTATACATAGAAAGACTGAAGTTTCCACAAGAGGCCTTCCACTGTCCTGTTGCTGTTAAAAATCCTGTGCTCTATGCTTTCCCTTTTCAAGACATCTCATGGCCAGCACATGCTCAAGCTAAAAGCCCTACTTAATATTACATACATGGATACTTAATACTACAAACATATATGTAATAAATTAAGCTTAGCAAATGCCACATGTGAAGTAGTAAAGAAAACAGATGGGGTTTTTCTGATTTAGTTAACCAGACTTAATAGCTGTGCAGTTAAATTGCTAGCCTATTTCAAAGAGGTATGTTGTTTATTCCAGCAACCAGGCTTCCAAAGCAATTTTGATTTTTACAAGATGATATCATGAGACTGTTGAGTATAGTTGGGTACATTTTCCACATAGTTTTAATATATGTCCAAGGTCCTTCAGAGTTCTGCCCTTCGCTGCACTCTTTGAAAAGATCCTTTAACAACAACCTTGAGCACATATTTGCCCACATCTTCCAAAAAGATTTTTGCCATTTTCACATGGCATCCTTCCTACAGGCTTTCACAGCAGACTTATCCAGAAAGAAACTACCCATTCTTAATCCTTGGCATAACTAAATAATTTATTTTGTTTTTAACCCTGCCTTTCTTTCTTTCTCTTGTTCTTCATCAGTCCAGCTTTTCACATTTCATTCCAAACTGAACATGAGCTTTTTGAAACTGCACATGTACAGCAAAATGAAACCACTGGGCCATTTAAATGCCAGCAAGGTGTGCAGAAACAGTGGCATCAATCCATGTTTCTACTTTTGGTTTGCATACTCAAAGGAGCTGCTGGCCAGTAATTCTCCAGGCACTTTTCACACTCTCCATTCCAACTTGCATCTTCTCAAGGGAGTTGCATCATTATCACTATTATGGGCACATATTGAGAGAGATACATAGATCTTCACACTAGTCTCCTTTTCAATGGGATCCTAAAAGAATTCAGTATTACAAAGCCTAAATTTTACATGGGTTTGGGGAGAATGAGGAAGCAAGTCTTTTTTGCCAAACTGTTCCTTCCCTAAGGTAAAAGAAATAAAGTCAGAGATCATATTTTTTACAACACTCATGTGAAAGCAGCCATCTCTCTTCCCTCTGAACTTTCGAAAGACTCAGTCTTTAAATTCCCAGAAAACTCAAAAGCTACATTTACTTGGTTTAGCTTTTATTCTTTTTTTCCCTGACTTTTATTTCAAAAGAGCATTATTTTTGTCTGAATTTACTAAACAAAACCAAATGCCAGCATATGAAAATCTTACTTGCCCTATTAAAAGTTTATTTGCTTTACTTTTTAACCACTGAAACATGAGTTCAAACTTTAGTTCTTACAAGAAAAATCTAAAACATGTCTCTCCAGAAGTTTAATTAAAATTTTAAAGCAGGATGCATGACATCCCAACTGAAACAAAACTCTTACTCTACAGAGATGCTGACAGTAAAAAAATACTTCTCTTGTTAGACTGACATCTTACCATTTGAGTGATAAGTTATTAGACAGTTATTATCCAGGAATCCTTATTTTCTTGTTTCAATAAAGCAGCTTTATTCATCTGAAAGTATGAAAAAGACCTCATACATGAACTGCTTCTAGCTGTTGTGAACTTGCTGAGAGACTCAGCTGTTGCCTATAAGAGAGGTACAGGGAAACTACATGACCATTTTAGAGGAAACAGGCTGAAAATATTTTATCCACATATTTCTCCTTGCACGTATTTTGTGAACTTGACAATAATTCATTTAAACATTTTCTCTCCCACATACAAGTTTCATGAAGTGGAGAAAAATATACTGATAAAACTCCAGACCCTGCTTGTACTGTGAACAAATGCTGAACTTCAAACTATCATCACCAAATTCTTGAACCTCACTACTTTCCACTGAAATCTTATAAAATGTCATATGGCAACTTTATCTTCTTATCCTATTCATTTTTGTATCCAAAACCAAAAATTCGCTTTTAACCACTGATGATCAAAACTCATGGTCAAAATTCCAACAGAATAGAAGTTGCTTTGAATTGTTGCACTTATTTTATTCAAAGTCATGTTACAAAGTAAATGGAATTTCCTCTTTGAAAAGACTGCAGGATTTAGCTTATATTGCTTATATCCAGCACAACTGGGAGCACCATAAGTTAGCTTTCCCAAGAAGCCTGCAACAGCAAGGAACTAAATCAACACCACATGCAGAGAACTGCATTTTCCAAAGAAGTTTAAAATGTTAGAGACATGAGCTCATAAATAGTTTTTTTTTAAATGTTTCTGAAAACTACTTGGTGCATTTAACTATCCTTCAGGCTATGCTGAAATTCTCAGCACAAGACCAACAGGCTACCTTCACTATTTTAGATGTCTCAGCTGTCTGCTACCAGCTCTATCCTTTCTCTGCCATCCATTCTATCCTTAATTGCAGAGATGCAAAATAAATAAATAGTGCTCCAAAATAAATTTTAGTGAAATTGACACATAATTTTCCTGATTTTTTTTCCCAAGAAACTCTCTTTTGAAGAAAAACAGTCCATCAGTTCTTCCCTTCACCCTTCTGAAACACCTTCTTTCTCTTCCTTTTAGCAGTGAAATGCAAACATTTTCTCATCACATGTTCTTGGAAAACAGCTGAGAAGATAATTCTTAGTGCTAATTACAAAAACAAAACAAAACAAAACCACCAAAAGATAACTACAATACAAGCACTGAAACAGAATGAAACTTAGTTACATTTAATATTAGTAACTAATAAAATCTAAAAAAAAATCTGATTTTATTTTAAAACAACAAAAGCAAAGAAGATGTTCAGGCAGCTTTCTGTTGATGAATATGAAAAGAAAGAGGAACGAAGCTTCTGCATTCACACTGCAAGTTATTCTGAGAAGCTGTCTGCATTATTACTATGAGGCAAATCTGGCTTAGTAATAAACCTACTGTGGATTAGGAACTATTAGGCTCAGTTTCACTGCACCCATGTGTACAACTGATATGATTACAGGCATACAGGGGGTGATAAACAGGCTTCTCCGTGAAAGTATTTCCACCTAGCTGACTTGAAAATTGATCAGCTTGAATTCATAACTGAAAGGAAAAGGTAGAGATGTGTTCAGCATGCATTTCTCCTGAATTTCTCTGTGAAAGTCATGCACACACACTTTTGAATGAGAAAATTTCATGCAGGCCATTTCCCCCTCTGAAAATGCAGCCCCTTCCTCCTATGAATCATAATCAAATTCCTCTAAAGTCTCTCTTATCAGGCCCAAGAACCGGTCCCCCATGTTTACTGAAATAATTTATATAATCTTATATACTTCTAATGAAGCAGCACTTCGCTACTGTTTTGTTTTTGTGAGTTTTTTATTTTTATTTTTTGTTGGTTTTTTTTTTATAAGGGGAGATTCTGGTGTGTAAATCATGCAGAAGCAGAAAGGTAACAGATGGCTGCTGGAGCTATGCCACAGAAAAAGCAGCGGCTGACAGAATCTGTTATCCCTTCACAGCTGCAGATAAAACCTTGACAGTTTAGGATAAAATTTCATTAAAAAAATGTAGCTGCTGACAAATGAAAAAAACATCCACTGGAAAAGACTATGCAAAGAAGATTTCATCCTGCAGAGATGATTTCATGCATTTAAAAGAATTTATAAATACATGAGAGATGAAATGCCTTGCTGAAACAAGTTCTGCAATTTGGCAAACCATGGCAAACTCAGGTAAAGCCACAGGAGAAATCAAACCCCTTTCTCCTGTTTTTTCCTGAAAAAGCGAACAGCAAAACATCTAAAAGATCCCCCTGTGCACAATCTGTGTGCAGCCAGAGGTTTACAAGACATCTGACAGCTATTCTCATGCAGAAAAATGCCAAGCCTTTCCCATTAAAAGGTATTGGGAGTAATCACAGAACTACACATAAACCCAGAAAGTAGTAAAAAGGGTAAGCCCTTAAAGGCCAATTTTTTGCAGAAGGGACACAAATTCATTTTAAGGCCTTAAATCTAGTTATGGTGATCTCAACATGCATGTAATTCCAGGATCACTTCACGAACAAGAGAGGCCGCTTCTCTTTGTGAATTGCTGGACATGAACTACAACTGACTGAACCAGTTCAAGTATTTTGGGTTTTCTGTGCAGCAGTAAACTCCACTGGGAGTGAACAGTAAACTTCATAAACGCCCTGTTGTGAACGGGCTCAGGCATCCAGGCTCTCTGCAAGCAAGGAACTGACTGCACACTCCCGCTTCAGATCCACAGCTCCGGGACTGAACCACAACGGGCACAGCAGCAACATCACTCAGCTAACAGGAAAGTACCAACACCTCTGAAAAACAAACACCTGGAGGTTGCTCCAGGCTCACTCTTTGCCTGGACTCCTAGTAGCCATCTCCTGGTCAAGAAAAGCTACCACTTTTCACACTTGCAACAAGAGCTGGAGTAGGTGAGGCTGATGGATCAGCACAGATTCTGAGAGAGAGCCTCAATGATGTTATGCAGCCCTGGCTAACAGGAAGGTAAAGGAGTTGCTTTTACTAAGAAACCCTGTTACACCTGTGCTGTCTGGACCCGTTTCTCTCATCAACACACACGGGACCACTTTTCTTAAGCTGCAGCTATCAGGCCCAAACTTTCAAACCAAGTTTTTACACTCAGGATGCTTAAATTCAGGTAGGTAGAAAGAAAAACCTGGCAACAAACAGAAAAAAAATCCAAAGTCAACCCTCCTCTTAAAAAACAAATCTATGAAATAAATACCTCATGTCCTCACATGGATCAAAAATATTATCAAGCTAACTTCAAATGATTTCTAAAGAGTAACAAACATATATCAAGATACTTTCCTTAAACCTGGGTAGCATTTGCTCATTTCCTGATGTTAATTATTTATCTTGGGGTAGAGTTTACAGAGGTCTTCCTTTCTCCACATGTGCCTTCTTCCTCCTTATTTTTACCTCTGGTATGTTCAGGAAACCTAGACAACTCACTCTTAGCCCTCCTTTGGGCTAAGAAAACCTGTCAATTTCTTTCTGGGACTTCAGCTATCCAGACCCTTCCACTTCATTGCACAGTAAAGACAAACATGACCCCCAAATGATTAATGGCAAATGGCAAGCTAAGCAGCAAGAGATCTGACTGGTGGCTTAAAGAAACTAACCAACCAAAACCAAACAAGTAAAATCCCCAAATATTTCACAGCCTAGCGACTAGGAGTTTCCCTGGCAACAATGGCTGCAGTTTTCTATGGGATCAGTAGTATCTTCTGCTTCCTAGGAAACCACTTGCTTAATGCTAAGAACTGAGGTGCATCTCTGAACCTCACTTGTTCACTGAGCTCCTGGAGTGGGGCAGTGGAGTGGGCTGAGAAAGAACAATCTAAGAGAAGGTGATGATTGCCAGGGAAATGGTGATGCACCAGAGAAATAAAGGCTGGAGGCTGGACTTCACATCAGGCTCTGATCCCAAAAGAGGGCTATGAAGATGGTGAAGGGTCTGGAGGGGAAGCCATGAGGGGTGGCTGAGGTCACTTGGTCTGTTCAGCCTGGAGGAGACTGAGGGGAGACCTCATTGCAGTTACAACTTCCTTGTGAGGGAAAGAGGGACAGACACTGATCTCTTCTCTGTAGTCACCAGTGACAGGATTCGAGGGAAGGGCCTGAGCTGTGTCAGGAGAGGTTTAGGCTGGATATCAGGAAAAGGTTCCTAGATGTTGGGCACTGGAACAGGCTCCTCAGGACAGTGGTCACAGCATCAGCCTGACAGAGTTCGAGAAGCATTTGGACAATGCTCCTAAGGCACATGGTGTGATTCCTGGGGTGTCCTGTGCAGGGACAATTCTACTTCAATGATTCTTATGGGCCCTTTCCATCTCAGAATATTCTACGATTCTGTGATCTTGAGTGAGCTGGCAGAGATATGTAGATTCTCATTTAGCATATTTAATTTACATAGAGCTGAAGTTTTTGAAGTCATTCTTTATTTATAAAAGCTATAAAGTTTTGGTAGAAACTAATAAAAGTTGTTGATCATTCTTTCCTTTGAAACATTTTAGCTCTGCTCTACACTAGAAATATTTTTTCAGCAAAAGTTTGATGTCATTATCTTGCAGAAATATTCTGCAGTCTCAATTTTAGCTCTTGTTTCCTGCTTATAAAATAACTATGGTGTATCACATTGAGGTTCAGCTTCTGGAACTAACAATCTCTGCATGGCAATTTGTCTCATGATTGAGAATGACTTTCAGTTGATTCTTTTAATGAAAAAAAATTGAGACTACATGTCCTGATTTTATCCCACTTCTTGAAATTTTCCCCCATTCATCTTCTCCATCTATTTCCCTCTTCTCCCTCCCATCATATGAAAGGAAAAGCAAGATTATCCTTTGAACTTCAAAGCACCTTAAATTTTTAACTTATTCTCAAATCCCTGTAAACAGTAAGATCATTATTACCCATTTGGCTGATGAGATGTCCAAGAGCTACTACTGAGAAGCTTCTTATGTGGTTTATCTTGCCAGGAGATCGTAACAGCTTACATGAGCCCAGTAAAGCCTGAAAGTATGATTCTTCTCCTTGTTTTTAATGTCTGGTTAGAAAATATACTTACAACATTTCCTGGCTCTTACAGCCTGTCATCACAGAAAGGCAACACACAGATTTTGCATCTGTCAAAGTTTGCAAATGAGCCACAGGATGCTGAGCAAAATGTGTGGCAAACAAAGGGAAAAATTGCACCAAGACATATATTTGCCATTAGAAGCTCAGTAATGCCATGCAAGAGCCAAAAATGAGCTATGGACAGTATGAAGTACACTGTCCACTTAATTCTTCTTGGATGAATGAGGCCATTAAATTATACATGAAGAAAGAAAGAGAGGGAAGGGCTGTGTTGCTGTTCCTCAAATGGCAGACCAGCTCTGAGGAGGAAGGAAGGTTAGAAATAACAGAACTTCAAAAAGGAAATATCAGTCTCACCTCCCGTGAGCTACTGGAAGTGCACTTACCAACACCCTGTGGCTCTGCTGCCAGCATCCTCCTGAACACTCTAAGGAGCCTTTCGCTTCCCTCCCTTCAGAATAACAGAAAGGAATTACTTTCTGATGGAAAGAGAGGATTGGAAGAGCTAAACTTGCGGATCAAAACAAGAGACAAGGCATCATCTCTCTCAAAATTATACCCTGCATATTGCTAAATAAGATGCCAATTAAAATGGCTACACATAACCTCTTCTGCTCTGCTCATAGGTTAGGAACTCTAAGCTCTCCTGGACATACTCATTATTCAAACTACATGGACCAGCACAAACCACAACGTTACTGTAATATCCTCAAAGTGTGATGTTCTGTGATTGCAGTAGAGCAGATCTGCTAATTATAGGATCAGATATCTTGAAAGACAGGATGGCAACATTATCCTGAACTGCCAGTAAAATGGTACCAGTCAAAAAAGAGAAAGTGGGTAGTAAGTACTTTATGAATTAAGTAAGTACTTGATTTCTTTCCTGTAGACTACAGTTCCAAACGGAATCTTTTTAGAATTTTCTGTTTCTTCGGTTTAGTTTGGTTGGATTTTTTTTTTTACTGCCAAGCATTCCTCCTAGAGAAACAAGGTTACTAAACAATAAGGGGCAAATTCCAGTGACAACAAATAGCAAATACAGGTGGATAATTCTGTACACACTGAATTGCATTTGCTGTGCTGTGAAATGATTCCACCTGTGCCCAACACCTCCCCAGCCATCTATAAACCACCTCAATGTAAACAGTAAAGTTTACAGTATCTGTTGGCATATACAGCAATGTGCTCAAATACACACAAAAATAAGTTTTACAAGTTCTGGATATCAACTCTTTACCTTGCCATAGTTGACACCTGCAAGAACCAGTCAGATGCCTGTTTATTTTGCCCTACTCAACCTGGAACTAAATACTCTCTGGGAACGTCTTTTCCAGAGAAGGTTTCCAGCTAGGTCCCAAAATTAACAGACTGTACGATAGTCTATGGATTCTATCCTCACCTATTTTAAGGAAGCAAGCTTCATCTTTAATTATCTTAATCAGGAAAGGAAAACAGATTGCTGTTTATTTTATCATAGCTGCCATGCTTTTTAAAAACTAACTTGTGCACTAAGTAAAAATTCCCACCTTCCATGTAGAGGAGATCTGTATGAAGAACTGCAATGTACTCCAGACTTGCTATTCTTGAATTTGGTGTATTTTTGTGCTGTTTAGACAGTTTTTCATACTCAGAGGAATATACATTAAATCCTGAGAGACTGTATGATTTCTCTGTATGGAAAGTAAACCAGGTATTTCATTCCTGTATGAAAGGAGTACTTAAACACAGACCAACGACATGAGCACTCTCAAACACTATCTGACGGTTCTACCAATACAAGGGGCCTGGCCTGTGTAAATCTGATGCAAAAAAATAAAAAATCTTTGGGTGTTCACAGGACACCTAGAAAGTTGAACTGTTGGATTCTAGAGATAAGCCTACACTGCCAAAATTTACATTCTCTGTTCGCCAACATCCCACCCGTGTAGGATTATACTGTTATTTTGTCTTTAGACTGCTCGGAGTGCCTGGTTGTTATTCAGATTTACAGACTAATAATATTAATACCAAGACAATTCTTGTAACAAAGTGAGATTAAATACATGGAGAAGACTCCTCCAGAAACATTTAACAGGCTCCAGACTCTATGTGCTAACCTCATAAGCAGTTTTACTGGAGAAATTAAACTAGAGTTTTACTTCTATTAGTTTTCTTACAGAAAAAGAATGCTCTCCAGCTTGTATTTTGCAAAGGAAATATATTTTTGGAGAGACAAAAAAGAAAATAAAAAAAGATGAGTTTTGAAAGGTACAGTTCCCACAAAATGTTCTGATCTAATTTATATCCTTTCATACATGAAAAGAAAGCCAGTTTAAAAGCTTGGAAGATAGACAGCACTCTTGTCTTCTGCTTAGGAGGAAATAAAGGTCAGCAGAAGTAATGAAATGAGAAGTTGACTCAAAAAACGCAAAACTGAGCAGAAATGTTTCAGAGTACTACAGTTAAATCGTGTAATACCCAGAAAATTTTTGTCTCTGTGCTGACTTACACCCAGACAGTTCTAAACATGAGAACTCCTACCAGATAGCTGGGTTTAATTTATTTTTTTCTTGTGAAGTTGCAACATGAATCTCTACTCATAACTGTTTTTTCTTTTTAAACAAGAGCTCAATCATTTTTGTAGTCTGTTCTATAATGAATAATGACCTTTTTACATCTTCATTCACCAACTTATCCCAATTTTTCTGAAAAAATAGTTTCAAAGGTTCTGAAACACATGAAAGGTGAAGCTGTAACAGAAAGTTTTAAGTGCAGTTCAATATATTTCAAGGCAATATGAAAATAGACAACGAGCTCTGAAAATCACTTAGGTAGCCATAAAGGAGTGTATTTCACATAATTCTTGCTGTTACCTCAGCTTCTTGCCAGCTTCTTTGCAGGAGGTGACCTGTCTATAAGTGTTTAAATAAAAGCTGGTGGGAAGTCACACAACAATGAAGACACCTGGTGATTGGTGTCAAATCACACATGGTGAGTTTATAAACCAGCAAAAACACAGCAACCACAAAACTTCATTGGTGTGTATTTAAATGGAGGATGTGAAAATGTTCTATTTTTCATCTGGTGTGTAGCAAGTGTAACTTAGCAGCAGCTGTGCATGTACATGGTTTCTTACCAGGTTAAAACTTCAAAACTTAAGTAATTTATACACGCTTGGCAAGTTGGGATTTTGGAATAAAATCTGGAAGGCACACATATTGACAACTGGATCCCAACATTTCTGTTTCTAGGACTTCCCAGTTCTCCTAAAATTTAGAAACAGACAAAATAAAACCGAAGAATAAAATAACAACAATAATAATGTTAGGAGTAGACAAACCACAGATAATTTGCTGGTGCCAAGAGAAGATTGATTTTCTTTCATGAAAGCAGGCTGGAAAATACCATATTAACATGTATTTCTGATCCTTTACTCAAGACTTCTCTCATTCACAGTTCAGAAGAAACCAAATAATTATAAAATAAATATTGTGTTCTTTCCCTCCTTATACCACATCTTCAACTAAGAGATTATGGCATGAAACAGTTGACATCACAGCCCTACTACTTATTTATTTTCCTTTTTTGATATGAAGTAAACATAAAAGAATGGTCTGAAAAATCAGTCTGTAATGATACGAACTTTTCCATTTTCCATATGCAGAACTTAAGTTTTATTTCTGACAGTGATATGGGACTTATTTCCTTTTTAAATAACAAAGCCTCACTCTCCAACAGTATAGATGTATAAAGTTTTTACTCCCTGTTTATGAGCTCCTATGAGCTAACAGTCTACCTGCATAAATTAAAAATTATCCCCTGCCAAAAACTTGACTGTAGAAATCTTAATCCTCCCTTTTTTTCTTTTTTTTAAGTTTTTGTCCTAAACTTTAAGTTAATGAACGCTGAACTGCATTTTATGACATCTGGATGATGCAGAACAGATGCTGAGCTAAAATTTCATTTGCCAAATGTCAGCTTAGAAGACGTATTTAAATTTGGGAGTATCAGTAAGACAAACTACATGGTGAAAACAATGGAAAAAATTGTCAATTACATCAATGCCTGCTAACCATTTTTCTGGGCCTCCAGACAGAAATTGAAGAATTCAGAATTCAGAAATTGAAGATTCCAGAAAACGATGTTCAATTTCAGGAATGCTAATTGCTTATTAGGATGAGTACAATCTCTTCTGGATATCTACTTTTTCATCTTGAGCTGAATGACACATAGGAAATGCTAATCAAAAGCCTGCAAATACAGTGCTTTTGTCTTGCAGATTTTCCTCTGCCACTGAGTATTTTTTTGGACCTCTGGTTGGATAGGTAGGTTTGGGGTCTGAAAATGATGCCTACTATTGCCCTCCATGATTTGTCACAGTCACAAACCACTCCAACCAACCAACAGAAGCAGCAACACGGATGTTAAGGACACTTGTGACTTCTCAGCTGACACAGTGCAGCTGCTGCCCAACCTGTGTATTTTTTTTCTTGCTGTGTAAGATATAACTGGTAGCCCTTTTGGGCATACAGCACAACTTAACACAGCCACTGAAAGCCTGTATTGCATTTGGGTCATTTTCCTTTTCCTGGGTGTATCTCCCACATTCTACCCTAAGTAATTTCTATCTTTCCATATTATTTTTTGAAGTATCTGGAAAGCCTTTCATTTTATCACTTCAACTCTTGGAATATATTGACATTTCTGTAAACGTTAAAAACAAATTCTGATTGCTTTTGTTACTTTTCTCCAAACTCCTCTCAAATGTTCAATGTCTTTCCAACAGCTGAATGATCAGCAAGTGCAGTAGGCGACACTTGTGAAAACCTCGGTGGAGTACGGCTTCTGGGGACTAAGGCATAACATAACTTAGCGTGCTCCTGACATCTCTTTATCAGAATTATTCAAAACAGCATCCAAGGGAAGAAATTCTAATATATACCACACACAGCCTATGGACCGAATGAATGAAATCAAGAGTAATGCAAACCTATTTACCAAAGTTTTGTACAATTTTCCAATCCATCCAATCAGAAGTAATATTTAAGGATCCCCTCTAAAGGCTTTATTAAGTTCATTTTATACCTAGATGCCTCCTTGCTCCTGTTTTACCCACAGAAATCAATACTCATGAATGTACAAATCGTATCACAACACAAGGAAGAACCAAAAAAGAAGCAAATGAAAAACACAAGAACATATCCTATACATTAACTGGCTAACAGTTGCAAAGTGATTGCAAAGGAACTGAACAAAAATAACCTTTTCTTAAAAAGATATTACATCTAAAACTTGTAGAGATACTGTAAATACATCTTTCTTGTTTATAGGGAAGTGCATTTTCAACACCATCATGTTTCTCTTAAGAACATTTCATATAGATTACAGTAATTTCTCCTCTGGTTTAGTGCACTCCTAATATATGTTTCTATAAGTTTCAACATAAGACAATTACAAAGCAAAGCTCCTTTTTCTACATGGGCTCTTATATTCTGAAATACAATCGTTTCAGAAAAAGACGTTTTTCCTCTCATTTCTCATGTTTGCTTTGGGGCAGAGAGAAGAAGGGGTGCAATTAATTTTTTTTTTTTTTTTCAAATTTCTGCAGTAAGGGGGGGGGGAAAGGTTGAAGGCAGAAGTTTTCTCAACAAGTAAAACTCTGCAAGCAGTGATGTTTCTGATGTACCATAAAATATTATCTGCTGTTTTATTCCTGAGTTGAAAGAGAGAAAGAACTGCTATACTGCTAAACAAGTAGAAAATCAGTTTATGAATTTACTTTTTTTTAAGTTTTGGGAAAGAAGTGTTTTCAAATTTTTACTTAAAAACCTCCAGCATTTTAGTTGCAGGCAAATTTCTGGACTCTCCTATCATTAAATTACACACTACAGCCAACAAACAAATAAATCAATCCATCACACCATCTGTCAAAGAAAAACCTTGGTATAAACTAACACTTTCAACAAGTTAAACTCAAGTTACCAAAGAGAATTGCTTTCTTTTCCCTCAAAAAACAGAAAAATCACTAAGTGCATTGAAGATTCCAGCTAGCATTTCTGTTGCTATTATCATGGAAGTAAAATAATTTCCCAGAAAATTCTCCCTCTAATTTATGTGCCTGCTTGGGCTATAAAGTTTCTTCTTTCCATCTCCCTAAGTAAATGAGGATGGTCATTAGCAACATTAAAAGTTGTGTTAAATATCTGAAAAGCATGCACAACAATAACCATTCCTGCAAAGCTGTAATCATACATTCTTTTACCACGTATTGGCACTGGAAGCCTGTAAAATACATGGAATGAAACACAATGCTGGTTACACTGCTCAGTCTCATTGCACAACACCAAAATACCATTTTCTGCAGCATTTATCAACATTACATATAGACGAACCAAGAACTGCAACAACTTTTGCCCAGGAAACAATTTGAAAATTCAATCCACAAAGGCTACGGAGTCAAAACCATCACTCCACTCCTCACATTTCCACAGAAAATTACTTTTTTTAAGCTTTTGAGGGGTGGCACTATTGAAAGCAGGCTAAAGACACACATTCAAGACCACACCTATAATTTCATTGCACAGAACAGCTCACGAGAGCTTTCCAAAGTGAAGCATTGGGACAATGCTGTCATGCAAACAAACTCTTTTGTGTACCACCACAGGTTTTTAGTTATTCTTCATATCCAACAGCAGAAACACGCAAAGCAAACCGCAATTCCGAACCTCCGCACGAGCAAGAAATAGAAGACAATGAAGAAGGTTTCACCCACCTGGGATCTTTCTGAATGCTATCAATGGAAGGTGACCTAGCCAAGGTCCCTTCGGGTGGGATGGCAGGCCCAGATTTGCTGTATGGAGATTCAACAGAAGGACAATACTGCAGCTGTCGGTAGGGGTCTGCGTAATTGGAGGCGGGGCCGGCCGCATAGCTGGCCCTCTGGAAGGTCGCGGCTGCGTTCTGAGTGCCGTGCTGACTGCCTGTGCGCTGTAAGGGTACGGAGTCGACACCAGGGGAAGATGGGGCTACGACAGGAAAGTAGGGACAAAGTAAAAAATTGAGGACCTGTTCACAGAAATGGTTAACCAGGTCTAGGCAGAGGAAAAATAAAAACACACACATATAAAACGAGGGTTCAAAAAGAATGAGAAAAAAAACAAACAAAAAGAAACAAGCAACATTGTCATTTTCAAAACCTCAGAAGGAAATAACCATCAAACAAATTTCTAAATGACATGCCAGTCTGGACTAGAAGACCTTAACACCAATTAAACAGATTGGAGGGGCGTTTTCACCTGGGGTTCTAACTGCCCTAACACAAAATGAAGGGAGTGCAGAAGCAGCATGGGAATAGTCAAGCTAAGGTTCACAACCACCACTGAGCGAGGCTTTTGCAGTCCTTACGGGGTGGAAGTCAGACAGAGCCACCAACAGGAGGAGGATCAAAGCAGGCTCAAGAGTCCAAATTGAGCCAGATGGCTCTACAGCAGAAGAAATACCCAGTCATGCCAGATTTGTAGCCCTGGTATCCATAAAGCAGGTAAAACCAAACACCTGATACTGAGAATCACTGTATATGCTTCATTAACCCACCTCCTGCAAATTTCACCTTAAGACTTAGGAGAGCGTTATTGCTAACTGAGTCTGGAAAGGGGCTAAGCACAAGGTGACCATGTAGATGTCTTAATGCAGGCCAGCAGCGGCTGCGCTCATACACCACAGCTCAAGATTAATGCATTACCAGTTCTGAGCAGCTTAACCAATAGCTTTAAACTGACTTAATGCTTTTGCGACTCAAAAATCTTATTAATCTCTCTTGTAGCCCATTATCTTTCTGTTACAGCACTGGGGAGTGGAGATCCAGTCCACTGGATTAAACGTGCAGTATTTTTGAACCAAAGTCCAGTTAATGGCAAATGGATTATCACTGTAAAGGGAAGTGGACCAATACCCACATGATCTTTGGCCTGGAGACAGACACAAATTAAATTCTGGCTCTGCTCGGAAGAAAAATTGGACTGTTTGAAGTGGCACATGAACTCATGGTGGTTGCCATTTCTTCCTGTCCCAAGACAAAAGGAATACTTTTGCCAAAAGGAGTGGCCCGTGTCCAGGGCTATTTTTAGCTGGGTCAAATTCATATGCTAAACTGCAGACAAAACACATACTGAAGAGACAGGTTTTTATAACAGATTTCCCATAATTTTTCATTGGCATGCACATTTAAAAATAAATATTCAATGCATTATATGTCCATGAAAGGGATTTTAAGCATTTTATCTCAAAGGGTCAGCAAATTAAATATAGTGAGCTTAAGATACAATCAACATGGTTTTGTATGACCTTGCGCTTGTAAAAATTACAATGCCTTAAAATTTTAAATTTATATTGAATTTTTGACTTATTTTTTTCTTATGGTTCAGAAGTATTTAATTTCACAATATCAAGTATCATAACTTTGTTACAAACATAAGAAAGTGGGATCACCCACTTATTATTACCCCATCCCTTGAAGTGCTCAGGGTCAGGTTGGATGGAGTTTGAGCCACCTGATGTAGCTGAAAGGTCCCTGCTCACTGCAGGGGGCTGAAACTGAATGACCCTAAAGTTCCCTTCCAACCCAAACCAGTCTATGATTCTATGATAACATTTACTCACATATATAGTAACATTTTACATGTATTGTTTAGGTTTAATTACTAGTGTGTGTGTGTATATATATATATATATATATATATACATCTCCTTAAGAAACGTGTAATTAAGACAGATTTTTTTCATAAAACTGCATCAGTTCAAATATATTAATAGTATCAGCATATTTCAACATTCCATGCACAAATCATGCTAAATTCAATGTTAGAAAGGAAGAAAGACAAACATCACAGATTAATAGAAAATACAGAATTCAAAACCGAATTTAGGTGCCTTGTGAGAAAAAGTAATAAAACAAGTTAGAGAAAATACTAGAAATATTTTCAAGTCAAAAACAGAAAATGTAACTGTATACTGACACAGAATACTCTTAAGCACTGTCACTCCATAGAATATGCTGCTACCTTTTGACAAATTATAGGGGAATTGCAAAAATCTCTACAATGGCAATACTGCTGAAAATAAGAACTTCATTACAAACTTGATTGCCTTGCAAAATATTCCACAGTATTTCCTTCATCTCCTTTGCTAGACAGTTCAATGGCAATCGTGTTTGTTTTAAAATTATTTGAAAAGATTTCTTTCTATTTTCTCCTTTGCCTCATTATCAAAATAGGTATTTATATGAACTGAAACTGGCTGTCATCCTAACACCTACAAGCTTCTCAAGTCCCTCTGATTCATTTCTCAAATTATCTTCCTAGCAGACTTACTTCCTTTTGAATTGTATCACAATGAACACAGAAGTGCCATATTCAGAACATGAGAATGAGGATCTATGACTTAAACATTCACAACTGAGTTTATTTGGACAGTGTTACCCAGACCAACTGAAAGAAAAACAAGAATATTCAAACAACTAACACTTTAGAAAAACTCCATCTAACTTGACTACAGCCACTGACAATGACTGTAAAAGAGTTATGCTTTAGCAGATATTTTTACACCAGTAACTGTATATAAAACTGAAGCAAAAGCATCTTCTGTCAATACACTTCCCCTGCCTAAGCAAATCCGTGTGGCAGCCAAACCTACCGACTGAAGTGCAGCTCTTTAGGCAAACTATTGAGATCTCCCTTTTATTTAGCTATTCAAACAGCAAAGCCAGAGTGATTATGTCTAATGACATAAATTCAGAAGTCGATTTTCTCACTCAGCACAGTAAATCTTCTCTAAGCACAGAGCATCCAGAAGGTACATACCTGGACCAAACCAGAAAGCATTCACATACCAGGTACAGTTGCAGATGGTCATGCAAACTTCTACCCTGTTTTAAAATTTTAGACACTTACCCTTTCTCTAACTTTTGCATTTGAATCTCCTCTCAAATCCAAGCCAGCTACGCTTTGACCAGAGCCTCGGTGTTGGTGAGATGATAAGGATAGGGGGCTTGCCCCAGCAAGGGAAGAGAGGGACAAGAAGGAATTGCAACAGCAATGTTTCTGGGGAATTGGGATGCTTTTCCCTCTCCCACCAGCCTGAGATCTGACCTGGTTGAAGCAGAATCATCTCAAGTCATGTTGTTGGCCTGGGCCTACCACTGACCCTATTCTGCCTCTACATAAAGGTAAAACCAAAAGTTATAACCACAGTGTGAAGAAACAGCTCTAGTTCTGTGAAGCTTGAAGGTAAAGGTGTCCACAAAACCAGACCTTTTTCTGGTCTTCTAATGCCATAAAATTGACAAGGAGATCAAGATTAAAATCAAACAAGTAAAAAGCCACAAAACCTTACTTATCCTGTATTGCATTTTACCTAAGTGACCACCCACAAAAACGCTGCTTTCAATAGTGATGGCTCCCTTCACTTTGTAAGAACATACATGGAATTGTGGATTCTGAATGTCAGGTAAGTTTCTGAAGCTCTGCTTGCACCTTTTGCACTGGTCAGCCTCCCCATGGCTCCTTCCAGGGACTGCTTAGCACAGTGGCCTTGCAGAGACACAAGGAGACGGTGACTGGCACCCAATCTCCCCTCCCAAGTGCCCCACTCCAGGCACAGAAGAGGGGCTTGCACAGTCCCTGCCCTGCAGCTGAGGCCAGCTCATGCTGGAGGGAGAGCTACAGCACACACACTCTGCTGCAGCCAGCAAAGACCCAGTACAAAAAATTACATGCTCAGTTGTAGGCCAATGAACCTCTATATGTTAACAAAATTTTACGCTTCAATCTAAGAACTGTCCTTGAAAAAGACAATTTTAATTTTGGGTTGAGCAAAGGGTAGCACTGAGAACTTCTGAAACGAGAATTTTCCAAGTGTGCATTTCACACTGTGCAAATTGAGAACTACAGTCTCAGTCATCTCACTTTGAAACCTAAAAATTTAAGGTCTTGCTTTAATTTGTCATGCCATTAATACCTTAAAGATCCTGCATCATCTCAGCCCCTCAATACTCCAACCAAAATCACATACCCAGCAAATAGAGCATCTGGGTACCACACAGGCATTTAGTATGTTCTTACAAATGCTGGTCAAAGAGGAAGAAAAGCCCCCACTAAATATAAAGAAAACTCTCCGAAGACCTGATATGTGCCCTGATTATGGTTCTCTTGATTGCAGAAATAAAGAAAAACCAGCCTTTATAGTTTTCTTTGGCTTTTGCATAGTGTTAACAAAGATATCACAACTTTTATGTTAATGCTGATAATTTAGGTATATCACTAAATACGTTCATAGGCTCAGAAACTGACTTTCAACTTTTGAATGTTCCTTTCACATCTGTGGCAGATGTTAGAAACCCCTTAACAAAATGAAAAAGCAAGAACAACTTGATCTAGGCAGGGATACTATTGTACCATACCTGAGTATCTTAGGGAGATCAAGTCTGAATATGAACTGCTAAAAAATTCAAGCTTTCTTGAAGCCAGAGGACATTTTGCCCAGTTAACCTAAGAAGGATCAGATGTTCCAAAATTATAAACTCATTAATGAGAATTATCTTGCTACACCTGCTTGCTGAAAATTACCTCTCTGATGCTGCTGTTTGATTTGCAGGTATTACCTTGTAAAATTTTCCTCTTATTATTTGATATTAGTAATTCAGTTCCTGTGCTAACCTTCTCCTAGTTTCTTTCACAGAGATGTCAAAATTATTTTCTTGTTTTCTCCCTTCACTTTTTTTCTCAACTGATTTGCACTTGCAGTTGATTTAAACTCTCTCGTGAAAGCTGAAAATTGGATCCCAGTGAGGTATCTTCAGTGTATGTCCACACTCCCTCTAGGAGTTCATAAATAATATAAATGCAGTGCATTCTGTTGGTACCAAATCTGAAAGAAGATTTATAAAGCAGACATTTTTCTCATCTAATATAAATATAACACAGTGCATTCTCTGTCAATTAGAAAAAAAACTCATCAGGCTTGGGACATAGAAACACTTTAACTTAAAATGCTGAAATGAGTGTTTTAAAGCATGTATCAGCCTTTTTGTAATAGAAGTTTAACAAAATAGGTGTTAATCAAGCAACTAGCGAATTGGCAATCCAAAGGAACAAGCACAAACAGTCAATTTTAATAATGCTCAAGATAGATGGTATTACAAGTAACAATAATAAACATGTAACGATAATGATAATAATGATGATGATGATGATAATAATAATAGTAATAATAGTAATAGTAATAATAATAGTAATAATAATTTGCTTAGCTGCTACTTTTAGAAGCACTTTTCCACATGGGAAGTATAAAATTTTAGAGAAATACATGGTTGAGGGAAACTGAAAATATTTACTGAAAAAGGGGAGAAATCCTCCTCAAAATTGATATTAGTAACTACCTGTAATGCTGTTAAGATTTGTTAAAAGTATTGTCATATCCTCTGCTCAAAGTACACATGCACAAGAAATTTTGTACTTCAGACATGCAAAGAGAGAACAAAACAAAACAAAAAAGCAAACACTACCGGATTTCAAGATACAAGGCTCCAATTTTGATTTAAAATATTTAGGACCTTATGGAAATAATAATACCACAGAAGTTCTGTGGAGGCCAACAACTTTGCTAGGTGACTGCTCATACTCAAACCAGGAAAAACACCATCTACAACACTACTACAACTTTCTGTTTCTCTTGTTTTCCATTTGCTCCTTCCTCACTTTTCTGCACTCTTTATTTTGTCCTATTTAGTTTTTCTTGCAATCAGAATTCCAGTCTCCCAATTCTCAGCCAGAGACAAATAAAAAGGACTTTTTAGCAAATCTTCCTTTGTACCCTCTTCACCAGCCCACCAGCCTTTGCTCTCAAACACATCAACCCTTTAGAGCTTCCAGCATTGTCCTGCCTAATTCTTTCTGCAGGCTCCAGCTTTCTCCAGATGTTCCTATTTTGTGTAAAGCAGGGGAAATACGACCTCCTTTCTTCCAGTCTGCTTCCCCATACTCAGCTCAGTGCTTTACACAGCTGGTCATGGCAAACAGGTCTCCCTCTGTACAAGGTATATCCTTTACGGGAACATAGCACAATGTACAGGGGAAATGCAAGCAAAATAAAGAAATTGATAAAGAACAGGATGGTGCATAGCAAAAAAGGCGTCTTTTCCACCCACGAACATGTTAGTCATAATTTCCTCAAGCACTGGTTATACCTGACTGTCACACCTACTTGTAATTAGTATGTCTACAAGCTGGTGCAAGTAGGTATTCAGTAATATTTTTATCATCAGATGTTTTCATGACATGGCGAGGAGGAAGCCTTTTCATCAAGGCAACATCCCTGTGTCTACCAGATGCCATCACAGGAGATTTATATTTTTCTCATTTTTCCATCCAATCTTCAAAATCACAGGTAGATATTTAGCTGCTATGCTCCTACTGCTATGGGAAATACTCAGGGCCTCTCTGAATTTCTTAATAGATTCATTGCCATTGATGGCAGCTGTAAAGTACAAATCCTAATAAAGGTCATAATCATATTCAAAGTGAGTGTCCACTCTGACCATTTGCTACTTGATTACTTCTGATAAAATCATCTTCTGACCATTGCAATATCTAAATGCCATTGTTTTGCAGAAGAATCCTTTGTTTCAGAGAAACCAAGGAAACAGCACTTATGCTCTGCATATTGTGTTCAGTAAGCATTACAATACAAAAACTGACAGTCTTTGAAGATTGAAGAACTTAAGTTTGCTATTGCACTGAGGTATCCTTTCACTTCCATTTTCTAAGAGTGTTCTTTAGATCTAACACTAATTGTAACAATAAGGCTGAAGATTGCTTAGAAACTGATGTTTTTTCTAAAATGCTGAAAGAGTCAGTAAAAGAAAATCCTGCTTCCTTGATTTCTGAGCTATTCCTCTTATTTACACTACAGCTTTCACCTGGTCACTTTGAAGGCTTGTTCCACTTCAGTTTGCACATTCTCACATTATGTCTTAGTTTCTTTTTTTTTTTTTTTTCTCCTGTTGGGAGAAGTTGTATAACTGCCACTGCCTAACCCTCAGCATACGGAATAATTTTCTTCATCACCAATTTAGACTTGGAATGTCTTTACTACTAATTGTTTTACTTATGGATTCATTGGGTGATTAGCTGGTGTCAATGTGAAATCACCTGGTGCCACCAGCATTGGCAATTGAAGCAAATGACTTTATGAATGAAGTAATCTATAAAGATTTTTGTATCTCTAAGCAAATATTAATGCAGAAACAGGTAGATAAAGTAATTCAGTGAGCAGCAATGGTAACAGAATTTGTATCTTAGAAACTTGTATTTCAGTTCAATAGATACAGCAGCTGAGATGAGCTAGCTCCCGCCCAAGCTTATACTGCAACAGTGAAACCTGGAGTCTAAACTTGAATGGAGCCTCTTCCACAACCAGGTTTGTCACAGGCTTCACTGCTGTGCCCAATCTCACATCCCCACACCCATAAGTTCTCCAGTTCTACATCCTTCCCTCCACACATTCTCCACCACGAGGTGCCAGAGTTAAAGCGTGTCCAACGCAGTAACACAGCCTGTATCTCAAAGGCCGTATCTCAAAAGCATATATAGGTAAAGCACCATTTTAAAATCCATGTAGTCCAAGTGGACACCAGGGTTTCATGCAGATACTAGAATTTCAACTATATATTTTAAATTATTTCAGATTTCCAAATAAAGACTGGAACAACTTCCTTCCTTGTTTACAACAAAACAGAGAAGAAGCCTCATTTTTCATGTTATCAGTATTAAGAAATACAATACTCCTTTCCACCTCCAGGAACTGACTACATTTTAAATCTGCCAGATTTTAATATCACTAATGTATGCAACTTTCATTCTCAGGCTGAGCTTCTACCATGTTTCAGTGATGCTGCCCTTCACATAAAAAATGGTGCTTAAACATAATGTCATAATCAGATGCCAACTTTGCCTACTAAAGGCATTATTTCCAAGATCTTTTCTCAGACTGTCTTTCCCTGAGCTGCATCTCTCAGTTTAGGGAGAACACGCAGTTTAATTAATTTGTTACATGAGCATTTAAACAGAGAAATCAACAACTGTCCTTTCAGAATCTGACATGCTAAAATTCATCACGGGAATTTCCTCACTAGATATAAAATTCAATCCTGAGCAATGGCACAGTATAGGAGTCATATACACCACTTTCCTCCTCTTTGCAGTAATACATGATTTCACATGCTGTGTGTGGGACAAAATGACCCAACAGGAAATCCACGCAGATCACACTGCTACACACAGATGAGCCTACTGCAATTAAATTTCTGCTTTCGCTCCAAAAACAATCTTCTCTTGAAATTTCTAAAGTTTCCTATCCATCTGGTCAGCCTAAAACTGTGCACATGGACAAAAGTTACAGTCATATATAAAAATATATATTATTAGTATGAGACAATGACAGACTAACAGACTGCACTGCATTGTGCTACAGCCATCAAGCACATGGATACCTTCTCCTTCAGATTTTGACTATTTCTTATTTAGGGCACTATAACCCTAAGTAGTAAAGTGGCAACTACATGGTATTTCTTAGAGCACGTTACTGAACTTCAGCTATTTTAATTAGTAGTTTCCACTCTAAAACAGAAAGCTGTTTTATTATTAAGGCAATCACATTCCTGTTCCACTGCCAAACCATGTGATATGTTCACCTTAAACATTAACCTGACTTCTGCAAATGATAGTTTAAAAGTTGTTGGACACATTTAAGGAAAAACTACTGTCTTTGTATACTTCTTGTACTCATAAAAAACTACATGTAAACTGCTGAAATTATGACAAAGGGATAGCTCTAAAAGTAGCCAGTAGTATACTCCAAAAAAAAAGAGAAAGTGTTGCAGTGACTAAATCCACACTCCCCCATATTGTTTTAAATGGTTCCTCCCCACTGAACTCTGCCCAAGGGCCCCCCTTTTCCTCAGCCTCCCATCACCCCAGCTCCCTCTCCCCTCCCTCTCCCACTGGCCCCCAATATTCTCTCCCCTCCCTGCTTATGCCAATCAATCTTGTCTCCACCCCCCAGCCATCAGATCACCGGTCAATGATGCTCTGCCCGCTCCTTATGCTCCTCTGTATAAAACAAGATGATGTCCTTTCTTTGGGCTCATTTGGCCTCTGCCCCCTTCAAGGCAATAAACTCATTGGAATCCCAAGCCAATGGCCCCTCCTGCCTCTTTGTCTCCGGGGATGCTCCAGAGTGTGTGAGAGGCTGCCTGTGCCCACCTGCAGGGCTGGGCTGTGTGTTTGTGTAGGTGCTGCCAGGCACTGCCAGAGTGGCTCCACCAGGGACACTTTGGAACAGGCGTGGCACCAATCCATCGACCCCACACACCATGTCAAGAAAGAGAATATAAATTGAATACAAAAATAAATAATGGACTGGTGATTTTTAGGAGAGCCTTTAAATGTAATACTACAGAAGGAATGATCCTCTAACGTTAGGATTTAGTCGCCTTAAAGACATTACTGGGTAGTTACCTCAGGCACAGCAGTGTTTTTGTTCAGCAAAGATTTACAAGAATGAGATTTATGAAAGGTGTTTATCGAATTTTTATTTCATGAATGACAACCTAGCATTTGTATGCAACACTGAAGTATACAAATGAGCATAGATGGCCTGCATCACTAAAACCTAATGTGATGAGTCTTTAAACAGAGACTACACCTGTACAGTAAATAGATGACAAATACACCTACAGTTTCTGGCACAAGCACTGTATTTTCTCAGTAGTATCTGATGAGAATTACAGGGTATGTACTCCCCTGAGCAAGATTTTATATTCACAGCTCTCCCACAATAAGTGGCAAAAGTCAAGGGGCACCTGAGAAATGCTCATACATGTTGCAAGTTATTCTTATGTTAAAAAAGGAGAATAGAAGAATTACATGGAATAAAATGCAAGCCTCTGGAGGTATCCTGCTCATGGGAGAGAAGAAAGAGATCATGGATACCAACCATTCTAAAAAGGTTTCTATTCTGAGTGGTAAAATCTTGTCTGTCTTCATATGGGTACAACAGGACCCAATATATGGAATTCAATCATGGGCTCGGCACTTTGAAATTACAACTATCTTATTTGGAGAAATGCTTCTGCATCTAAGGGGGATATTGCTTTCAGATTACAAAGGTGATTCCGGAGGGTTTTAACCTCTGACCACTTCCCTCTCCATTCCTGTCCATGGGATACTGCTAAAGTTGAAAACAGTGTATTTTGTTATTCCCCTGCCAAATTTTTAATAGGAGGGAAATATAATAGAAAATTATATATATTATCTATATTTTATATATATATATATACACACACACTATATATATATATATATATATATATATATATATATATATATATCCCTTATATATACCCTAATATATATATATATATCTTTTCTAGGGGAAAAAAAATCACCTAAAAACATATGTGGAAGACTATAACACAGGTCAAACTATATGAGAGAACCTGGATCTGACAAACGAAATGGAATTATGACTTGGTATTGCTTTGAGGTGATTTGTTATTCTTTATGCAGATTACTAAGGTATTTTCTGCTCAATTTACTTTGTACTGAAGATTTCTTTCCCACTTACTTCCTATAATTCTCTCTCCCAAAACAATGTTATCAACTGAATGTCAGTTAGGAATACAGGTCTATTATCACAACATTACCAAACTGAAAGAGATGCAGTCGTAGGAATAATTTTTCTTTTTAATTTCTCTGAAAACATTATGTCCTATAGCCAGAACTCCATGCTGTGTGATTTATCAGCATGATCCTCAATTAATCTGCAGCTGTGCCATCACAGCACATCCGTGTACAGCACATCAGCTTGTGACAAAACAAAACAACCTGTCCCCCAACCAGAAAAAAAGCCACCACCTAAGCAGAAAGAAGCAATATTTAGTATTCATAACCTAACTCTTTTAGATCAGGAAGAATGAAAAATAAAATGCAGATTTGAGAAGCAGCAAGAAAGGACAAAGGGTTTAATTCAAATGGGGCAAGTGAAACCTGATATTTCTGTTGCTCCTCCTTTTCCCTGAACTGATAATTTTAGAGACAAATAAAGAAAAATATATATTTGAAACCAGCATCCCCTTTTTCTTTTAAATCAAATACTTGTAATACAAGAAAGTGAATGTAACAGATAACTTTTCATTAATAGCTAGATGCCATTCTGAAACTAATTAAACCAATGTACTCATTGGTGCTCCCTGTAAGAACCTGACAACTAACTGCATGTATACAGGATTTTTTTTTCCTCTAAACCCCTTGAGATTTCTTTTACTCATTAATCTGAAGCCAATGGAATTACAAGTGATACATCTGGTTAACTAAATTCCAGTTCCCTACTGAAAAGCAATACTTAACACTACCTGAGAAAAGATAAGCATCCATTAACTGGGATATAAAGCGTCATTTGGAACGTGCCACTGGTGATATGCAAGGGTCAGACTTCTGATTCAAAAAGCCAAAGTTACATTTGCACACCTTTCAGGTGCAGAAAACTGCGAACTAAGCCCTCTGTATGTGATTCCTCATGACATTAAAACTGCAATCCCTCAATGTCATTTTACATATTCTCACTTTATTTCATACTGTGTTAATTTTCTAAATTTTCTGCAGCACGTTTAAATCATAAGACAGCTTCAGTGATTTGAAACCGCTAATAACAAACAAGCTACCAAGGGACCATCAAAAAGATATGTCTCCAAGTAAAGTTTAAAAAAAAACCCACTTGTATTTGTTTCAGATATCATCAGAATGCTGAGTATCAAATGCAAATTCAGAAAACCTCTGATATCAACATAGGCTGGGGAATGAAGGAATTGAGAGCAGTCCCACCAAGAACGATCTGAGGGTGCAGGTGGATGAGAGGCTGGACACGACCCAGCCATGAGCACTCACAGCCCAGAAACCAACCGTGTCCTGGGCTGCATCCAAAGCAGCGTGGGCTGCAGGGCAGGGAGGGGATTCTGCCCCTCTGCTCCACTCTGGTGAGACCCCACCTGCAGTGCTACAGCCAGCCCAGCACAAAAAAGACATAGACAAGTCAGAGCTGGTCCAGAGGAGGGCCACAGAGATGGTCAGAGGGCTGGAGCACCTCTCCAGTGATGGAAAGCTGAGAGTTGGGGTTGTTCAGCTTGGTAAAAAGAAAGCTTCAGGAGACTTGAAAGGGTACCTGAAGGGGGCCTGAAATAAAGCTGGAGAGGGGCCTTTAAGCAGGGTTTTTGTAACAGAACAAGAGGCAATGGTTTTAAACTGAGAGATGCTAGAAAGAAGGAAGGCTTTTTTTTACGATGAAGGTGATGAGGAGCCACTGGAACAGGTTGCCCAGAGAGGTGGTAGATGACCCATCCCTGGAGATATTAAGGGTCAGGTTGCACAGGGCTCTGAGCAATCTGGTCTGGTTGAAGATATCCCTGCCTATTGCAGAGGGGTTGGACTACAGGATCTTTGGAGGTCCATTCCAACCCATGGTATTCTATGATTCTATCATTCTGTTTTAAACTATTTCATAACCACTAAAAAACCCCAACAAATTTCAAAGGTCAAAAGATTAAAGGTTTAAAACCTTAAAAATGGTTCAAGAACAGTTTATCTGTAAAAGCAGACAGAAAAACACTATCCGTTTGTGATACCACACAACTACAGTAAAGTAGCTTAATTATTCTTGAAAGAAGACTAAATCACTCCAAAGGATTCAGACATCTACATTTTTCATACATCAAATTTTCAAGTACATGAAAATTGCTTCACAATACAAAAAAAAAGCTTCACATTGAAATAATGACTTCTAAAAGTATCAAAGATATCCACTTCTTTATTACGTACCAAGACAAATATTTAGAGTCTTGTGAAGAGGATGCACTTTGGCTCAATTCAAGCATCCTTTGTAGCCTCATTCTCCTTTTGTACAAGACAACAACAGAGGTAAAAAGACATAACAAAATTTTGAGAATCAAAAAAAGGCTAAGCTGGACCAGCATAAAAAACAAATACAACAAATCAAGTCCTTGGGTATTTCAAAGCAGCATTAAGAAGCCCATGCATCATCCTTCTCCATCCTTGCTCTAAAAAACTATTAAAAAATTCTTTGGACCTACTCAGCAATAACTGTTATCACAGACCTGTAGCTCCCTCACTGGCAAGGCAGGGCCATTGGGCAGCAGAGCAGCACTCCCTCCCAAGTCAAGGCAAGGGCTCTGCCCCACCATGCCAGCTGCAGAGGGAAGGCAGGGCAAAGGCAAGGAGTAGTTGCCAGTAGCTCCACAAGCTACTCCAAAATGCCAGACTTCTGTCTACCAGACCAGTGAGATGGAAGTTCAAAGGGATCAGGCCTTTCCTACAGGGATGGAGGCCCCTGGTAGCGGGGGCAAATGACATGTGAACCTGGCTCTGAGAACCTGCCCTGCTTCACTTATGCAAAGTAAATGAGAAGAGGAGGGGGTCAGAGCCATTTGAACATCCCTAAGAACTAAAACTTGCAACTTCCCATCCCTGCAAAAAACCAAACTTGAACAAACTAAGAGTACAATTAATTTTGTACGGGATGTTTGTGCCCCTGAAGCAGAAAAAAAATGGGGATTTGACTTTTTCCTCTCTACTTCTACTTTTGGTCATGCATAGAGACATGATCCTCACCACAGACACCTCATCAGACAGAACAAGGAGTCACATTGTGAGAAAGCCATCAGCCCAGTGACAAAGGAAGAACCAGGATTTCTTGTACACCTTTTCCTTGGACACTGCTTCACCCCAGAACAGCAAAAGCTCAGGCAAAGTGCAGCAGGCATGAAGGAGCAAACACTGCCACCTGGGTCCTCTTCCCACCCCTCCAGCAGTATTTAGTCCATGAAGAAAGACTGGACTCCAGAAGAAAACACTGCTTCTACCCTACTAAAACAAGCCACACTTTTATAGGGGAAGGGTAACATTGCTAGGAGCAGCACTTGAGATAAGGCATCCCTCAGTGCAGACTCCTCCTTCAGCAAATAAAGTATGAGGCAGGAGTGGGATGGAAGGAAGAGTGCAAGAGCATCTGTCTAGATATACAGTGGCAATTCTCACCTTTGGAAGTTTTCCCTGAGCCACATCACAGGACAGTGAAATACTGTGTTTTCCCCTGCCACTGGCAAATGGCCAGGAGCAACAGATAACTCTTTCCTTTGAAAAGCAGCTGCCTTGGCTGTTCACAGCTCTCCTGTCAGCCTTCTTCCTCCACACAGAAATACAGCTTGCAAAGAGACATGTTTCTGTTTAGCACCTGCCATCACAAATTCCTCAGGCCTCATCTCTTGGGCTGGTTCTCTCTGCCACAGCGCACAGGGAGCTTTTGGTAACAGACAGCTTCAGAGGAGCTGGTGCACTGGTGCAAGCACTCAAGTATCAGTGGGAGGAACCTCAGGGAGATGAACCTGGCCTGAAGGAATGGAGGCCATCAGAGAAGCCTAGGGCAGCCTGGCAGCTGCCTGCACACACAGAACATCGAGCAGCTTTGGAGGCAGCACAAGAAGTGCTGCAGGAGTGCACCTGCCATGAACACATTCCCTGATAGGTAATCCATTGCAGAATCATGCCTGATAAGCCCTTCAAATCCCACCCTAAGCGACTCTTCAGAGTCAATACAAACTTCTACTGCTTACCCTTCTACTGTTCAACTTCCTTTCACCAAATTCTTCCTTTCAGGGTTCTCTTTAATTTCAGCAGTATCAATCACAGACAGTACTCCTTATTCTCCTAATGCTCTCAGAAAGGTCTCTGCAGCATGCCCTGCCTTCATCAAGGAGGCAGCTCAGCTCCATGCACCCAGCACTCTGAGTGCCATGTAACCACACAAAGCTGCTGGACTTTGAAGTCCATTCAACTATGACTGAACTGTGTCACAAGGCCTTCCCCTTGGTGACCTTCAGCGGGCTGAGACAGAGACCATTCTCGGGCTGGGCATCCCAAGACCATCCTTAAGCTTTCATCAAGGCTGCCAGGGTTCCCCTGATGTCAGTGAGATGCACGTATCCTTCACAGAGCTGAGGAGGACAGGTTCACTACTCCAGTGCAATTGCTGGTTCATCCTTGTCACTTTTGTAAGGTTGGGGTCAAAAATATTCACTCGCAGCCCCTGAAACCAATGAGTGCTCTTAAAGCATGTGTACTCTGAAGGTTTTAAGATCTGAATGTTCACAGTTCACCTGCAGCACCAGTGCTCTTACACAGCAGCACTTACTTTATCTGATAAAGTCCCTGCTTGTAGAGAGTTCAGAAGAAGCACAGCTCTCCCATTTTTCATCCCTCCCTCCCTCCCTCCCTCCCTTGACCACAAGGCTTTTACAAAATTTATCTAGAAATTACATCCTTTTTACAGAAAAGGGCTCATCTGTTTCTCTGAGGGACCACAACAGAAGCATGAGCTTCCAGACAGTGATGCCAGCCTCCAGAGGGTGATGGTAACTGTTCACACAGACCCCACGGCTGCCAAAGCTGTGCTCCTGAGCACAGCACCAATGACCCAGAACCACAGCAGTGAGGATGCTTTGTCCTCAAGGCAGCAGAAATCCCAGGCTTGCAAAACACTGTGATTTTGCCTGGTTTCATGTTTGACGTGGATTAAATGTCAATTACTATAGACTAAACCTCTAGTCAAAAAATCTGATTCTTCAAATAAGCAAACAATCATTGATTTCATGTGCCACTCTGGCTGAAAGGCAACCCTTCCTCCCTCTTAATTAACAGCCCCCTTCAAATTCCATCAATGTTCATGTAAACATCCCATCAAATAAGCTTATCTCTACTATATGAATAATTCAAAATCTTTAGGTTTATGAGGAAAGTAAGTAACGAACCTGCCTGAACAAAAATTATTAGTGTTATTTAGTTGGGTTACAAACATAAGCTGTAAGTTGCTATTCAGTAAATAAATTAATTTGCTTTTTGTGTTGTGTCTGAATACTCCCTCTGAGCACATCCTTTGAGGTTTCCCATTTCAAAAGTAGAATTTCACACTCATTGCTTTTAGTGCAAAAATTTGGGCTGGTACTTGTTACATGAGAGAAGGAATTACCCTTTGAAGACCAAAAGGGATTGTTAAATAAAAGCATAACAACCAAGACAGCTTTTACAGCTACTGCTGTCAAATTTGAAACATTTTAAACTTAGCCAGCATGGCAGTAACACACCCAGTTAAAATTTACACCACAGGTAAAGGCTGGCTAGAGAATGGATCAAGACTAGACCTGGGGAGATGGACTTGGGAGTTTTTGTGGATGAAAAGCTCAATGTGACCTGGCAATTTGTGCTTGCAGTCGAGAAATCCAACTGTGTCCTGGGCTGCATCCAAAGCAGCGGGGGAAACAGGGTGAGGGAGGGGATTCTGCCCCTCTGCTCTGCTCTGGTCTGCTGAGACCCCACCTGAGTGCTCTAGGGGCCCAACACAGGGAGGACAGAGATGTATTGGAGGAGTCCAGAGGAGGCCACCAAGATGATCAGAGGGCTGGAGCACCTCTCCTTCAAGGACAGGCTAGAGTGTTGGGGCTGTTCAGCCTGGAGAAGGCTCCAGGGAGACCTTAGAGCCCCCTTCAGTACCTAATGAGGGCCTACAAGAGCTGGAGTACAACTTTTCACAAGAGCATTAAATGACAGGACAAGGAGGAATGGACTTAAACTAAAGGAGGACTGGTTTAGATATTAGGAAGAAATTCTTTACTGTGAGGGTGGTGAGGCACTGGAACAGGTTTCCAGTGAAGATGTGGACTCTCCATCCCTGGAAGTGCTGAAGATCAGGCTGGATAGGGCTCTGAGTAACCTGGTCTAGTGACAGATTTCCTGCCAGTGACAGGGAAGATAGAATGTGATATCTTTGAGGTCTCTTTGCCTTCCTAAACAAACTCACAGACTGCTGTGAGTCTCTGAAGAATTCATCCTGCCTCTATCTCATCTAAAGGGAGATATTCAGACATGTTTTGTACCTTCTGCAGTACATAGTGCAGAACTACCATCATGTATTTCATTCTCAAGTGAAAAACAAAGAAAATACTAAAGTTAAAAACCAAAACATCACCCAAAAACCAGTAAGTATATAGAACAAACTTAATTTAGTTCACCCTGTAGAGAAATTTTAGCTTATTGAATTTTGCTTACTGAAGGTTCATTCACCTAGAAGATGAAAAATTCTTGAGAGAGCTTTATCCTCAGTTGTGTAAACATTCTTGAATGTAACATGTATTTAAGGGCTCACAAAAGAGAAAGAGGTGATGTCTATATTAAGCAACCATTCTTGGTTACTTTCCCAAAATAAGTGAAATTTTCAAATTCAGGAATAATGTTCTTTAAAATCAAACAAACCAACCAAACAAAAATCCCATAAAAATCCCTCCGAACCCCATAAAGTACAAAAAAAACTGAAACAAAACAAACAAAACATACAAAACAAAACCTAAAAAAAAACCCCCAACCAACCAACCAACCAACCAAAAAAAACCACCCACTAAAATCTAAAAAAATTAAATGGTTTGCAAGTAAGTATAACTAACTTAATTTTTATTTCCAATGGGCAGTCTTAGCTGCAGAGAAAAAAAAATCCAGGCTTTGGACGACTTATTTAGACTAAGTTTGCCTTCCCTTTTCTTTCTGTCAGATGTGGAAAAGCATGCATCATCTTCATGATTAAAGCTATTCTTGTGATAGACAACGGGTGAGAACTATGGCGTACAAAGGAGTGCACTGCAGTCTTAAAGCTCCCCACACTCTGCCTGACTCATGCGCACAGAATATACAGGCCATGAAGCCTTAGCAGGTGTCTTCATGGAGTACACAGTAATCCACATCCCTCATATTTTATACCAAACAGCGAGCTAGTCCTAAAATTACAAAAAACAAAACAAAACACCCAAACACAAAAGAAAACCCCAAAAAAGAAAAAGAAATTATGCACAAACTTGAACTCCTTCCTCTCTTTTCCGATAATATGAAAAAAAGTTGTACGGTTTCCATCAGAAAGGATATGTTCCTATTGGTATTTGTGCTAGAGGCAGGAGGCTGAGAGCTGATCCAATCCAGCTCAAAATTCCCTCTGAGCAGTGACAGCTCTTCAGCCCGGCTGTGTGAAAGGCTGACAGCATCTGCAGCTGACAGCTACCAACAGAGCAACAGAGTGATTGGCCTGGCACACATCCATCTGCTTTCATTTCCCCTGACCCTGATGATAGGGGTGCAAGGGGGAAGGCAAGGGAGGATCAACCCAACACAAAGCTGGGCTGATGGGGTCTTTCTTCAGAGTGAGCCTGCAGCAACATTCAAATCCACATCCCAAGTGGCAAAATAAAACTCATCTTCACAGGGCTTGCTTCTGCTACTCATATGACAGCGGGGGTTTTTTAGTTCTTCCTCTTTTCTTCTTAACACCAATCTTCATGTGTAACCAACTAACATCCCGTGTCCCAGTTTAATTCACCGTAATTGTTATCTGTGTTGACTAGGCTTCCTTCCTCATGGAGGTGTTGTGAACAGTGCAGTCACAAGACAGCCTGATACTTCAGCACAGACAACCAAGGGATATTTTGCAAGCAAAACAAAAAACCCTCTTCAGGGCATGTCTGGGAAAGAGAGCGTCATATAGGCAATATGAGGCAGACACATGTGGAACAGGAGGCTTCAAGTCTAATAGAAGCAGTAGTTTCAAACACTACCACTGCCTCCACTTCTCACTGATGTAGTAGGCAGAGGTTTTCTCCCCTTCATGTGAAGAATAGTAATATTTCCTCATACACATGTGTGACTCTAAATAGAACATAAGGCTGTGTAGTTTCTTTAACAGGAGAGAAATGGTGCAATGGTGCTCTTCAAAAAGCATAAAGCTGTTACAGGTATTTTGCTAGATAATTCTCTGGCTACATTTCCTTTTAAAGGTTTCCTCTTTTATTCTGAACACCCAAAACTTGCATAAAGCAGTAGGACACACAAAAACTGCCAGTTTTTCTCTTGGAGAAACTGTTTTTTCAAAAAAGTTTAAAAAATAGTTTTAAAAGAAAGCGAAGTATCTTGCTCTGAAAAGTGCACTTTTCCTTGATGAAAATAGGAGTGATCTGAAAATGGACATAATCTTCCCACTTTGATCAACACAGCAAAGATGAACTCCAGAAATGCTTACAATTCCTAAGGCAAATTTCTTCTACATCTGCTTTAGGCTATTTTGGCTGTAGCATTTATATACTCTAATTATTTTGTGCATTAAATACCATAAATATCCCTGTTGATTTTTGATCTATTTGTGGTTCCAACATACAGCTGTATTTCATTTGGTTGAGAGGACATTCTGCAAGTAGGACTTGTACACCAATGCATTTCAGGGACAGTCATTATTATTTATGAATAAACCAGTGATGCTAACATCACATAGCTTTTCCCTGTGTTATAGTTCAATTTTATGCCTGTGTATCTATACCAAAGAAAACCTCTGTGGGCGAGAGGAAGAACATTTACTTATGATTTACTTTGAAGGCAAGTGAACAATCACTTAGCTTCATGTGGCAGGAACTTTGCAGTCCATTTGCAACACAAAAAGTACCTTCAAAAGCAAAAAAAATCCCAGCAATTTCTTCAGAGACAACAGATCTTTCCCCAAGACAATACACTAGATTAATGGAAGTATTTTCTCTCTCCTTATGAGTGAGCTCCCTCCCAAAATTAGCTTAACCTACTGTACATGTAGCACAACATTAAGTATTTTTCCCTTTTGTGCACGTATTTGGGTTTCTATTGATAGCTGCCATCTGCAAAAGGTATTTTATTTGACTGGCATGCAGAGAGTACATTTGGTTAAGCACATCAAGAAGAGAAGAAGAGTTAGTAGCACAGAGTAAGTGACACATCTCATAGAAAGACACTCATGCAGGTCACATCCACCTACCTGTACTAGTGCGGTATGTGCCTGTGTGTGCTGGTTGCAGAGGGTCCCCCTGACTCTGGCTGAGACTCCTCATAGGGGGCTTCTGATAAACTCTGTCTTCGTAAATAGGATCTATATGGTGTTCTGGAGACTGCAGTGCCCTTAACTCGGAGCCAAGGTGGCTGTGCTGGCTGCTGTAAGATGCCCGAGACCCAGCTGCAAACAGATTTATAAGAAACATTTGAGAGAGAAAACAAGTGACAAATACAGGAGCTGACTATTAAAATTTTACTTGAAAGTAGCACTTAAACACAAAAAAATATCCCCCAACAAAACTAAGCAGTGTTTTCAACATGCAAATAGAAACAGCAAACAAGGCCAGCTTCAGCTCTAGTTAATCACTTTAGCTGCATCTTCCAGCATCTACACCAAAATCCCATTTCTTTCAAGTAAACTATTTTGGCAAGATAGGTGTCAAGACCAAAAAACCCACAAACTCCTCTCAAAAAAAACCCAAAAAAACCCAAACCAATCCCTCCCAACCCAAAAAATCCCAAACCCAACCCAAACCCAAACCAATATCCTCTCCCCCCACCCCACAAAAAAAAACAAACAACCCAACAACCAAACAAACCAAAGAAGACAAAAGCTGTGCAACCCAGGAATGTCCTCAACTAAACGGGTCCAGGACTGGAGGAGGTAGGAGGGTTGGGGAGAAAAAAGCACAAGCAGCCAGAACTAGTTTCACATGTTATGCCCATATCTGAAGATCTTCAAATGAAATAAGCTGGAGTTGATGAATGGCTGTAGTTTTACACGAAGGCTGCTTCACAAAAGTGCAACAGAGAGGTTGTGCCTTATCAACATTTTGTCTTCAATACTTTGAAAAAAATCAAGCTAAGACTTTCTACAACTTCAATATCCTCTGAGGATGAATAAATTAAACATGCCTTCCAAAAAAACTATTTTAAGGATTCAGCTCTTTTTTTTTTTTTTGTAAATAGCAAGATCAAACAGGATTTTATTAAAACATTTTCTTATTCTACTATTAAAAATCTCTCATATTAGAACTTTTTAAAAAGAGACTTGTATATTTCTAGCTGTGATTGAAGTTGTCATTTCAATTCTTTTGCCACTCAGGTACTTCAGCTTCAGCTCTGTGGTCTGTTTTCAAGATTGGCAAGGAGAGTCACGGGGATACCACATAAACATCACACATTTTGAAGGTAAGAATAAAGTAAGCAGGCAATACGTATGCAAGCAACACTTGGCAAATGTCAGGTCTATACCACAAAGTGGTAACACACTACTTAAATGCTTAGAAAAGCAATCAAAGATACAATTATTATGGCCCTTGCTGCTAGTTCTGTGTGGCTGAAATCCTGGATATTGGTGATGTCCAACTGGCTGAGCTTGTACTGCTCAAGCCATGGGTGCAACCATTCCTGCTGAAAGCCTCTGTCACAATCATTGTGTTGGCAGTGGTTTTGTTGCATAAACAGACACTAAATACTTTTAAAATGCAAAGCACAAATATAAAGTAAGGTGAGATAGCAACATAGAATAGAAATGAGAAATATACACAGACACAACATTACTTAAACTTTAATACAAATTGTCTGGAGAAAAGAATAATTTATTCCCTTTCCTTCTTCTTATCAGCTTGTGCCATATACGTGTTTTCTTCTGAATTTTTCAACATTCGTGCGTGCTTTCCGTGGAATGCCCTATTTGCATATTTTTCCCTTCAAACATTTTTCAGTCTGACTTGCCATTAGCACACTGCTGAAAGTAATTCTGTTGCTCCCCTTACTAGAAAGTCTGCCAAGAATCCCAGAGACATATTTTATCTCTAACTACGGCAATTATCCAGAAAGTTGATATTACTATTATAGAATTAAATTCTTCATGGTCTACATTTTCAAAAAGCTCTTTAGCCCTTCACCCCTGAGACTGATTCTCAGAATTGCTGAACTGCTCCCACCAAGATCTAGTATCCTTCAGAGTGGCCTGAAAAACAGCCTGCTGTGATTATGTCCAAATTTCAATGCATATTTGGTTCAGTCTGTACGCAGAGGAAAAAGTACAGAAAAATTGAGGAGAACATTTCAGACATTCAACAGTGTATCAACGAACCAGACTTGCTACAGAATGAAGAATTACAACCCATTCCAGAAGCACTACAATTCTTTTGCCCATATACAAGTTAACTATGCTTTTTGAACAAAAGATTTTCTTCCTAATCCGGCTTCCTGTAAGCCAAAATATTTTCCTCACTGAACTCGTAGCAGTATAACCCAGATATCAACACGTTTCCAAACTGTTCTTATAATCTTCTGATGAGGTGAACTAATAGTTCAGCACTTGCAAGTGCTGATACTAGTCTAAATGGAAGCTTAATATTAGCTTACTAATATAATTTCTATATAAATTATATATAAATTATATAATAATCAATTGATATTAAATAGAAATTTAATTGCAAACTACACATTAAGACTTTAACACTACTGTATTGAACAGTAAGCACATGTATAACCAGAGAAACTTCCTGACCAAAACATTTAACAAACATGGTTCGACCAAAACCAGTTAAGTGGCAATCTAAAAACAACTTGAAGGCATCTGGGTAACAATATTATGACTATCCCCCCAAAAAGTTCAAGAGTTAAAACCCCATCAGGGAGTAACTGCCACTACCCCTCTAACATTTCAAGAAAATGAAGATTTCAACAGTAACTAAAATATTTTCATTTTAGAAACAAATCACTCTCAAATCTCAGAAACTGAGGCCATTTTTAAAGCATGTCTCTTAAACACCTTTAGCTTCAAGCAAAAATTATACTTTTCTATATGCAATTTTACTACACCATTTCCAAATTATCAGATATCAATATTTAAACATAAAATACTACCATCCTTTGAGGTTCTTAAATCTAGTTAAAAAGACAATATATCAGAAGATTTATTACAAAATGTAATGTTATCATAATTTTTAATGTTTCTATTAAGTCAGTATTTAAAAAACTAGAACAGCCAAGTTGATTTAAGTTAAAATTTCTTTTCAGATGCTCTTAGAAGTTTTTCTATGTATTAATTTTTTCGAGTATCAACTGAGGAGCAACAGGTTTTAATTCCATATTTTATTTAAATATCAAAATCAATTAACTAGTAGCTGTTATACCAAGAGTTACATCCAGGGAAGGCCATACAGATAACTTATGCATTTCAGACAACTGAATCGCACTCCAGCTATACACTCAGCCCTTCACCATATTCTGCTGCTTTGGAAGGCACTGGAGAGACAGTTGAGATAATTGACCAAAATAAAGACTCAAAGAACTGATGTCACTGAGAAGGAGAGGTGTATCATGTCTCCTGCCTGTATCCTGGGTTAGCAGCCAACAGATACATCCTTTCGTACTCAAAGCTGCAAGCTGATCCCTATCACTGCCTCCAAAAACTTGCATTAATGCACTTTGAAGCTCACAGAGGCTGGAAAAGCAACAAGGTCAGAACAGAAAAGCAGCAAACAATACACCACTAGGAAGCAATAAAACATAAGATTACCAAGGCCCCTGAGCTCCCTCACATTAAGGAGACTAAGAACCCTCAGAAGGGCTTTCCCTAAACCTAGAGGCAAATGAATGCATGGCTCACCCCAAACTGCACTTGCCAAACCCTGTTTTTAACCAGCTGCCATTCTTTCACCCCACAAATAGCACTGCACCTCTCTGGGTTGCCTGAAGTCAAAGCAGTGATGTGCACCAAGGCCACACACCTTTCTCCTACATCTACTGAAAATGGACTCAGCCCCACTCCCTGGCCAGCCCACACTGACAGCAATGCTGTTTTCCTTCAGAGAAGTACCAGACATCAAACCCATTCACAGACAGGTCTACGCTCAAGTTCAAAGAAAACTCATTACTAAACTTTCAGTTCTGCAAGTTGTTACTTACTGATGATGTATCCAGCACCACAGAATATCCAGAATGCTCATGACCATGGTAGTGATGAAGTGGGGTAGTAGATTAATTTAAAAAACCCAACTAAACAAACCAAACCAATCCAAAACCACCAAGAAGAACTATACCATTCAAGAAGGTTCAAGAAATCATCCATTAATTAATTACTACAATAGTCCAACCTTGTTTGCCAGAAGAGTGAGAAATTATTTGATTGCAATGCCAGAGATGCATCACAGAAGGTATATAGAAAACTATACAGCTCTAAAATAGCTGTGAGAGGCACCAAATTTAGGGGAAAAAAAGTTAGTTATATAGCTGATTATCTGTAAGAACAAAAGCATATAGTAAAGAGAGTCTCCTCTATCTTCTGAAGCCTCAACGACTGAAACGTGAAAACAAGTGGAATGTCCCTTCTTCTGTATCACGTGAAAATGTATGTGGTACTTCCTCCCTTCAAGAGGAGCAATAGGAAGAACCCATGAAAAGTGCAGTCCTACCAAACTGGATCAAAAATTCAGTCTCCACTCTCTATACTTGAAAAATGTCCACCCTACTGGCTAAGTTTTTCCACATTAATTAGGTATATTCCTCGGTAGTATAGGGAAACAGTTGTTTCTCAGGAAAATGCTCTTTTTTAACAAAGTCTCACTTCCCACAGGAAGATAAATACTGTAATCAGACAAGTGCAGCATGAGTGAAATACACAAAATAATCTCTAATTGCTCTTCAGAGCTGGTGCAGGCTGTCAAGAAAATAAATACAACAGACACGTTTGAATGACACTGCTGATCTGACAGTTTAGGTCAATAAAGTAAACAAATATATTGGCAGCATTTGTCATTTCAAGAAACTAAAGACAGTAAAACTACTGAAATTAATGGATCACAGGCATTTGCATATGCTTTAATAAATCTTGAACAGTTTTTATTTGTGCCCTTTTCGAAAACTTTTATAACCTGTCATCCTGCCTTGCTGCAGCCTTAAGATGAAGTCCTACAAAGTCATGATGCTCTCTAAACATCTCTAACAGCAAGTGCCACAATACTGTCCTCCTGTCCAGGATTAAAGTGCTCCTTGAGAACACAAAACATGCAAGTGATAATCTCGATGTTAAAAAAACCCATTCAGATTTGACCAGATAAACCCTTCAGCCCCCATTTAGAAATCCTCCATCATTAAATACATTGATCAAGAGTCCTGTTAAACAATTTCCTTATGTCTGTGATGAAGGAACATCATTAGTGAGACAAGCGCTGAAGTTCAACTACCATTCTATTACCCCATATAAGTTAATTTCATTATTTAATTAATTACTCCTTAATTTAATTTAATAATTTAACTTCCTTGCAATCCCACACCTTTCAACCCACAGCAGATCTCTGGCTACTTGAGGCTCTAAGAATCAAAATCAGACTGAACACACTACAACACTTTGCACTTAGAAGATGCATCTTTCTAACAAGGAGGGTTAACGATCCACTACTGGTTGCATCAATTTTTAATTTTAAATATAATAAAAACGTTGCTTAGACTACAAGTTGTTTGTTTGTTTGTTTGTTTTAACAAACAAAAAAACCAACCCCAGACAATGGTAAAATTGCAGTAAGCCAGTTTGCAGGAATGAAAAAAGAGATCATAGGAATTTTGTGGCTTTGATATGTTGCATGCTTTTCAGAGGACTGAAAGAACTTTTTGATTTAAATAGCACATTATGGCTGAAAATCCTTTTTGACATAAGTTTCTCTTAGATGCTTGTCCTGAAATGCTACTCTCCTTATTAAATAAATAAATAAATAAATAAATATACAGTAGATCAGGTCATAGCTTCACTGCAATTCTGAAAAAGCAACATATGAGAAAGAGCATATGAATAGTGGGGTTTTTACTCTGAACTCATATGTAGTGAAATCTGTTTTACAGATACTAACCTGTTTTAATTTACATAGTAAAGAAATTGATGTGAATACAAGTGTCGAATTAGAAGTGAACAGGAGAAGTAGAGTCAAACATTCACAACTCAAGTTTTGATACTGACTTTGTTTTGTGCCTGAAATTTATGCAGAAACATTTCCAAAATGCTTGCCTGAATATATGCATCTTCTAATCATAACATCAGAAAAAGAAAGTATGATCTACAAATAATAAGACTATAAATAAAACTAATAAAACTCAGATAAGGGGAATGTAGCAGCACTGTGTGATGATAATTACTGCACCAAAGAAAAGAAAACCTTCTAACCTGACTCCTGGAAGTGAATGCAAATTGTTAAGACATGACAGATGGTTAAATTAACCAGTAAGGCATGACAGGCCATATGGCAGTACCAGCTAATGCACACCTTGGTGCATCAGCTTGGGCCCCCAGCACACCAAAGATCTGCAATCAGTAGAACCAGGACACAGGTGGCAGTAAATTCTTTTTAACTGGGTTTAGGGGTTTTTTTAAACCCAAAATTCTCCCATGTTTAGATCTTAGGTACACACAAACACAAATGTATCTTTTTTTTTTTCTTTCCTGAAATACTAGAATTAAAGATTAACTAATGAAAGCTCAGAATTAAAACTCCTTTCTGTCTTTACACTTTTTCCATTCTCACGACATCATTCTCTCTCTGACTCAGGAGTATTTGCACAGATAAAGGAAAAAATAATGCCCTTGGTGAATTGACTAATTACACATGACATCTTTCAACCGGTATCAAACTCTGGATGTCTGAAAAAATCCTGTGGATACACTACTTTGGCATCCTCAGCACACACTACAGGAACTCACCACCAAAAATAAGTCTGTACCCCAACATTCAAGCCCCCAAAACTGAAAGAACAGTCTTGCCTAACCTGTCAGTATTTTAGACTGCTTTTCCTCGTGTTTTCTGCTTAAAAGATTGAAGTGCAATAGGATGCATGGTCTGGAGCGTTTCTTGCAAACTCTCACTGCACTGTCAAACCTATTAGCAGTGTCACCGTCAGGATACTGCCAGGTTCAGCTCACACTGTGGAATCTCCCTGACATAATTTGTCCATTAACTAGATTAAGTATCTTAGGAAAGACTCCTCAAAACAGATTGGCTTTGGCTGCTTAAGGGACACCGCAAAACCAGTATCTGAACTAGGGCCAGCAGTTTTCACAACACTGTTAAAAACAGAGAAATGAAGGAAGCAAAAAAGGGATTATACTTTAGTAAGTGTAATAAACAGGCCCCAAATAAACTTTAAAAATAATTCAGTAAAGCTTATTATGTCTTATAATAAGTACTCACATAATTTTTATCCCAGTTAAACTAGTTTTCAACCAAATATTGGTATCCATTACATTTCTCAGCATCTTTAAAAGAAAAGTAAAGGTGAAAATATTTAAATGGTCTATAATTTTAGTTGTGCAATATGACTTTTCTGGAAACTATTGTATCGGTTATTATAATTCTAAAAATCTAGGGAAAACAGAAAAACCACACTATAAATTTGCACCTCATCCCAAGCATTTTCTTCTTTATGCTACTGCCCTCGTTCTGTTGAAAAGCATTCACCTGCTTAAAACATTTTATCAAAAATAAATTGCTACGGAAAAGAAAAGTTTGACTGGAAGCAAAGATATAAGAGGCAAATACAGCCAGGAAGAAACAGCAGATTAAATATGACAGATAAGTTCAGGGAGATAATTCCTATTTCATTTCTGATCTAGGGTACTGTCAGTGAAGAAAAAACTAAAAACAGAAACTGCCCCAAAGCAACCTCTCCCATACATCAACAACTTGCCTTCAGCAGGGAAGGAAGTGATAGATATTTATTTATTTTTAATCATTTAGTAAATGATCATATTGGGTGTTACTTTGTTAGGGTTTTTCACTTCCATCTCTTAAACTCTGCCTCTTCCATGCCCCTCAACCCTGCCAATTTAACAAGAATAGGGAAAAGAAGTCCCATGCACAAATGGGAACAGATGCTGCTATCTGGCTGTACAAACCACTGGTTCTAACTTTCCTGCTCACTACCCACTCTGAGTGAGGGCCGAGTGCCTCAGCAATAGGATGATGTTACTAAGCAACACTAAAGGCAGCCCTGCATAAGCTGTTTGGATAGTTCACCAGAGCCACACGACAACTGAAAACATTATTAGATCTTTGTAGCAGCAGACATCTTTGAAGTTTTTTCTTATCTTGGTCTTAGAAAAGATAAAAATTTATTATTTCCAATTTTGAGCTCTAATAGTTTGTGCTGCACCATGGGCTCCATGCTGATGCAGGGGCTGTGGCAATGCATTCAACTCAGCAAGTAAAGGAACGAAATACTTGAAGTGTACTTGATGAGACACATCCCAAAAGCAGATATCCAGAAAAAAACCACCTCTATGGGATAGTCTGTGAAATCCCACAGTGGATGCTTCACTGACAAGGACTGCAAATCAAAGGGAAGTAACGGTGCATCCTTAAATCCCCAAGGCTGTGCCTTCCTTCTTTCACAAGGCTGTACCTAAGCAAACTTGGGAGACTCAATTGCTGCTGGTTAAGCAGCAGTATAGGCTAAACATCCAAAACCCCAAAGGTCTTCCTAGGGCTAGAGACCACTTCCAGCAGCATGAGCGATTTGCTAAAAAGCACTGCTGCCTCCAGCAAAACAAATCAGGCACTATTGCACTAATGCCTGCTGGTGAAAATTTAACTTTCTGATCGTGTTTAACACTGTGGAAAAGCACAGCAGCTAAAAAACCCAGCAAATCTGAAGCCTTCCCCCAAACCGAGCAGCAGCTCAGTCAACCTCAAACAGAGCAAGTTCTCACACCAGCTCTGGTGCAGGGGGAAAGGGGAAAACCTTTCAACATCAACTCCTCCCTGACCAGAGAACAGGAAGAATATCTAGAGCTTAAAACCAACTAGAAGTGAAATCCTCAAGAGTTTCACAGAGAATTTGTTAAAGAAGGTGCTTTGTGGAACAGTGGTTCCCAAAGGAAAAAATAGTCACTGTGCAACACTGGGGAAAGGGAACACCAGAAAACAAAACTCAGTTGAGTAATGAAGTGTCAAGTCTGCCCAACTACAGTATTCCTCAACTGGTTTTTGCTGGGCAACCTGAATTCTTTATCTAATTGAACTGTCATTCCTAGAAGTTCACAGTTCCAAAAGGTGGTTTTCCTGCTAATAGGGAAAAGGCAAACATAGTTTAAATTATTTGGATCATGCATACACCTTTTAAAAAGTATTAACTTATTATGAGTATGGTTCTTGCTCTGTAAACCTGAGTTCCAGTTTCTGACAGACACAGCTGAAATCTAAGACACTGCATCTGGGGATTGCTCACAGAAAACTGTTGGCAACTTATCTTTTGTAATTCCATTTACAAGAAGATTGCACATTATTAGAGGTGTGAACAATATCCACTTTTGGAAATTTTATCGTAACTCTTTGTACTCAAACTTGCCTTTCACTAAGAGAACAGAGAAAAGCATTGGTAGTATTTGTTCTTTTATGTAAAGTCATCTTTGATAGAATATTAAACACTTTCTCCTCCCAGAGGCTTTCTCCTCCTCAGTGAACACTGTCTTGCAGCCCCTGGTTTCTAGACTTCACCAACACATGAGGTGTAAGTATGTGACATACCAGGAGAAAAAAAAATTGAGTTCATTCTCTTTGTGTTTTTCTCAATGCCAAATTCAAGAAAGGCAAGATATCTCTGGATATTCTGTGACACACACTATTACTCATCAAGTTTTCATTATCAATTGGAGACTCATTGCATTTAAAAATACATGAGTTAGAACATGGACGTTTTATTAAATGTGTACATAATCAATCTGAATACAATCTAACTAAAGAATTCAGTTATGCCTGTAAAGAAGTTTAGACCAACAATTACCCACTTTTACAATTATGCTCAAAAGATTATTGTACCATTATTCAAGCTGGTTTTGGGTTGTTTCCATTATGTACCTATTGAGACCTCTGCTAGAAAACTTAAAATAATCTCCTATTACTAAAATCATTATAATCTAAGGCAATTCAAACAGGGATGCTCTAAATAAAAGAAATGCTGAATGTAGAAACAAAAAAAAGAAATACTGTTAACACCATGACATAAGTAGCTCAAGGACTTAAATTTTATGCTGGAATAATCATTGTATCCCATAAAATAAAGTTATCTTTTAATTCATTATTCTTACTAATACAGCAATCACTCAATAGCATGTATTTAGTATCCAACTTCCAAAAACTCTGAAAAATACCTTACATAAATCCTTCCACAATAAGCAACAAGCAAAGGAGGAAATGGATGGCTACAGATTCTTTTTTGTGGGAACTTACAAAAAAAAAATAAAAATAAAGAGAGAGAGCAGAGGAGAAAGAAACCCAGCAAAACAGACTTTGCAATTAACCTCACAAATTCAGATTACTGCTGAAAAGCACGGCCAGAGAAGGACCTTAGGCTGAAAGAGTGCTGTCACTCCAGCAAAGAGTCCATGCTAAAATGAAATGGCCATGACAAATGCTGGAGGAGACAAATGGTGAAAGAAGGTCACTGGCAAAAGGAAAGCAGACCTAAGATAAGGAACATAAGAATGTGTTCACAGCAGTTTGCAATAAACTTCTGGAATTGCTCAGCTTCAAGAATGGCTTTAACAGTAATTTTCAATTAGAAGAATGAGATGCCTGTAGTCCAAAGGTGACAAGCACTTGAGGCATTCAGAACTGTCAAACAATTAGTTCCTGGTTATTCATAAATGCAAATTGACACTATTTGCATGTCAAAGTGCAGCAGTGGCTGCCTTGCCCATGAAGCCAACACTCCCATGGCCATATGGCCAGCTGAAGACATGTGCATCAAGTTTTGCCTGATTTTACAAAAGCAGTCCAAAATCTACTGCAGACTGAAAAAAAGCAGTGACATGCAATCACAACCTTGATAAATTTCAGAGATAAAGAGGTTTTCAGCTAAGACCGTTAATTCTTGAATTCCTGGATTCACAAGATAGGATCTTAAGCATGGCAGAACAAACTAGATCACTTTGGAGGAGATGCTCAGTTATATTCAGTATTAGCTGATTCTTACTAAAGGCATCTCAAGATGCAACACAGATAAGGATGACATGAGCAATATAGGAACCACAACTTCAGACAGAAAGAAACACAAAATTTCTATGAATAACCCTTGAAAACTTTTGAAGTTTGGTCAGAGCCCAAAGTGCAATCACGGCTGAGAGGTCACTGTATTCACTAGGGCTAGAGGGCTCAAATCTTTTGAGGGAAAATGGAGGATCACTAATTCATAAAGATGCTCCAGTCAAACACAACCCAGCTGGTTAGTCAAAGCCCTAAAATCAAAGGCTGATGGTGAAAAGCTACTCAGAAAATACCTTTAGCTCTCACTCCCTCCTTGGTCAGATGAATCACAGAAATACTGAAAGACCTGGGTTGGAAGTAACCTTAAAAATCGTCTGGTTCCAAACCCCCCCCCACCATGGGCAGGGATAAACTATCCTAAAAGCTGTCAAGGACTTGACTATTCTTGTCTTTTTCCAAAGAAAGTAAATCCTTCATGAAGTTAATTATTCTTACCAGGATGCAGCACTCTGAATGAATAATCTCCATTTACTACATGCACCTACGTAATTTAGCAGCCTCTCCTCTGCTAAGAAATTGAGGAAGCACTAAGTCAGGTCAGTGTACAACAATCTTCTTCATTTCTTGATAATCCATGCAAGACAGTTCAGAAGGGACGAAGGCTAGAAAATGCCTCTTGCCTACAGAGGGTCACAGCTGTGTACAGTTCTCCAGATGAAGTCCTAACCCTGTATAACACTCCTAGTTTTGCTTGCTATATGAGGCCATGTTAGGCCATGATATATTCTACTATGTTCCTAATACAGGTGGCTGAGATATACTGTACTCAACCAGGTCACAAAACTATTTTCTTACTCTTCTTTTCAGCCCAAGATGCTGTACATGTAACTAGCTATTAAGTGTGTTATTACCTTGGTTCCAATTCTGTTCTTTTCCTCTCATCTGTAAAACTCTTTCTACACAGGATTTATCTTTCTCTCCTCAGAAAATGTTTCCTAATATTCCACTATCACAAAGTTTCCTTGGCTTATTTCATAGTTTTGTGCCAAGATAATAAAATGAAAAAAAAAAAATTCAAGTAGCCAGAAGAGTTCTCCTTGTGGAACTTTATTAGGAATACCCTTCCTTTCCATTACTTCAATCTTCAAAATGACAAACTGACAGTGTTCCTTTACCCAGGTCCCTGCCCAACTACACTCTTGCAAGAATATCCATCTTCTCTAGCTTAACTAGACATTTCCCAAGTGGCACTACAGAAAATGCATGCTCAGAGCCCTGACAGGAAATAGAAAGACATCAAATATCATCTAAGAAAAGGTCAGTAAGCAGGTCATTCCAGCACAATCTGTTTTTGGAGAACTCATGTTGCAAATTATGCCATTAACCATTTATTACCTTTATGACTTATATTATCATTTTTATAAGTTTTTGTTGTAATGTCCAAAGAGCGCTGTGATTAGCAGGTCTGTAATTTTTCTTTCCCTCAGTCCTCCCTTTCTTCAGGGTATATTAGCCCCAAATACACATAGGGCTGTCATCTTGTCTCCCTCCACCTCCTTTCCCCCTAAAATATCTGAAAGAGTGCAACTCATCCTCCTTTACAGACCATGCTCCCAGGACTTTGAAGAGCTCTTGACACCTTTTGGTGAGCAAATGTAAACGTGACTGCATTCCCCCTGAACCAGGATGCTCAGGCAAGTTGTGGGTGGGGTAAAGACCCCATGGAGAGGTGTCATTTGGCTCTCCAGTGACAGGAAATCTGCCCTTGTATCAGTGGGTCACAGCTCCCTCTCCACCCTTGCTTTCCTCCCAGGCAACACTCTTTAAATCCAGGGAGAGCTTTAGCCCTATGATGAAAAGCTTTTACAGCCTGAGAGCAGCACAGTTGGCTAGCTGAGAAAAGGAATGGTTTGCACCTGGAATGGACAGAGACTATAATGGGCCATAGGGCAAGACATGGACATACACTATGGAGGAAGTAAATACCAAAAGCATAGAGAAAAATTTCCTCAGTAAAGGGAGGATTGGTGGGATTTTAAACCAACTGTATTCAAACGAATATGGCACTTTTCTATTACAGCATCATAAAATACTTTGGGTTGGAAGGGAGCTTAAAGATCATCCAGTTTCAACCCCTATTCTTCACTTATACTCTGTAAGTTGCAACTTGACGTTCTTATTAAAAATCTATGTGATCAAACTGGCAGTTTCATATGCCATGCCTTATAATTGTAAGATTAGTCATCACTTGGTCCTTCTCATTTCAGCATATTAAATTGTGACTTTTGCTTCTAACCACTTATGATAATACACAGTTCCATGAATTCATTACCATTAGACAATATCTTTCTGTCCTCTCCACTTTTACAAAACCAAAAGGTGTTCTGTTCTGGGTCCACATTTATGTGATCTTCAAATCTGACCCTACGATTACTGAAAAATTGCCTCATTTACCTCCCATGACTGCTCACAGAGCAAACTTGGTCCAGTGTAACTTGTGGCAGCTGCCACCACAGAGAAGTGTTTCACCTATGAACACTCTGAATCTGGCACGGGCAGACATGGGCAATCTCCCCACCCAAGCTTTGGCCTTAAATGAAGGGAGCCTTCCTCAACTGCCCATTTTGCCATCTTCTTTCTGCCATAGTTAATTACTTTTGATCACAGGCACTTGCACTGCTTTAAAGGGAGTGTGTTCACAAAACAACCAAAAAGCCATTAGATTTGCCAGAAAATGAATGCTTATGTTACTGATGAGCTGCATACTGGCTTTCTAGACCTCATCTACTCCTAACAGTTTCTGTGCCACAGTAACTGGAAAGGATGATGTTTTCCACCACAGTAAAAATGAAGAGTGTATTCTCACATCCCCTAAATACCCAAAAACCATGAGGAAAGTAAGATTTCTGTCACTTTTTGTCAATACTTTTGCAATAACCACTTCCAGGCTACTGGATAAGGCCTTGGAACAGGGTTTGAGACTGAGGAGCTGAAGCTTTTGCATGTGCTTTCTTTGGCCAATGCACAAACAAGACAAACACAGTCATCCCGTTTTAGAATGTACAGGACAAACAAATATTTTCACTGATGCCACAAAAGCCTGAGTGTCAGAAATTTGACTGAAGGGGACCTTGCCTTTGCCTATTACTCCCTATCCCAGACAACAGCAGTCTCTTCTGCTCTCCAAAGTGCGTTTGAGGCCAAAGACCTATGGCACAGAATCACACTCCTGGCAGCTGTAGAGGAGAAGAGGTACACAAGGTCACCACAAAGACCTGAAGGCAAAAATAGGCTGCAATAGGCAAGGATGAGACTTAGCCTCACTAGCATGCCTGTAAGACCCAAAAGTTTGGCATTATAATCACTTATGAGGCCCTATTCTCTTCTGTAATCTCACATACAAAACAGAACAAAGATCAACATAAGCAAGACAAGTGTAGGAACCGTGGTGCCAACACTGGTTAATGTATTTCCATTGCTCTAACCTAAGTTCAATAAAGTCAGGTTCCCAAAACACTGCTCTTTGACTTCATACATTCCACTGGATTTCAGCAGCCAAGAAAAATTAGCAAATTCCAGTTCCTTGTTTTAACCATCCTTCTGCTATGGACATAGACTCTTGTCTGTCAGCTTTTTGTCAACCTCACCTCCTTCTTGTGCTCCTGCTCAGCAGGTATATAAGCAGAGACATTTCAAATTCTGCTCTGATGCTTAGGAAATTTCTTCTAGTGACTTGTATGCTTACATTTGAATCCTGGCCTTCTTAGGTACACTGCTAAAGCTCAGGACCAGTGGCCAGAAACCACACGTGTGGTTACCAAGCAACATCACAGGCTTCAGTAGTCCCCAGCAGCATATCTGATGTTACATTCACCTAAAATCCCAGAAACAGCCACTGCCACTCAGTTTCCCAGTCATTTGGCTAAAATACTTGCATCTTTATACAATATGAACCCATTTTCAGCAGTGCTGCACACTGGTGCTCATTGCCCAAAGGCTTGTTAGTCTGCCATATTATTTGATTTAACGCTCCTCTGAAAGATCATTAGGAGGATCAGTCAACAATGCTCCTTATCAGGAATGGGAAGCAAAGGGAAAGGTGGTGATCAGTCAGAGAACAAGGCCCAAGTTTAGTGTGTTTGCTCACACTGGGAGCCAAAGATCAAGTTCATTAGCTCTAAGATGCACATGGGGCTTCTGTATTTGGCTCTTTTCAGTTATTCCTCCCCTACAAGCAAATTAATTTCACGTAAGCTAAATCTGAAAGATACAGGAGCAAAAATCATGGCAATAATAACATATTTCAAAGCAATCCACCTTACTCCTTTTTTTGCTGTACACTGTCCATTGTGGATACCTTTTCCAAGCTGGAATTGAGCACTATTGTAAAGATTCCAGTTGTAACAATTAAAAACATAACTATTCCTGAACAAATAGGTAGAATAAGTGACAAAGAAAAGCAAAGTGAACATTGAGTTGCGTATTTGTATCAACTTCAAACCAACACCATCATTTCTAACCTCCAGGCTGCAATGTGGAAATTTTGTATCAGAAAGACACCAAATTCTAAGTTCTGATTAATATCTGAAATATTGCTGGGGATTACTTAAAATCTTCCACTTGGTTTTCTTATCTGAAGGAGTCTCAAAACAAACAAGAGAAGAAGGAGAAAAAACATCCTAAGACTGCAGTGCCTGTCCCAGAACAAAAGAGCTTTAAGTGTTCTCATGTGTAAAGGCTCTGACAGCAGATAAAGGAATTTTCCAGCTAATAAAAACAAAGAAAAAAAACTTACAAAAAAATCTATGGAAAACTACTTTGGTTAAAATTAATGAAGCAATTTGGTTCTCCCTATAAAAGAGATACTCACGGGATTCTGTAAAAATACAGAATAGTTATGGGAAGCAACTGAGTGTCCTTTCTGTTATGATCAATCATACAGATGGTCCAAGAGCTTATCTTAAAGCCAAAAAAAAGTCCAAATATTTTTCTTCCTTGCCTGTCCAAAGAAGTACAATGGCACATCACACCTAGACTGTTTAATTAGCTCAGCCCTGAGTCTCTGGTGGGGATCTAAAGGCACAGGGAACTTTTAATTCTGGAGTAATTTAGATTCACTTTGTAAGTTAACAGTAATGCAGCTCTTCTAGCACATAGTTCAGTATGATTTTCTATAGATCTCTAACAGTTAACAAGTTAATATTTTTAAAGATAGCAATGACCTAATGATATATAGATGATCTAATATCTTCATGCAATCAAATGGAAGTATCAATTTGTGCTAGTCATAATGCTCACCAGTTACCCCATACAAAATTTCTTAAGCTGTTCTGGGCCCCTATGATTGCACACTGATATGCTCAAACATGTCAACACTCACCATCAAATAGAAGTTCTGCCATGAACCCCAGGAGGAACCCAGGGTTCAACATGTAATGTGCAGTGAAAAACTTACAGAAGGAGAAAGGGTAAAGGAAGGTCCTCAGCAAAGAGAGAGATGAGTGAGGCAAAACATATGAAGGAGCAGAAGGAACCAATTAAGAACCTGATAAACTTAGAACTCTTTGCTCATTAAAGAGTGGAAAGCATATTTTATGTATTAACCCCTGCCACATTCTTATAAACCAGCATTACTTTAATGTTAATACTACACATGCATACAAACAGCCCTACTCAGAAAGGAAAAATTCTTTTCCATTTTGATTTTACAGGGCCTTGAAAGAAGATTGTAAATACCAGGCTGAGCACTGAAGTTTTCAACACTGGTAGCATCAGGGATGCTGTAGCTCTTGTTTCAGGGGAACGTGTCACAACTACGTGTCGTTCCACCTAACATTATACTAAGTGATTCACACCAACACTCATTTCTTAACCTTTTAGTACAGCTTATGAAACTTGGTACAGTCTTCAAGCAGGATTTTTTGTAATAAGGCAATGCATAAAACTACTTTCCATTGCTTTATGGGTCCTAGTCTTCCCTAAACATGGATGAAGAGGCAGGAGTGGCTCTGTAATATCAGGGCTGCTCCCAGCCACATAACCTGAGGCATAAACCACCTGAAGAACACACTTTGACTGCCTCCTTCCCCTTTGCTCTAAATAAACTTAGTATTCCTCTTGTACTGTCTGATTCTGCCCAGCAGGAGAAGTTTCAGAAGAACACAAGAGTGGGCACCTGTGCCACGACCTGCCTCCTGAAAGACTTTTCCCATGTTTCTGCTGCTTGCTGTCCTACACACTCCTCCTTCCAGGCAGAATGGGCTGCTTGGGTGAGTTTGGCTCCCAGCAGCACTCTGAAGCTCAGTCCAGGTGTGGAAGCTGCAAGAAGGTATTTACAAACTGTGCTTTCTGGATTTGGATCGCTGCTTGAACAGACGGTCGAATATGCTTTGGAGCAGTGCAGAGCAGAAAACTACTTCTAAAACTGTAATTGCAGATCATAGCAATGAAGCAGCTAGCCTAAGAATAAACACAGCAAATGTACACTCACCAGAGCCACTATATACACATGTACACACACACCCATACACACACACACTTGGCAGTGGCAGCAGCTCAAATATAACTAGACTAAAAGCCATTTCTGAAGACGTTTCTAAGGTTACTCGGTTAAAACTGAGTCATTGCACGCTGTTGCATGTCTCATTTGAAATTCAGGATGAAGTCTAAGAACTGCCATTTTTATAATTTCAAGTTGTTTCATAATCGAATTTGTAGGAAATTAATAGAAATAATGCCATCTCCTCAGTTAAGTCTCACACAGATTATGTTTTGGGTCATCTACGTAACTTTTTATTTGAATTTTTTTTTAATGGATCTTATCTGAATGTCTTCTCTTTTAAATATCTAAGTCTGGCACTGATACAGTTTGGCTTGTTTAGCACACTGAAACCCAGCAGTATTCATGAACTAGATGGCTCCAGGACAAATTTCTAATATCATGCAAAAATAATTAAAACAAATGCATTATTTGTTTCTAGTAATTACTACAAATACTTATTTTTTTATTGCCAGATATAAAGAAGATTACTTAGTGTAACATCATCCCTGTGATGACACATACACACCAATGCAACTTCACATTAATCACAGCAGGCAAACCATCAATCAGTGCAACGTGACAACTGTTCTCCATTCCTCCTCCTCCTCTCTCTCTGAAAAACCCCAAAAATCTTCAACTTATCTTTGGATGTTTTGAACAAACCACTATTTATTGAACTTTAGGTTTTCAAATTACAGTTGCTTGCTCTCCTTCTCAGTGGATTTGATTTCTAACACAATGACTGAAATACTCCTGCAAAAATATAATATACTTGGAACTCAAATTCCAAACCTATTCTGAGCAAAATTACTTAAAGAAAAATGAAGAAATTAAGACTGCCTTAGTAGTATCTGTAACATTTGATCCCGGCTAACTCTAAAGCATATGCTAATTTTAAGCCTCTGAGTAGTCCATTGACTTGAGTGAATCCAGTGAAAGTCTAGAAGATTAGCCAGGCACTTAACACTGCAAGCAAATGTGTAACTCCGGGATGGCAGGGAGGCCATGAGGAACACGAATAAGAATGGCAATGGAAAATAAGGGGTAGGAGCACACAATAGGAATCCTTTGAAAAAGAATGGATCATGTGATAGAGCTCCTTTCAAGGACTACTTGAAAGGCATGTCACCACTGTGGGGAAGAAAAAAAAAGAAAAGGTATTTACAAACATACTGTTGCTTACACTGAGTCTTTAAAGTAGCAATAGCCTCTCTCTGTAGGTCTGTCACCTAATACTTATTGAAGTTACAGGATTTTCCATTTGTTATAAAATGAAACAACGAGGGTTTTTACGTATCTTAAAATCTTAAATCCTTAAGAGATGAGTGACGCAGTAGTTTCTGATCAGCCCAACACTTGGCAAAGTTAGTGTTGCTTTTACAAACTCAACAGCAAACTCAAATGGTCAATCACTATGTCCCTCCCTCCATGCCATTTCCTAAATGCATGTATCATCTTCAGGCTTTTTCTTTCACCAAAGCCATAAATCAGTAAATCAGGCAACCTCCCTGCAGTAGGCTTTAAAAAGATGCAGGTTATGCAAGATGCAGAAGTCTTATCAAAAGCTTTTATTTAAAAGCCATCCAAGAAAATGAATGTCAGTTCCTTAACTTTTATTCAAAACAAAGTAGAAAATCCTATTAGGAATGTCTGTAGAAGCACTATTGGCCAAGAAGGCCAAAAAAGCCTAAATACACGTTTCAACTTGGATCTAGCCCATGACAAACAGCTTCTGTAGCACTTTAGAGTGATTATGCTGGCCCTTAAACCCTACAGAGCAAAGTTTTGGACTAAGTTATCATCACAGATTTGATGCTGCAATGCTATAAAGATGCCTTCTTAAAAAAATTAATAAAAACCAAACCAAACCCTCAATACAAAACAAATTTCAATGCTAACAGTCCATAAACAGGAAAAAGTACTGTGCCTCTAAGAAACTTCCCAAAGCAAAAACTTGTAACCTAGAACAAAGGTAAGAAAAATCAGGCAAATACTAATAGCTCATAGCCACAGGTATACAAGTTTAAACTGATTTTTTCTCTGTTCCTTTGATGCTGACAGTTCCGGCCATGCCTTTTTAGACTCAAACAACTCTTGCTATAGGATGAAGTTAGAAAACTCCCTAAAATACAGATTCTGTGGCAATTCTACATTTCCTCTGTACAAAGGCCATATCTAATACTTGTGGCCAACAGGGTGTTGGACTACAGCATGGAGAAGTTGTACCAATATAATGGCTAAATAAGCCACTTAGAATTCTGAGACTCATCATTTGACAACAGGCTCGATATAAGCATCCCGAGATCTTGAATTTTACCTTAATTTAATGATACTGCCACTTTACTCAGTCTGAAATTAAAATGTGGTGTTATATATATATATATATATATATGTGAAAATATAAAGTTTTAAAATTCCTGCCCTTTAAACAGGAAAAGAACTCCAGCAAATGGTTCTTACAGTGAGATAGATCAAAACTGTATTTTATTATTAGTTAATTCCATCTGTGTGTTTAGACACACTGGAATTATACAGGATGCTGACAACAGCTGGAGTGGGGGAGGGGAGGTGGGTGAGAGGAGAAAGGGGGGTGAGGTCTTCACTCCTCTAAGAAACTTGTGTACCTGCCTGATAAACTCAGCCAAACTTCTTCATGTATCCTATTTATCTTCAAATCTATTTATGTCACACAAGAGAACATATGAGCTTAGCAGCTGTTACTATAGCAATGAAACTGGAAATTTTGAGAACACAAAAAACCCACCCCTGAAGGATGCTCAGTTTAGCAAAGAGATGGTTTAGAGAACAGCGCACCAGTATCTCACTTCTAGGATCTGCTCAAAGTCTGCTTTTACAGAGACATTAAATCAGCTGTAACAGCCTGTTCCCCAAAGAGCACTCCGAGCCAAATCACCGCTACCTCTTACACGGCACGACTCGGTACACTGGAGTTCCTGCTAAGTAACCCCAAACTTGTCAAGTACACCTGAGCCGCCCGTAAATCCGGGGAAGAGCGATTCCCTGCAAAAGGCTCAGAGGTTCTGATCGCGGCAGAGAAGGGATTCGCCATAGCGACAACCCCCGCTTCGTCCCGTGTTTGGGGTGGGGGTGGGTTGGCTCGGAGTGCTCTTTGGGTTTTTTTTTTTTTTTTTTTTTTTTTTTTTTTTTTTTTTT
>JAHLSL010000006.1:22158392-22170475 GCA_025920805.1 Petroica traversi | reverse complement strand
GGGGATCTTAGGCTCAAGAGATCATCTGTGAGTCTGGTAGCATTAAAATCCTCTCATAACTGCACCCCGCAGTGAATGAGACCTCAGTGCTCTGTTGGAAGAAGCACTGTTGGATTCAGATACTAATTTTTTTCCTGGTTATGCAGCGGATTTACTTGAAACCTCAAAAAGTGCTCCGGATCCTCGTAGTTGACAGCATAGTTTGAATCGGTCTGACCAGTGCTTTGCCCAAACACATACATACCTCACAGCTACTGTTTTCCTTAGCCAGAAGAAGCTTTAAAATGTGAATAATGAATTTTGTGACTCAATTCAAAGAGGTGTTGTGAATGCCAAGAGCAGCATTGTTATACATTGAATAGCAATATGGTTTTTCAGTCGCATTCTACCAAAAAACAAGTGGGCAAAAGCACCATGTTCCTTGTATGAAATTTGATTTGTTTGCACTAGGATATTCAATAAGGGATTTGGTCAGGAACTGAGGGCAACGTAACTAATTGGAGCAAAAAATAAACAAAATTCAAAATGCCAGAAATCTGCATGTATACCCACTGGAATTTTTTTTTTTTTTTTTTTTTAACTTTTGGAGCCCTGCCCCTCATCTTAAATGCTTTGCATCTGGGGGAAGAATATGTATTTTCCTAGACAGAGACAAGAAACAAGGCTTTGGAGAAGCTCCTCCTGGAGCATGGAAGAAGCTACCAGCACTGAAATGTTCAGGCTTCTCAAGAGAGCACTGCATGACCCAAACCTCACTGGCTTTGGGAGGTTTTGCACCTCACAGAGCAATGGCTTTACACACAAATGAAATGTAAACTGTTCCCCTCCAGGTGCTCTGTGTGGTGACTGCCAGGTGAGCAAGGGGCTCACATATGGAAGTAGCTGCTCTCTTTTGAGCTGGGCTGTTCTGATTGCAGCAGTGAATAACAAATACCACAGCTTCAAGTAAAAGCCTTGAAATTTTCATAAATGGCCAACAAGTTCAAGTTGCTCATTTGAAAGGCTCCTAACAAAAACCAGGAAGGAAAACTCTGCGAACTTTTAAACATCAGCGAACTTTTAAGAGCTATTTTCATGCTGAGCTACTTACCATATCTGCTTTAAACTGGAAAGAAGGACTAATCTGCAGCTGATTGTCCAATAATGTATTTGACAGGAGTACAGTTTTCATTTTCCAGATTTAGACTATATGGTAACAACTTTCATAAAACAAAAACAGGCCAGCATGATTTATGACAACATAATAGAAGAGAAAATTTTGCACGTAACAAAAGGTCGTTCAAACCAGCTACATTATCAATTGGTATTTGTTAATATTTTACTTTTTGGACTGTTTAGTGACATAATAGTAATAATAATCATAATCATAATATAATAAAAATAACAATAGTTTTTTAATAAACACTATTCCAAAATATAGACTTCTGCAGTGTTATCAGTACACCAGGTTACTTCTTCTACACACTGGTAACTTTAACCGTTTGCTGTTGATCCTAAGGGTTTTAGGCAAGCATCATGTATATAAAATTTCTTTTTCTAATCTACTTCTACACTGCTTGATGTGTCAAGGATTTAGAGTAATTAATTTCAAGTAAACCAGTATTATCCCATATTCCTAATAAATCTCTATAAAGCTGCAGGCGTTTTGCAAGCATTAATTCAAAAACCCCCCAAAATCCCATTTCATGATCATTTGTTACAGGGAACAAGGTGTAGTGGTGGGACACAATAATTAAATGCTTAATTAAAAATGCAGTGTATAGCACTTCCTAAAAAGCTAAGCATTTGCTCTGTGTGAAGGAGAGAACTTCTGGATGAACAGATTGCAATGAAAACATTAGCATGCAGTATTTTCTGGGATGTGACTAATCTCAGACCTGTCTTAAATGTAGCATGAGGTTCTTAGGTTTTTTCAAAGGGCTAAGTATGCACTAACATTTTCCACACGTTTTCAGAGACAAAAGGTGTTTTAGTTTTTCATTGTGTTTCTCCCTGTCGCTTAAGACAGACATAAAGACATGTCATTGTTCACCCTGCAATGTGACATCCTTCATATGGAAGAATGAAATAAAATGGTATTTTCCCCTTATTTTTTTCCCATTTATCCATTATTTTTGTCAACCTGATAACAAAACTGTTTAAGCTAATAAACTGAGAGCAAATTTGCTTCTCAGTAATTATATTCTCTACCATTAATCTATTTCATATATGTGAATAAAAATCAAGGACTTCCTTAGTATAGCCCTATGAATTTCTATTCCAAGACACAGGGATTTAATTTCCCTGGCATCCCAAAGAAAAGTAGCCTTGCGTATTTGGATTCAATATATGGATTCTGATATACCCTTTTTAGAAGGAGGAATGTGTGAAAAAAACATGAGAACATTAACACAGCTATAAAAATATTTTCTTTCCCATTAAATGTTACTAGGAAGATCATTTTCTACTGATACAAAACAGTATCTTTAGAGCTTCATAGAGAAAATTATTTGGGCTATCCAGTTAGGTTATAGGAGACTAGAGAACACTCTAACTGTTGTTTGCCTGTTCATTCAAGCATTTAATGCCTTGAATTCCAGGAAAGTAGATTTTTCGGGGTTGGTTTTTTTTTTGGTTTTTTGTTGTTGTTGTTCTTGTGGGGGGATTTTTTTGTTGTTGTTTTTGGGGTTTTTATTTTGTTTTGGGGGTTTTTTTGTGTTTTTTTTTTTTTTTTTACAATCGATAATTTAAATTGGAACTTTAACCAAGAAAGATTAAATAAAAGACTCCAATATAAGATTTCTGTTCTATGGAGTAGAATTGAGAGGGGCAGATAACTGTGTTGATTTATTTATTCCACAGAAAATTTTTCAGGAACAAGGAATTCCAAGATGGCTAGACAACTTAAGTGAACCTTTGGGGTCAGCTGCTAATTAAGAATCAGTATATTGATTCTTGGAGATTGCTCCCAGAGGTTTGAGTAAATCTGCATGCCCATCTTAGGTCTGGATGAACTTTAGTTTGGCAATAAATGCCAGCATCAGTTTTCAGCTCATTTTGCTCTCTGGATCTCCTTGCCCTTAAAATTTCAAACAAGGTTACATCTGATGAATACTTACAAAGTCATAAAGAGTACAGTGTGGTCCATGAGGAGACCCTCTCTCTTGATTCTAGAAAGTATTTTCCAATTTTCCAAAGTATATTCTCAAGTTGTGTGGAAACCCTCCCTCCAGCCCCTTTGGCATTTAAATATTAGTGTGTATTGGTAGCTTCAGGCAGAAAACTTGTTCACCCTTGCAGGGTTTTCTAGAGACATTCCACGAGTGCAGTTCTCTTTCACAGTCTCAGTGATGCTCTGAGCTTTTTCAGGGACTGCTGGACTTGCCAGTCTGTGTAGGGCTACTTTTTTTTTCTGTCAGCCCAAAGAACCTTCCATAAAACTTCACTTAAGGTATCACTGCTGTGGTCTGATGCCTCTATCAGCCCTTTTAAAAAGGGCAGAAGAGAGCATGGAAATTGTTTAGCACTCTCTAGTCTTGGGATGCACCCTTCAGTCTTTGGGCAGGACCTGCAGAAGGGCCTTAATTCTGCAGGACTACTTTAATGTAATTTTTAAGTTCCTGACCTGACTAAGAAGATGCTACCTTTGTTCAAATCCTCTTATACAGTAACATATGCCAGACTGTACCTCTGAATACCTCAAATACGGCCTATTCTGTCTCTTTCTCCTGATTTTATTCCATTGTTTCATTCCAAAATTCCAGCACTATTAGGAAAACTTGTCAGCCTACCTGATCCTACTTTCAAAGGTCATACATATAGATGAAGGTAGGTAACTGTTTTCTACATCCACAAACAGAATTATGTGAGGTCCTTTCAGAGGGTCCATAGATGGTCCATCTCTGGTTTTAAAGCAGCAGTGAAAGCTACAATAATTACCTATTGTAGAATCAGCATTTGCAGATCTCCATTGCCATAATCTCTCCTAGTGATTTGCTCTCTGAGTGCTGTAACAAGACTAATCTATCTTAAGATTTTGCCTTGTTTCCTTTACGACAGAAAAATTCTTATGTTTATATTTGGAATCTGGTTTTAAACACATCGTCATTGGCCATACCCTACCAGAAGGGAATTCCTTATTTTAGCTTTTGTCTGGATAGCTTATCAAGCAGCCTGTTATCTTGTGGCCAGTATGCAGTTTCTGCCTAAAAATGCATTCTCACTTAACTCATTTGCTAGTCAGTGTGGTGGTCTGATGAATGACAAACTTCTTACTTGTTTATAGGAAAAAGAAGACAAGTTAGAACACTAACTGTTAAATGGGCTTTCAAGACTTTTGAATAATTTTTAAATTCCATCTACGTTTTGGGTTTTGGGATTTTCCAATTCTGTGCCAGCCGATTCAGTCCAGAAGCATCAGGTGCCCAGGATAATACACAGTAGGGATTTACCTGTGTTGCTGCCACAGCCTCTGAAAAGACTGCACCATTACCATCAGCTAAACAAGTCCTCATCCAGAATGTAAATTTCCCTTCCTGCCCCCTTGAAAACACATAGCAGAGCCTGTGGAAAACCACTCTGTATAGTACAATGCTATGCTTTCTATACCTGTGATATGTCTGCAATATAAGATGATCATTCTCAAGATTGCAGTAAATCTGGTTGTTCATTAATTACATTGTCCAAATAGAAGATTCATGTTTGAGCAACTCTTCTCCAAAATCTGCCTTTTTTTTTAAAACAGAAGTCACTACAGACTCTTCCCAAATAAAATTCATTGATTAATAGAAGATATATGAAATCTGGACGCTTGAGTTTGAAAAGCATTTTTCAGTGCGGAAGCAGAGTAATTCCCTGCCAGAGGAGTAGTTCTTGCTAAGAAATCCTATCCCCATAGTATTTAGAATATAAAAGTTTTGTGTTCTGAAGTAGTCAAAGCACTGGAAAAACTCTATGATCCATAATGAACTCCACCAAATTGACAAAAATGTTAGATTGCACTTTGCAACACTATACAGGAAGTCCCAAGACTAATTAGTTTCTCTTTTTTATACAATTGCATTTTCACAAATTGTTCTTGCTGTCACAGCTGGCCTTGGGACTATTTACATTTACTTAGCAAGCATTTGGACTATCATTCATGTTGAGAGATAGCTATATTCCTTGTACACAAATACCAAAGGAAATTATCACAATCTTAGAAGCTTCAGCTCCTGAGGCTTATTTTAATTATAATAGGTATAGCAAAACTATTCTTAGGATTGACTTCTTTTTCCCTGTAATTGTGGGATCAGCAGTGGTCATATTCAGAATTTTTTAATTTTGACTTTTGGATTTTTCTCTTCCTGTTTACCTCTTTTAAAACCTCTTTTATATGCTTTTAATGGTATTAATTCATAGTTTATATGGATGTTTGTTAGTATTTTCAAAATATATTTTAGTTCATCTGAAGTCAGGCATCCTTTGCAGGATCATGGTGTGAAAAATTATTATGTTCTCTGAATTATTTTCCTGCAGGAATTTCAATCCTACAATGTGGAAGAAAGTAAAAAGAAAATGTATTTTCTGTCCTCTCATACCAAGAAAAACAAAGGATAGGAAATGTTGCCTTACTAACTTACGAATTTCCTTTCTGATGGAAACCAGTTCTCTCTGAAGTTGATGGTTCATGAAAGCTTCTCAGATCTAAGCAATGTCTGCTTAGTGTCATTTCAATTAAATAAATCTAGATCAATAATTTTCCCCCCTCAATAATTCATCTATTTCTATCAATGAGTATGATAAAAATGATTAAGATGATATCTGTTTCTAATGTCTACAAAACTGCAAAATTTTCCTTCCTGTCTTTTTTTAAAAAATAGATTCTTTCTCCTTCCCTCTCACTTCTACTTTGTTTTTGTTCCTGTTGCTGTCATAACCTGTTCCGTTTCCTTTTCCCTTATTTTTCCCAGCCTCCTTCAAGACTGCATCACAGTCTTTCAGGCTAACCCCCAGGGTATGATGCTTTTCAAAAAGCACAACTCCAGATGACACCATTTTCCACAAGATTCACCTGGAGAAACTGGCAGCCCATGGCATGGCTGGGTGCACTCTTCCCCAGATCAAAAACTGGCTGGGTTGCTGGGCCTAGGGAATGGTGGTGAAAGGTTGCATCAAGTTGGTGGCCTGTCACAAGTGGAATTCCCCAGGGATCTGTATTGTTTAATATCTTTATCAATGACCTGGACAAGGGGATTGGGTGCATGATGAGTTTGCAGATGAAACCAAGCTGGCTGGGAGTGTTAAACTGCTAGAGAGCAGGAAGGTGTGTGCACAGGCTGATGGATGTGCCAAGTGTAGCTGCATGAGGTTCCACAAGGTGAAGTGCTGGGTCCTGCACTTTGGCCACAACAGCCTCATGCAGCTCTACAGGATGGGGACAGAGTGGCTGGAAAGCTGCCAGGGGAGAAGGACACAGGACTGGTAAAGCTGCCTGAACTTGTGTGTCCAGGTGGCCAAGAAGACCAAGGGCATCCTGGCCTGTATCAGCAACAGCGTGGCCAGCAGGACCAGGGCAGTGACTGTCCCCCTGTACTTGGCACTGGTGAGGTCACACAAATCCTGTGTGCAGTTTTGGATCTCTCAATGCAAGAAAGACATTGAGGTGCTGGAGTGTGTCCAGAGAAGGACAGCAGAGGTGGTGGAAGGTCTGGAGCACAAGTCTTATGAGGAACAGCTGAGAAAGCTGGGGGTGTTTAGTCTAGAGAAAGAGGGTCTCAGGGGAGACCTTATTGCTCTCTACAAATGCCTGAAAGGAGACTGTAGTCAGGTGGAGGTCGGTCTCTTCTCCCAGACAACTAACAACAGGAGTTGTGGCCTCAAGCTGCACCAGGTGAGGTTCAGGTTGGACATCAGGAAGAGTTTTTTCACTGGAAGTGTAGTCAAGTCACCATCCCTGAGGGAATTTAGAAGACATGCAAATGTGGCAGTTGGGGACATGATTTACTGATGGTCAGTGCTGGGTTAGTATTTGGACTCTGTTCTTAGAGGTCTTTTTTAGTGTAAAAGATTCTATCAAAAAATATGAAATTTAATTTAACTGTGCTTTATTTCATTTTTCAGTCTTAGAGAATAGGGAGCTTTTCTGAGCAAATTGAGAGAATAGAATATTGTGTGTCTCTCAGTATCCCACAAACTGTGCAATGACTATAATACTTGAAATCTCTTAGCAATTTAAGGCTTTGAAATTCAAATAACTACTCCCTTCTACAGGATCCTGAACTGCAAAATGACTTGGTGTCCCACTGAGATGATCTGCTTTGCTGGGATGGTTAGCATCTAAACAGAGAAAATAACCTGTGCTGACCAATGCAACCCAGTCAGACTTTGTTTATGTACAGAGGCAGGAACGCTTCTTGAAATTTTTGTGTAAATTGAAGCTTAACTTTGTACTGAGAGTCTTTGCTGTCACAGTGAAAAGCACAGAAGGTGAGAGGGTTATGTGTCCGAGCCAGGAGGCATGGTTTAGGCAGGTAGAGGAATTTACAAAGCTTTTATGAGTATCTAAGACAATCTTTCAAAATGTTTCAAAAGTAGAGGTGACTGTCCTACAATATGTGGTGAAAAAAATGTTTCCTACACTTGAGATTAGGTCATAGCACCACATGATGCATGGTATCTCAAGCAGGTTTCACATCTGGTGTTAGTCTGGCTTTGTTTTTGTTTCCTGGCACTTAATGCTTTCAGTAATGTGCTCAGACCAATGCTGGCAGGTCGTAGACCTTAGGATGGACTCTAATCAGTACAGTTACAGAAGTTTGCTTTGAAAATTAAATGCTTGAACATGCTATTAACAAATATATATGCAAGCAAGTAAATCTGCCATGCAGATCTCCTTTTAAATCAAGATTACTTTATTACTATGCAAGTCAACCCACCAGAGATTTACAAAAATCAAGATGGTAACTCCACCCTGCTGCAGGTGTGTTGAACAAGACAGAAAGTAGTGGCAGAAATTCAGGTGGGGGCAAGCACCTAACAGCTCTTTCCTGAGAGCTACTCCCCACAATTCCAGGTGTGAGAGACCAGGATTGCTCAGGACACGTACCTGGCTGTAGCTCTGGATGGCACCTCTGGCCTGGCTGCTGCGGGGTGGGAGCTGGGCGGACGCTGTTTCGCCCAAGGCGAGGGTCTGGTTGCTGTGGTAGCTGGCTGAGTACTGGAAGGATCCTTCAGGTTTGGAATTGAGCTGGAGAGCACTCTGGGAGAGGAGGCTGGGCCCTGTGGGGACAGGATTTGAAAGCAGTCAGAAAGTCTCAGTGAAAGAGCATACCTGAACTATCTGTCAAGCGAGCCTTGAAATTATCAGATGTATCTGGTATCAGATTTTCAGAATTTCACTTTTCAGTAATAAAAATACATGAATTACTTTCTTCCTTACCACTCAGTCATCATCTTCAAGCAACAGACCACATTGCTTTCTTTGCAAGAAATGTATGGTTTTGACTGGTGAAGAAATTCTATGCCTGAAAAAAATCCAACCTTACTATTGGATAAAGAACTCCTGCTTTTCAACTCAGAATAGTTGATGAGGGCTTTTTCCCCCTAAGGATAAGCCTTGTTTATTTCTCTTAATTATATCCAGTCGTTCTGCCTGGGAAATGCTAACTTGTCCCTCCCTGAGCCCCCAGCACATTAGATCTATTGATTACTGCCACTGTCCTGTACCCAGAGTGATGTAATACTTTGCTGCCTGTAGGGATGGATGGCAGCCTTTAAAATATTAATTGCTCTTCTCATCATGCAAGACACACCCTGATCTCAGTGAATCTGACTATTTTGTCAGCTATCTTATCTTCCCCACCACAGCACTGCACAGCAGGAGAGCCAAGTTCAGGCAGCGAGAGCTTAAACTGTGGCTGCCAGACTGAAGGGCATGTCAGGACCATGAACACTGGCACTTTCCACAGTTATTTAGTATTTCTGTGAAACTGAAACATGTTCTAATATTCATTAGGTTCACATACACGTGATTTAGCTTACCATGAGCACATAGCAAATTTCCCAGTATTTACTCTGAGACCATGTATCAGACAGGCAACAGCCTGTTTCCACACAGGAATCAACTGCACCCACAGCAAATTCACAGCTGACACCAAGCTGAGTGGTGCAGCTGACACACCTCAAAGATGGGGTGCCATCCAGAGGGACCTGGACAAGCTCGAGAAGTGGGTGCATGGAAATCTCATGAGGTTTAACAAGACCAAATGCGAGGTGCTGCTCCTGGGTTGGGGTAAACCCTGATACCAACCCAGGCTGGGGGATGAACAGATCCAGAGCAGCCCTGCCCAGAAGGACCTGGAGGTGCTGGTGGATGAGAGGCTGGACATGACCCAGCCATGGGCACTCACAGCCCAGAAATCCAACCATGTCCTGGGCTGCATCCAAAGCAGCGTGGGCAGCAGGGCAGGGAGGGGATTCTGCCCCTCTGCTCTGCTCTGCTGAGACCCCACCTGCAGTGCTGCATCCAACTCTGGAGGCCCAGCACAGGAAGGACATGACATATTGGAGCAGCAGATGTTCAGAGGAGGGCCACTAAGTTAGATGGAGTGCCTCTCCTACGATGAAATGCTAAGAGAACTGGGTTTGTTCAGTCTGGAAAAGTAAAGGCCTTAGGGTGACCTAACTGTGGCCTTCCAGTACCAGAAGGGAACCTACAAGAAAGTTGGAGGAAGACTTTTTATAAGGGCATGTAGTGACAGCACAATGGCTTCACACAGACAGAGCAGCTTTAGATTAGCTGTTAGGGAGAAATTCTTCCCTGTGGTGGTGAGGCAATGGCACAGGTTGTCCGAAGAAGCTGTGGACAACCCATCCCTGGAAGTGTTCAAGGCCAGGTGGGATGGAGCCCTGAGCAACCTGGTCTAGTTGAAGATGTCCCAATCCATGGCTAGGGGTTGGAACTAGATGATCTAAAAGGTCCTTTCTGACCCAAACCATTCTGTCATTCTATAATTCTGTGATACACAAAGAGCCCCATCAAAGAATACACACTTAATCCTTTCTCTGTCTTCACTGATTTTAGTCTCTTCTAATGTCTGCGCCCAGGAAGTGAAATGCAAGAGTAGAAAAAAGGGTTATACCTTGGCCATTGCACAGATTACCTTCAACCCAACAGCTACCACCTCTAGCACACTCAGTGGCTCTGCAGGGATGACAGGTTCATCTCCTGGTTAGCACTAACAAGCTCACAAGAGCACAGAAGGTGACACAAGCCTTAAGAGATGTGAAATGCTAACAGTCATTTTGCTCCTTCAGAACATGCGATAAGTTCAGTTTAAACAGATTCACAGTGGAAAAATTCCAATGAATTTACCAGAAATAACTTCCAGTACATTCCTGATACAAAGGCAGTTTTTATGACCTTTAAGTCTTTGCTGTGAGGATGTAAAGCTGTTCCAAAAAGATTTCCACTCAGAAAATGTGCAAACAACCCCACCCCCGAATTACATGGAGAGTATTTTTTCCTCTAGCCTATTTCTCAGAAATGGCAGAACCATTATAACTGCTATTTTCCAAAGTCCAACCTGAACTGCTCATATTATAAACAAATCATAGTAGACTATGTAAAGAGGAAGTGTTTGCATAATGTAGACTGGGATTTTGACACTATTTTACATATCAACACAATTTGTACTGCAAAATCAACTGCATTCATCAGAACATTCGAGATACGGGACAGATTTAGAACATAAGTTCTGCTCCCTGTATTTTCCTTACAAGTACAGAAGGAGGTAGAGCTCCATGTATGCTGTGAGGCTAGTAAAAATGTATCACATTCCACAGGAGAGCGGAATTTAATTCTCTATGGATGCTTATAAATCCAGCCTCTGCAAATAGGGTTTACTTAGCATTTTTCATTTAACTGGTTTTGTTGCAAAATTTCTTCTTTAATGACATAAATGCGTTCACAGATTTTTTTTTTATTATAAGATCATAAAGAAAATACATGCTTAGTTCTAAAAAGATCTGTAGGGTTTATTTGAATCTTTTGGATTTTGAATTTTCACTGAGAATTTTTCTGTGATCAAATGATGAACGAGATCAAGTTCAGAAATTTCACAAAAGCATAACTTTCCCATGAGAAGCTAAAGTTGCAAGAAGAAAGCAGTTTTTGTGCATGAAAGTGTTTGTACTCATTCTGAAAGTAATTATGCTGTGACATTTCTAAAGCTTAAATAATGATTAAACTATCACATGCTATGAACTCAATATGTTTAAATTTTCATTGCATCTGGCTTTCAAGTGCTGCTTTCATATTACTGTGGCTCACTAGGGGATTTACATTGCCAGCTAGAAACACATACATGGGTTCCCTGCACCATTTAGTTTAAACACTTCCATACACTTAAAGAAACTTATCCAACCCCTTGAAAAAAAGAATTTAAGACGTTCGGCACACACAGTTTAAAGTTCACTAAAATATTGGTTTTATTTAGCAGTTCTTATTTTGTACCTTAACAAGTGGCATTGAACAAATAAAATATATATACTTTTCAATAATTACAAAGTAATTTGAGAGAGACAGATATTTTAAATAAGCCTGGAATTTTAAATAAGCCCAAGCAACTGTAGAATAGAGTAGTGGCTGCTCACCTGTAAATAACAAAATCTAAACCAAGCATACAAACTAGAAGATACATCTGAGATCAATCAATGTGACCATGAAAAACACAAGTTCCTTTCTCAGGACTTAGGGACTACAAGCAGTCCTGCCTTGTCTGCTACGGAAAAGATTGATTGCTTTTCTCATTAACATTCTTGAGATTTCAATCTGCAGGTAAAACCAAGAGCCTGCAGCTCACTCAGAGGAGAAGTCTGTGTCCTGTATGCTAATGGCTCTTGACAATAATCTACCATTTCTTCCAGGCTAGAATTTAAACTCTGTTGTGTTGGTATAAGAAAACATACATCCAGCTGTTTTCCATTTACTTTCAGAAGAGTTAAGGCAGCTGGAAATTCTCTATTTTCAGCTATGCACTGGAAATCACTAGTTAACTGCTAGCACAATTCAGTCTTAGGGGTTCCTTTAATGAGACCTAATTACTGCAATTGTTCAATTTAAA
>JAHLSL010000006.1:22026607-22158382 GCA_025920805.1 Petroica traversi | reverse complement strand
TCGATGATCTGTAATATTGCATTAAAAATTTGTACTGTGTTTGGTTTCTGTTTGAGGGTATGGGAAAGACAGAAGTACCTGTTCTGCCTTATGTTTTTCACCATCACATAAAAAATTCTTTTCCTTGTGAAGGAATATTGATGTTGGATTATTCAGTGTTGATAGTACCAAATTTGCACTGATTCAGTTTGTGCCACTCTCCTCCTGCATCAAAATAGTAGAGGTAAGAGTGAAAATTCAGGAAGCTAAGTCAGAGCCATCATACTGCAAGAGACACTGCTGTGTACTGACTCCAAATGATGGAGCAGGGTAGAGCAATTAACTCTTTAACTCATCTCCAGTTTGGAGAACAGATATTGCAGATGGTACCCTCTTCTTCCTCTTAACCTTGAGCAGAGCAGTGTGCCAGCCTCCTTACATCGCTCACCTTGGTGTCTGTCACTCAGCTCAGAAAAGAGCAGGAAGGGGAGGGAGAGGGTGGTGTCTTGCTTGGGACACAGAGTGCAGTTAAGTGGGAGAAAGTTGCAGGAGCACAGAGAACACCAGGCAAGAAGAGAGCAGATGTAGATGGAGGATATGCTTACATTAGGGAGCCAACCCACAAAAAAATTTCAGAGGTGATGGAGAGCAGAGAACTTTTCTAGGAATCAGAGAAGGGAAAGAGGAATTTCTTTTGTGATTTGTAGGTGCTGGCAGGCATGACAAGGTTAGAGGAAAATGAGTTTCCCATTCAGGCAGTATGGAAGCCCTTTCCCTTAGTTTATATTACCCACTCCTCTTACTGGCAGTTATGCTGGCTATTATATGGCTTTTTTTTTTTTATATTTCAAAACTTACTAGTTTAAGAGATGCAGAGAACCTGAGAGTACCTTGCACACTTACTTCAAGCCAAAGAGGAGCAGAGGCTGCTAACAAAGAGAGCAACACTGAAGCCCACACTTGCCATTTTCCTGCCACACGGCATTTGACAAAACACAGTCTGACACTGCACTGACCAGGCTGCTCTGTGTCACTGAGAACGCTGCGTGTGGCCATCAGTGTAACCTGGGGAGCTCCAGGCTCCAGACCAAGCTCAGCAGAGGAGAGCTTCCACAGCATCTGCCTGCTTCTGCTCAAGGGGGACTTGGGGAAGCAGGAGGCCAGGTTTGCAGGGTGAGCCCCCTGTGTCCCCTGGCCTGTGAGGAACAGGGATCTGCACTGCCAGGATTCCTTCAGAGGCCGCTGCTTTTCCTTCTGACAGTACACGGCTGAATGCTGCAATAAGGTGTGGTGTAGCTATTTAAAAACCAAACTAAGGAAGTGAGTGGTCTTAAATGATGAGGCTATTATTAATTCAAGGACATCTCAGTAACAGTTGATTACGGGAAACAAAGTGACACAAAGAATCCAGGCAACTATTATCATTCATGGCTGGGTCAAAAATGAGGCAAAAAAAATGAAATTATGAAAACATTTGTCTTTTTAATTTTCAAGAGCAATATTGTCTTTGAAAATAAAGTATTTCTCCTGTAATTTCTACTCTCTTCAGACCATATCCTTTTCTTTCTTACCTCATTCAGGGTAAAAAGAAACGAAAACCAAACCAAGGAAACAAAATAATAGTCTAAAAATTCAATTTTTTAATTTTAAAATAAATTATTCTTGAATAGCAAGTGTTTGCAAGCAGAAATATTTTACGTGGTGGAACAGCAAAATACTAGGATACTTCCCAGCACCTGCTTATACTGTTCTAGCTAAAAAACCCAAATCAAACCAAAACCAACAAAACCCAAAGTGCTTCAAAACAGTACTGAATTTTGACTCAATGAACAGTTGTTAATGCTTACTGAGGCTTCAGTGAGAGATTACAAAAGATAGGCATCAGCACCAACAGTAGTTGAAAAGATAGGAATCTTGTTTGGGAATCAGAGCTGGTGAGTCATCAAATGTTTTCTTCCCTTCCTCCTAAGGATAAGAACTTGTCTAGTGACCACACAAGTAGCAGAACTCACCTGAATCACAGCCCATGGTGGCCATAAGCAGAAGATTATCTCACATAAAAAAGCCAGTAGGAACTTGGGCTCCAAGGAGCTTACCAGTGTCAGAAGTTAAGCAGTTTTCTAAGTACCTCCTGTTTTCTGGGACCTCCCTGGTCAACCATCATGATAGCTGATGATAAATGATGGAGAATGGCGTGGTGAGCTCTTCTGGCAGCTCCCTCAGCACCCTCTGGTGAATCCCATCCTGCCCCATAGACTTGTGAGTGTCTAAGTGGCACAACAGGACTCTCACAACTTAGACCTACATTGCAGGAGGTCTATTCTGCTCCCCATGCCAGTCTACCAGCTCAAGGGCCAATTGTCCTGAGGATAACTGGTATTTCTAATAAAGACTGAGGCAAAGAAAGCATTAAATACCTCTGCCTTTTCCTCATTCTTGGTGGCAACGTTCCCCCTCCTGCCCAAATCTATAATGGATGGAGATTTTCCTTGGCTCTCCTTTTGCTGGTAATGTATTTATAAAAACACATTTTATTATCTTTCACAGCAGTTGACAGATTGAGTTCTAACTGAGCTTTTGCCTTTCTCATTTTCTCTCTGCATGACCAAATGACATCTTTGTAGTCTTCCTGAGTTGCCTACCCCTTCTACCAAAGGTCATAAACTCTCCTTTTCCCTCTGAGTTCCAGCAAAAGCTCCCTCTTCAGCCAGGCCAGTCTTCCCCATCAGCTCAACTTTTGGCATATAGTGATGGCCTACTCCTGTGCCATAAAGATTTTCTTCTCAAAGTGTGTCCAGTCTTGCTGGACCCGTTTTTTCCTAAGGACAGTTTCCCAAGGGAAAGTCTGACCAGATTTAAGTACAATCAATATTTGTGATACATATTTTAAACTACAGCACAGCAAGTTAAGGTTGCAGGAGTGCGGATAACTCAGTTACATACTCAGAGATGTTAATATTTTTTCTGTCTCACATTGTAGCACCATTGCTGTGTGACAAAGCTAAATGGTCACATGAATGTGAGTTTATTGTAAAAGAGGAATTCCCAGAAACAAGTTTTCTTCCTTGGGGATATCACTGACAAACTATCCCTAGTGTCTGCCTGTCGGACATCTGAAAAGTTGCTCCCATTTCCTCATCCTTAGACCACAGTATCTTAGGGAATATGTCAAACATTTTAGCTTCACTGTATCTAACAATTCAGGATAATAATATAGCAGTAGTATGGTCCACGTCCAAAGCAAACAAATAAAGCAAAAAAGATGAATTATGAAACAGGATTAATGTATTTCACTACAGAGCAGAATTTATTGAGGAACAAGTATTCAATAATACATTATCTGGTAGTTGTTCTGTTATAAAATAAATATCAGATAATGACAAGTTACATACAGAGCTATGTTATTACAAGATAAGGGTATGATTAATTCAGTATTCCAAATCTATGCAATAATTACCTCTGAATTGGCTAAAATAATTACAGTACAAACAACAGAAACATCTACCAAGTCATCCTCCATGAGGTAATTGCATGTTTGTTACTTGAGTTTTTCATATGAAGTTGAAAACAAAAATAGCAGGGAAGAGAAAAAAGTGTTTTTTCTTCTCCTTGAGATTCAAAGTCAGTTGGCTTCCCGGGGCACATTTGCTTCTCCAAGTAAGTAGTAAAGTGCAGCACTACTATTGTGCTATACATCTCCATTTGGTCAGTCATCTATTACGACGCCAGTTCTAATTGACAGAGGAAATAGACCAAAACGTGCTCGAACGACCATTTAATTAGCTCCCATACCAATTATAAACAACACTTCACTCACCTTCGATCAACTGACAAAAGTAGTAATGATAAATTATAGAGTAAGTGTAAATAAAGTGGTTTTAATTAGTGTAATTAATCACTTCACACATTCTTCAACCTGCTTTGCTCATTTGGATAACAGTTGAAAGAAAAGCTCCTTTAATGTCCTTTAAACATTCATTTACAGAGTTAATAGGTTGAGGTGCCTCACGTCCCATTGAGAGGAACTACCTCCTAACTGTTAATATATGCCTAATTAAGGATTTCAAATACGAAAAAGTCATCACTTACTTGTTTCTTCTGCCTCTCAGGTCATTTAGTTTGAGTGCAAAATATCGATTCCTACCCTACACCCTACTTTTTTGTTAGTTCAATAAAGTGTCTGTACTCCTGGTAAGCACTTGCCAACCCCTCCTACGGCTGGATTGTATTCATTGCCCAGTTTTGCAAAGGAATGGATAATTAAAAGAGAACAACATAACAAGGGAGAGCTTTTGATGGTAACCTGCTGGTGCCCTTCCACAGTATCTGACATTAGAGAAGAGGTGATGATAGTTAATGACCAGGTGGACAGACCTATTCCTGGTGATACTAAATTCTTTGGCATCTCACTGGTACATCCTGTTTTCTATGCCCTGCTCCCAGAATTAAGCTGCTCCCTCCAAATCAGAAGGGTAAGGAACACTTACAGGTTTAACCCGTTTTAACCGCGCCCGTTGCACTCTGTCCTGTTATTGAGGTCAGCTGAAACGTTCTTTGAAGAAACTCCCTCTTGCCAAGATGATTTAGGATAGTTTTAGAAAGCAGAAGAATTTAGTGAGCAGAAGGGAAGCCCTGCAAGAACCACAGAGGGTGGCAAGAAGCAGTGACAATGCCACAAAGGTACAGACCCTCTCCATTTTCTAGTCTCCAGGGAAGTTGTAAAAAATGCAAGGCAAAACTAGCAGAGGCACAGGGCAATGAGGAAAGTCCTTGGGAAATAGATGAGAGAACTTTGTAGCCATCATAAAAAGAAGACATTTTCTTAATTACAGACAGGAAAAGGAGAGATTGAACCAAGGCAAAACTTAACATCTGCAGTTGAAAACACCTTGTCAGCTGAAAGTGGTCAAACAGATTCTGGATGAAAAGGGCTTTCAAGGCTACTCTTAGTCTGACCTCAAATAGAAGATAAAAAGCAGCTCTCCCATAAAAACAGAAATAGGCATGGCACTCCAAATCTGAGACTAGAACTGGAACAGTGCTATGAAATTATTTCAATATCTACCTTCTAGGAGATATTAAATACTAAATGTATCAGTAGCTTCATATTACAAGAAAAAATGCCAAGGCTGCAAAATCGCAAAGGAATTCCATACCCTAGAAACGAAGAAAGTTGAAGGGCAAAAAAAAAGGCAGGGGTAGGGGAGGAGGGGGGACACCAACTGCATACTTAAAATGAAGAAATAAATGGTAATACTTTAGATGCTTAGTCACAAGCAGCTCCCTTGTTATGAACCAAACACATCTCTTTAGATGAGAGGCAGCAGTTCTTAAATGAGTACACTGAAAACAAACTTGTTTTACAAGAAAGGAAAGTAATTTATATGCAATGCCATGCTCTACCAGCATTAAGAGGTCTATGTTCTACCTACAAATACAGAAAAGGGCTTTAGTACTTCTACAGAACCTATTCTTAGGTATTGGAAAATAAGATTTTTGTGAAATGCACTCACAAGTGTGGAATAAGTTCATTTTCATCCAAGAATTCTATAAATGATATACATCTGGAGAAATGATGCAAAAAGTAGGCTGATACCATTATATAAGTGAACAGTACAAGGATATCCCTTCTAACTCTCCTTCTGACCCAATTACTATTGGAAAGAAAGATGAAAAACACTTTATTTCAAGAGTAAATTAAATGGGAATAGAAACTATTTTTATTAGGTGCTGATTATCTTACGTTTTTTACACAAGATAACACTTCTGCCAATACTGGAAAAGGAAAACAAAGAGGATTTGAGAAATAAATCTCTACTCCAACTGTTAGCCAAGCACTATAAATGTCCACAAGAAGTAGTAGAAAAATATAAGACCTGGAAGGGCATAGAAAAAACAAACAGTTTGCTTTCCATCCTAACAGTTTGATTACTGAAACCTGTTTTTTTAAACCTCATGGAATAAGGTAACATAGCAAAGCCTAAGTAATCCTGACATAATAGGGAAACTTCAGTGATAACTACTCAGTGTATATTTTGCTTTTTATATCATATCATGCATAGCATTACTCCATACGTTTGTATGAAACGTAAAACCAGCCATATCTTCTTTCATAAGCACTACTGGATAATGTTTGACAGCAAGAAAAATCTGGAGTTCCATTATTAATGAGAGAAATTGCAGAAGATGCTGGAGAACAGGACTGGAATACATGCACTGAAAAAGAATACACCTATGCATATTTAAGCTCAGAATACAAAAGCTGGCCTTGTCTTTGTTTTTCTTCTGTTTGTTTGTTTGAGTTTCTTTAATAGAAAATCTATCCTCAACTGAGTTGAAAACCAAGGATAACCCTACTAATGCGAGTTTTTAATTGATTCCAAGATTAAAACATTTTTTTGGTACAAAATTAATCATATTTCATGAAATCATTTGCTAAACCCTGAAGATATCGAAATCAGATAGTCTCTGAATGAGATAATTTATCACTGGCCATTAGGACAATGAGCTTATTGGAGCAATAGGTAGACACAACACAAGAACAAGACGGGCACCAAGGATGATATCTAAATCACATTTTTGCGATACAGAAGACACAAAGAGGAAAAATTACTATCCTTGAGCCTTTCTGATGCTGCTTCTAGAAAACTTTGCAACTCTAGGAGTGGTAGAACACTTCACTGTAACAGAAGTGTGCTCTCCGTTAAAATATCACCACAGGAACCACAGAACAGTACCTGAGTGGGGCTCCTGAATGGGATTAGATACATTTGTGAATGTGACCAGGAGAAATCTGCATACAAGAGGAGGCACTGCATTCTGCATCCCACAGGAAGCTCCAACCCAGAAGGAACTGCCATGTTTCCATTTGAGAAACACGGGGTTTTGGCATTAAAAAATGTTATTTTTTAATTTGCGTTTTCATTATCAGTCTCCCATTTTCAAGGAATAACTATGTTTAAAATGGTGTGTGGCGTTTGTTAACAGAGAAAAAAGGGACAACTAGGTTAAGAACATATTTTGCATTATTAAATTCTAATTTTTTGAAGTATTTTATACCTGTGAAAACCAGCTGCAAACATCAAGTGTTTCTAGTCACCCTCTGTGCCTAGCACAGCCTAGAATTGCTATCAGTAGTACTAAACTAATGTGTTCCCTTTTTATTACTAGGAAATAAAATCAGATGTTTATAGACATCACACCAACATGATGCACATGGAAGCTGAATGCATTATCAGAAAACAAACAAGCAAGCAAACAAACAAACAAACTAATCTCCTCTGGTAGACCTAAATTAGACTGATGAAAAAAAAATTTAAAAGTGCCCAACAGCTTCTGATTTTAAAAGCCTATAAAACCCTCACAGATATATGGATCTAATACAAAAGACATCAGCAGATCTATTACGCTATTATGTTGTTCTATGAATTTAACTAGTAGCACAAAACAGGTTTCGCTTTTTGTGCAAAGTAGAACTCCATTTCTTCCAGACCTTTGACAGGCTTAAATCCTGAATCTTTTCTGTCCACAAAAGAAAATGACTGTTTGGTCTCTGAGGTGAGCCAGTTCAAAATGTGTTTAGCTCTGCCTCAGAAGTCAATTAAAAAGTAAGTCCAAAAGGTCAAAATTTTATTACAATCTGCCAAAACCTCCTTTGCCATAAACCAGAAAGTATCCCTCTCTATGTCCACACAAATGTGCACCCCTCTCTGCTCTCACATTGTCCTGAGAAAATGAATTTCTGCATTTATATAGCCAAATGGAAAAAATGGAGGCAGCTCCCTAATCTGCGTTTACCACAGAAGTCACAAAAATCCTACTTGATTGAAAGCTGTGTAAACTGCATGTAGCACAAAAGAAATCAAACCCAAATCCTCACCTGCCAAAATTTTCCCTTCCACATACATCATTTTACACAGGCTAACAAGCCAACTGCCTCTTTTTCCAGGGCTGCATCTCCACAATGCTTATGCTCCCAAGCTGCCATGTTCAGATCCCAGAATGATGTGGCTCTTGGCACCCTGACTGTGCTGAGTGTGCAGGCACTGGCATTGCCACGGAGGCAGGAGTGGGGTGAGTGGTTTGTCAGTCTGTCGTGGGGATGTGGGTGCGTTTGTTTCCTGGCCCGTGCTACAGGCACAATATTTACTGATGTTCTTTTGCGCTGTGGGTTCGGATGCCAAAAGCCTTCCTTTGTTCTGCTCCTACAGATGCTACTATAAGTCACTGTCATTTCCTAACGAGTTTCAGTAGCTGCTTCCTGCAGTGGATGAGGGAACACCTGGTTGCCTGTAAAGGATTTGTGTTTGACACAGACTAAGCGTTACAAGCTGATCATTACCTCCTATCCATCTTTGATGTTGCCACTAATTGTTCCTGCTGTCCTGTCTTGACTCTCATCTTTCCATTTCCCCCCCATGTATGTTTTACCTGCTGTTACTGCTCTTTTACTTTTTTTTTTTTTTACTATTTTGTACTACAGTACTAAAGCTAGGTTGTGAGGGGTTGTTTTCCTTAGGAATGGATTTTAAGTCAGTTGCAGAGCATTAAATGACATCAGATACCAAAATCAGATTCATCACAGGTCAAGCTCAGAGATATGAAGTAATACTGTAATATCAGTATGGAATTTATAAATAACAAAATGTTTCTTTGTGCAGATATAAGTAAACTTCAAGCAAATCTATGCTACAGGTCACAGCACACTGAAACAAAAATTCAGCTTGTAGGCTGCTGTGCAGAAATTGAGAGAAATTAGAAATTCCTTAGTTGCAATGTTCTCATAGTGTTATCTCTGGACTCCCAACATGACACAAGAATGCAAACTGGTTTTGCTTCTAGATAATGTGAAAGCATGTGAAAAGTCAGGATAGCAAGGTCACTTACATGCAGAAAATGTGTGTGGGTTTTGGTGGATTATTTTTTGTCTCTGAGGATGAATGTTCATCTCTTTTGGGTACAAGCACTGAAGCTTTATTGCATGCCATGTGAAAACATAAAAGATAAAGGAAGAAGATAAAAGAAAATATGGAAATTGAAGCAAGAAAAGAAGCAAAAGCCAAGGATGTGGTAAGACAGGAATGGGTGGTTTAGGGAAAACGGGGCACCAAGAAAAGGCAGGAGAGGACACAAAGGGACAAGGCTGGATATTAAAATGGTGGGAGTGTCTCCAGTTGGAGATTCCTTCTTGAGGAGAGGAAACTGCAGAAGGAAGTTTAGGTCCAACTGTAAGGGCATGTCCTGGGCCATCAGTTTTGAACATCACTTCTGCCAGTGGCTTCTAGTGCTTTCCCCCTAGAAGCCTATAAACTCACTCGGGCACCTACCAATTGACAGAAGGGCTGCAGAAGAATTGAGATGATTGAAGCCTTGCACAGGTGGATGCCCAGAGCAACTTCTGTGCCACCCCTTAGGAAACCAAGGAAACTGCTTCTCTGAACACTGATGGTTCCTTCAGCCTTCACCAGGCTTCCTGCCTGCAATAATGACACATGAAGACAGGCAGCAAGCCAAAAAGTAACACGATCAGCTGGACCGGAGTCCGCCCTGAGGTAGATACCAAAGTCTGTCAGGAATCCTGGTGATGGTGAAAGCCCATACTGTGACTCTGCTCCTAAGTTTGGTCTCCTCCTGTCGTGTAAGAGAAGAGGCCAAAAGGAAAACTTCACTCGTGCTCTTATAGTAAGAACACTGACATGAATTTACCAGGATGTGATATGTCAGCAACAAAGATGTGCCTGGTACCATCCTGATACCCAGAAGGGTAGAGGTGATGGAGAACTGAATGACAGTGTTTGAGCTACATCTCTTCTTCTGGTGCTATTTTCAATGCCTTTGAGCTCTGCCTTGACAGCGGATGAAAACATAAAGTCCAACCTTAGGATGCTTAGTGCTGATGGAGCATTTCCTGAGGCAGCACTGGCTGTAAACACTGATGCTGAGATGTAGGAGCTGGCTCTCAGCAGCCCCAGAGCCGGCTTCATTTCATCAAATCCGAATGTTTTCAGTGGAGTGTAGCAATGAACCTACAGGAACTTTTTCTGCTCAGCTGTTTTGTAAAGACATTCATCTCCTGCTGAGGATTGCCCCTAGAAAGCAGGTTTCAGGTTTGTGATCAGCCAGTGGGTATTACAATGTTAAATGATTTAATCCTTATTTCATGCTCACACTTAGGGAGATTAGGGCCATAAAGGGGAGATGGGTAAAGGAAACAATATTTTATCCCCATTTCTAACAAATTACGTAGTTGTTAAATTCAAAAGACTGAATTTGACTCACAGTGCAGACAAATCCTTTACAACTTTCTCTGAGGGAACATACAATGAACTACTGTGAAACCACCCATTGAAAAGCAGTGTCCCGCTTTCAGAGATTTACTCCATTACAAATTGGTCAAAGATGACTTTGAAACCCAAAGTTTTGAAGCAAAGATTGGCCAAAGGTTTGTTTTAGAAGAGGTGAACAGAGTAAAGAGAGGCCTCCAAATTGTCCAACCATAAATATTTACCCTAAATATTTTACAATACTGACACAATAAATCCTCAGATTCATACTTGGAGCTATGAACTGTTGAGTCAGACACTGCCAGGGTTGCATTAATGCAGCAGACAGAAAGATAGTGTACCCTGTGTTAGGCACTTACACTACTCCTACTCTAAAGACTCCAATTCTGAAATGGAGGAGGGCATGCACACTTCCTAGGGGATTTTCGCTTGGAAATGTAGTCAAAGAGCACATGATTTTATTAGTGTGTATGTTTAGCAGGAGATCCCACAAGAACACCTCCTTTGTGTGCACAAAGAATGACTCAGCTGGATTGCCCTGGCTCTCTGAGCAGATAATTAAATGGAAATAACTTCATTTATCAAAATACTGTGAGGTCCACTGATGCCAAATTCCATCTCATTGAGCATGTCAGCCATCTGACAGGTGGCAATTTCACAAAGCAAGAGCTATGGGATGGAAAACACATAAACACACATCTTTTTACACATTCACTGTGTAAACAGTGCCTTTTTGTTTCAATCCATTTTCAGTATCTATGACAAAAGCAGCTGATAAAGGCTGAAAATCATACAGGTTGAACAAGGATTATTTTTTTCAAACTGGGACATCTACTTTCCCACTGGGTAAGGAGGAACTCTCTTATTACAAAAAATCACTGAAACCAAACTGAATTAAGAGAATAAAGTAGGAGTTTAGCCTACCTTTCTAGCCTCATAATAAACAGGTGTTTAAAGTGAAATCCACATCTGTCTAATGCAACATCTGTATAAAATTTCATGTGGTAAAAATGTTCTCGTAACATAATTCATTCTTCATAGGCAATAAACCCAGCATCTAAATGGTACTGCTACCTATTTGTGCTGCATTTGGGGCAAATAGTTTTGAATGACTAAGAGAATATTGTGGGATTGAGACCACAGTAGTAAGCCATGCTTTTTCTTCCCCAGAAGAACCTGAACATCCTTAATTGCCTGCATTTCTGTCAATATGTAGCCTCTGTGAAGTGCATTATGAAATGGCCTTAGCCAAGAAGAAGGTATTATTAAATCTACATTGTATTTATTCTTTTATCAGAGCACTGGATTCTGCAATTAATCCTGAGCACCAGGACAATAGGGTCACAGAGATAAAATAGATATCAATATAAGGTAGGCAAAAATATTGATATGGAGTACTGGCAGTGTTGTGTGGGAAACACTGCAATCCTGACAGAAATCACTTGTTAAAAAAACATTAAATTTAAAATTTAGCATTTTAAAAAAAACAAGAAAATTGGGAGAAGTATCCAGGAAGTTTTCTGATTCATGTCAATGACAGCACTGTTCCTATAGCCTGTGCTATTGATTTAGAAAGCAAAGAAGGAAGATTGCCTCATGAACTGATGAAGCAAGTGAAAAATAATGAAATGGTTCAGTTTCAGTTAGAAACATAAACACCAAAAGCTTCATAAATCTGCCCCATAATCCTTTTAAGACCATTCTTATGGTCATTTTGTGGAGACCGAAGCAAAGGAAAAAGCATGGAAGATTTAAGAATAGATACCTTAAGTTAAAATTAGAGACTTCTGGATTAGCAGACATTTGAGCCTGTGGTTTGAGTTATGAAGAAAGTGCCAATGGATTTGCTCAGTAATCTTAGAAGTCTTCTAACCCTCCTTTTGCTAATGCCATGACAGAAGGAAAAACCACTGCCTGTCTCCACTGCTGTAGCCTGAAAGGGGCCAGTACAGACTGTAAGGATGCAGCATATTCTGTAAAGACTCAATGACCTTCAGCTAATTATCTCAGAAACTGTTTTGATGCTAGTATCATGTCAGTCCTCTAACGTGGCATGTTAATGACCCTCAGGGATAGGGGAACAGAGAAACTAATAGAAGAGAAAGAAATATAGAATCAAATTTTCCTCTTCTTCCACTTTTACCTTACGCTACCCAGCTGTAAACTGCAAATTTACAAACATCATTGGGAAAAGGTAGTTTGGTCTCAACAACTCCTTAGAGGACTCCAGTTTCTGTGTGTCCCAGAGGATGGACATCTGGGGGCCTCAGGCAGTTCATCAGGACCTTTCCCACTTACTACAGGCCAGACTGCCACCTTATCAAACTTTAACGACAAATGTCCTCAGCAACCAATGTTCTTCACTCAGACAGCTGTATATCTGTGTTTACCCTCCTTCCTTCCACGGAGCCTTCCACCTTTTCAATAGCTCTTACGTATAATGTGAATGGGAAAAAGGAAAAAAAACAAGACAAAAACAAAAAAGGAGATGGATTGAAAAGGTAGTAAAAGGAATGGATCTGAAGTATTTGTGTGATTTTGAGACAGCAGCACAGTGATGGGAAGGGGACAAAAGAATGATTTGCTTCTTTTATCTCACATTTTCCCAAGATTTGTAGTCAGAAATTCTTTTTTTTTTGTCTCCACAGTGCATACTCAGCCCTCACAAAATTTATTTTCACATGTCTTTCCTCACTATACCATTCTGCCATGAAAATACCTTTCCTGAGCTACAGTCACTGTTCAGTACTGCTGTGTCTCCTGAAACATCCCTAGTGTTATCTCTGTCCTGAACTGAATTTTGTTCCCCTGCATGTTTACTCACCCGGTGCTTTCAGGTCCTGCACTTACTGTGCATTCCCATCCCTCTTCCGTGACTCGTCTCCAGTGTCCTTTATGTGATTGCATTGGCTCTCACATGTCTGGTCTTTCCCCTGACCCTATTTAAGGTGACAGTTACTTATCTTCATTTGTGCAAAAGCAGTAGTTTTGAGTTCCCATTAGAAAAAGCTAATGGCAGAAGGAAGAAATATTTTCAGGGGGGAGCAGCCAAGCAAGTTGGGTGTTACAGCAAAGTAGAGCAGGGAAGAGGAGGATTGAGTGCCCTCAGGGTGACCCACTGTGACTAATGGCCTGTGACACTAGCAGCAGCCTGTATGTGCCCTCCCCTGGGCACTGAGGGGATGTGTGGACCACTGCTGATCCCCTGATGATCCCCAGGAACACTCAGGACAGGCTGAACACCCCTCTGAGGCCACAGAACTATGACATGTTTGATGTAAACTGGAGTGACATAGTCTTGGCAGATCTAGAGCTACACAGAGATAACGAGAAATCTCTGCAGCTGGGGAACTGGACCACAGAGAAGCAGGCTCAGGTCTCCAGTCAGACGCAGCCTCTTGCATTCTGGATGTTTCCTGACTTTTTGCCTGTCAGTTGTAACTGGAAGCACATGGTCTGGGAAAGACAACATACATGGAGTAGGACAGAAGAAAGAGGTGGGCAACAGTGCAGGGGTTCTTCCCTTGGCTGCATGTACCATGTTCCAGGGTCAGCTCCACCACAGGAATGAGAGGTATGAGAGCTTGCAGCGGCTATGAATCTGCTTGTCTGATAATAATTACTTTAAAACCAGTGATCACTCTGCTTTCATTTCACCAAATTAATAAGAGTTTTATATACTTAACTTTTTTTACATTTGCTGACTCACACTCAAGATAATTAACGAGCATCTCTATAGCAATACAGAGCCCCTCCTGTGTAAGCCCCTTTCATGTGACTTGTCCCATTAGCCTTTTTTTCATGGCTTTTGTTTGGTACTAAAGGAATAGCACATGTGAAGTGATATTTGGGATTTAGAGTATTACAACAGCTGACTGCTATGTGACAACTTTTTAAAATTAAGTCTGAGAAAATCAGAGTGCATGAAACTGAGTTGTAAAGATTCTGAGTAGAGACACACTAATCCTCTACAAAGGCAGGGAGACTGATAGATTAAGTCATTAGACTAGATGCACACAGTTCAGAAAAGGAAGCTGTGGTCACAGCATTAGGCAGGCTTTCATATGATGATTTTAAAAAATCTGCTTCAAATGCAAGGCAGGTGGGAAATGCTCTCCTCAGAGTCAATCTTGTTATTTAAAATACAGCTTTACAGTCAAACTGCGGAGAAGCAAACATAACTAAAATTGTCAAATTAGGAGCTCAAAAGTTAGGAAATGCCAGACTAAGTTTCCTTTTCTGAGTCATTGCTCTTCCCCTCCTTCCTTGCCTTATGGCCACTGCACACAATGCAAAATGGTTCAGTGTTTTTTACTGCATCACATCAGGTCTCCATTGAAAAATCTTCAGTACAAAGGAAAAAAAAATAGCACCCTGGTGGATAATTCCACAGCACTCAACATTTACTTCAGATACATCACAAACAGTGATTTTTGGAATACCTGTAAAGTGAGACATTTATATAGATCTCATTTCCTATTTCAAGATTGAAAGGATGAAGAATGAAAGTCTCTAGGAAATACAAATGCTGTATTTGAGACATTTCAGAGTGGGCTTTAAACTTCCTTTTGTATCATGCTTCTAATATTTGAGGCTGAGCTCCCACAGTGTTCTGTTACAACTGTTTGCTCTCAGCACACCTAAATGGGAACACCTAAAACTATGTATCAGTAGAAAACACATTGAATGATTTCACAACTATAACATGAAAAATTTAAGACACAAAGGAGGGACACAATAAAATTTTAAGTAAATCCAAGAGTTTTGTTTTCATTGTGTATGTATGTTCTACTCATTGATTACAGAAGTCAGAAGCACTCTCCCCTCTAGTGTGCTGTGTAATTTGAGCGTCAGCCTTGGGGTAAATGAGGCATGGACAAAAAATGTACAAAAAAGGGCATGATAATAATTGGTTTATAATGCAGTCATAAGAAATTCTAATTATGTTGTATTTACAATCTTGACTTTTGTACTTTTGACTCTGAAAACACAATAACATTTTACCTGACTGATGTGTTTGTAACATTTTACTCCAAATTGAAAAAAGACCCCCACAAACCAGAAAAAAATCTATTATATGACATCCTAATTGTATTTATGAGTGATTAGCAGAGCTGCAACTGTTAGCTTTGGCATGGAGATCCGATTCTTAATGAAAACCATAAATGGCAAACAGCAATCTAGTTTTATTACAAGCTGAGCCCAGAGCAGAGGAATAAGGGCACTGTGACAAAAGGCTTCACAAATATTTCCTGACAATGCAGAAGGCCAAGCTTGCAGCCCTGTGGGGAAGCTTGCTCCCTTGTAAGTACATGCACCTGCCTGTTCTCTCCAAACCTATGTTTCTTAGAGACTGCTACTGTCCTTTGCCTTTGCTTGGCTGTCATTCTCATCACCCTGTTGTTCCCTCTCTTTACACCTTTTGCTCCCATGAATAAATCATCCAGCCAAGCAAGCTCAGCTTTCAACGTTCTGTATGGACTTCCTGCTTCAACAAACCTTGGTTCCTTTCCTGATGATCCTCTTAAAATCTCTCTTGCTCCTCTTCTCCATCACTATTTTCCGTTGCCCATGTTCTTTATTCTTCTTTCTATCTACATGCATTCCTATTTATGTTTTAGCTTATTGTGAAATAGTAGTAGTTTTCTTCACGTACACAAACTTCATTCCGTGCACTGTCTTCATCTTTCCCTACCATTTTTTTTCTTAGTTTCCATCTCTTAAGCCAGTTTCTGGCAGTTTTCCATATAAGCTGGCTGCACTCTGGTCCAAATCTCCTCTACTGCCATCTACCCAGTTTCATTTTTCTACCACAGAATCGCATTTTGAAAGCAATCCTTATCATGCTAGTCTGTTTTGTTTCTCCTCGCCCCCAAATGAAGAAAAAACCCAATGGTTACATTGTTTCGTGTTTTCCCAATTTTGTTCAGATCAAGCAATATTTCAACAAATGTCAGTCATACAGACTGTGTTCAGATTAAGTAAAACCATAACAAAAGTTTTAGTGACACCGTTGGGCCAGAAATCTTGTGCACATGAAAAATGAGAAAGTTTCTATTGTCCCAAGATTTTCAGCTTGAATTTGACAGCAAATATTGTTTTAAAATAATGAAATGTTCTGACAAATTAAAATTCTGTTCCAATGTGCAAGTAGATGTGTCTTCTATTGTCACCCGATGACCACATTGCAGGTGATGACTTGTCATTGCTAGAGATGCTTTGCAGAAGGTGGCTGTCACAGTTCATCAGCCTTCCCAGATGAAGGAGAGATTATCCCCTTTGATTTTAAGAAAGCTGAATTTGGGCAGCCACCTCCAAAGATGCAACTCAGTCAGAAGGTTCTGGGTAGCAGGAATCAACTGAGCAAGAGGGAGGGATATGTAAAGGAACACTAAAAAAAAGCCAAGCCAGTGTCAGGAGCTGCAGTGGCAGGGAAGTGAATGTGAGTATATACTGTGGCACATGGAGACAGAATGTGAGATAGGAGCCTGAGGAAAAGGAAAGAAAACTAGGGAATTAACCTGTTTTTTCATCAACTAGTGCTTCATCTTATAAGAGACCAGTGACATGGTGGAAAACTGTCCCAAAGTGACTCATGAGCAGAACTGTTGGTAGACATCTGCTCTACAAACACATTAAGTGGCATGTCCCTTTTTCACTTTTGCTGTTGTTTAGCCTCGATTCATTTCCCCAGTGGCTGGTTCTAGCTAAGAATCCATCCACTCACTGCACAGTTCTGCAAACAGAATGGCTGGTAAGTGACCAGTGAGCCAACCTTGGAGAAAAGACTTCACCTTTCTTGCTACAGTTTCTGTTCTGTTCATCTTCCTCTAGAAGTTCACCTATTTCTGACTGTGTATCTGCATGTAAATTTTAGTTGTAAGGAGTTACCAGCTACTTGGCCAAGTGGCTACAATCAGACATCAGACTTCCTCACAGCCACCCAACATGTTTCATCTTATTACCTTTGGATAGTGAAAAATTGCTCTTTGAACGTTGTTTTTATGGTGGTGATGCTGAAGTTTTGTAACATGACCTTAGGTATAATACAGGAAAAATTGCAAATAGAGAATATTTTCCTTAAAATATATTCCATGTGCTTGTTTTTCACCAAAAAACTAGGAGTGAGATTCTCTCTGTAATAAACCCAAAAATTAATTTGCAATTTGTCTACTCACAGCTACAGTCCTTTCTGCCAATATCAGAAAATAATCAAGAAAAGCACTTGAAGACTTGCATTCAGTTTTAAAGCACAAAATATTGGGGCTCTAGAAAACATATTTCTAGCAACTTACTTTCACTGGCTGAATAGTCCTGTGGATCGAGTATCCCTGATTCCTGCAGTGATCTAATACAGGAGTCCACCAGCTCCAGACCAGTGGTGAGTTCATCTTCTATATCCTTCTGACCATCTGTAATAAAATCAACATAAAAACGTAAAGGAAGGGCAAAAAGGTAAAATCATTTAAAAGACAAAAGCTAAAATCAGCTATGTGTGACTAAGCATTCACAGCTGATGAAGGAATGGAGGCCACACATTCACAGGAGGCCATCCTGAAAATTGTGGCATCCTTTGAAAGTACAGCCTTAAATTAACAAAAGCAAAATATGAATATTTAGGTCTAGTCTTAAAAAAAAACAGAGGCACACTTAGCAGTGCCCCCTCTCAAACTATATGTTAGTTTCAGTGTACTTTTTGTCAACCCTAACAACTTTTTCTTGTCATTTTTAAACTAGAGTTTTCATACACTAGCAATGAGAAAAAAACATACAAAAAACCCAACAAAAACCTCCACCTACATAAATGTGCTTTTCCCCTCCCTCTTCTTTAGGTAAAAATGATCCTTCTGGGAGAGAATACAAGTAAAACATCTATTTAGTTAAGTACATTACCTTGTGTTTGCCAGTGAAACTGCTCTTCTGTTGAACTGGAAAGAGAGAGAAAAAAGTGATCATGTTTAGTTAAATTGTTCTGTAATGTGCCATGAAGATTCAAATATAAATCTATTCTGAAGGAACTGTTTTGACAGAGGAACACACTTAGGAATAAATAACATTTAGAATACATAGCATAATATATATTTTTTAAATTAAGGACTTGTACAGCATTTACACAGTTGGAAGGAAGCATCTTTATTTCTTTATCAAATAATTTGAATCATACATGTAGGAACTGCCCTCTTGGTCTTGATATACAAACTACGCTATCTCAAATCAAAAAAATTAGCATCTTCAACTTTTCTGGATTCTTCAATTTGTCTGATTCTCCATGTTTATCAAGAAAATTATAAATTGCTTTCTCAAGTGAATTTTTCATGTGATTTCTGAAAGAAATTATGATTCCTGGTTCTACTGATCATTATGTGTATTTTTATATTATTCAAATGTGCAGCTAAGTTAATTCAATTGGCCTACACAAGAGAGTAAATTTAGATGTGTTTGTGCTTCTATGTACAAGTACTTAAGCAACAGAAGGCCTTCATTTTAAATTAATGAGCATGCACACCAGAGGATGGGTTAGGTAAGGTATTTTTTTTCAATAAATGAAAGACTAATTCAAATGAACGATAAAATACATTGTATATTAAATTAGGCAATGACTACACTTTCCTCTAAGGCATGTTCTGTTTATACATCAATATAGGTCTTTCTCACATGACAAGAATACAAAAAGGATTGAAGTTATTCAGTGCTAACCATTCTCTTGATAACAGTGAACTGATTACTATACTCATGATTGAAAGATTTTTCTGTACATTTTTATAAGATACTTGTAGGGGAGAGCAACATTATCTGTTGCATCCATCAGTTAAAATGACAAAGACTGAAATTATTTTAACTTTTCAAACAATTATATTTATTTCTTTCTGATGTTGAGACTAAATGCTCTTTTGGATGAGTAAATGGATTTAAATCTCTAATTGTTTTCCCTTTTCTCAGCAGATGCTGGATCACTTATGAATGTCAGTATTACTCCTACTATCTGCATTCTGAACAGTAGTAGTGTAAATGAAATTAAATGCTTTTTGTGGAGGTCCATTTTTAGAATAAGGATCTTGTGTTAATTATTTACCAGATTGGACAGTGTTAAAAAAAGAATAATTGCTTAATTTACACAAATATAGTTATAAAAGGACTTTTAATTTCTACCTGGCATCATAAATATGAAGCTAAGTTCAAATCTATATCTGTGGTTTATATTGACTCACTGTAGTGAGATGTCATAGTTTAGGAAGCCAGTAAATTGATGAAACAGTGAACTAAAATTATTGCATTCAACTCCACCGAAATTACCAATATTGAAGATAAACTTTGTCAGAGTCCTTGGACAAACAATAATAACTGCAAAGTGCTGAACTGGAAGAAATTACTCTAATTCAAATTTCCTTTTGAAATGAAGCCCTAGTGGTGATTAGGGACCATGGCTCTTCTTGAAATAACACTCTTTACAGTTTTAAATTATTTTTGTCTGATTTTCAGATGTACAAAATAATTGCAACTTCATCTGACACACTGGGACTTGAGAGCAATCTTCTTTTTGTAATTAGCACAATCCATAATAAGTAATGTATGGCTTTCCACTCTACAGCCCCTCTTCCAGTATCCAGATTTCTATGTGATAGATATCACCTCACCAGCCAGAAAAAAAAAGGAATATCTCAGGTGGCGTTCTTGCTGGCAGAATGAATTACTAGATGTTGCTGGCAAGAACATGAGGTTGTAAAAGCCTATGCCACCTCATCCAAATAACTTGGAAAAGAAAATCAAGTTGTGCATAAAGAGTGAATTATCATTTCCAGGAATTCCAGCTTAGCCCTTTTTAAGTAGGAAATTTGTACAAAATGTAACGAAGTTTATTATGTTCAATGAATCACTTGCGGTTGATTTGTAGTGATCCCCAATATCACTTGTCTGACTTCCACAGAAACACTGTACTACATCCATATTAATCTCAGGATGACAATGAATTTTGATTACATTTTGACTTCTCCAATTTTAGTCACGCTTCTTCTCACCACTACTGTAATGGCCTTAGAGTCATCACAGCAGATCCACCATCAGAATTTTTACCCAATGATACGTTGTTATTCAACATGTGGAATATGAACCAGGAATGGTGGTGGAGTCCCCATCCCTGGAGGTATTAAAAAGATGTGTACATGTGACACCTGGGGGCACAGTTTAGTGGTGGACTTGGCAGTGCTTGGTTAAAGTTTGGACGCAATGGTCATAAAAGTCTTTTCCAACCTAAAATATTCTATTAAAGTTGTATTTTCTCCTACTAGGATATCAATATATTCTGGTATGGAAAGAGTGCTGTTTTCCTTAGTTAAATTCATGCTCTTTAGCTTTTTAAAAATCCAGTATAGTTGGATATTGAAGCTGCCATTTCTTGGTTGCAAACCAATGCCAGAGCCTTGCACACAAACATTTAAAGGGTTTCTCTAGAAAACTTTATTAGAATTTGCCCAAGCTTTAATTTAGATAGTCTTTATCTTTTTCCTTTTTCCTTTTACTTTTTTTAATCTATTTTTTTTTTAAAATGGAGCTTCCCCTGCTGTTAGACTGAAAAAGATTCCTGACTGAAGCAACCCGACGTGTTTGTGCAGGGAGCCTTTAGGCTGTCACACAACTGTGCCAAATCTGCTTGAGTGAATAAAAGGGCACACTTCTTTGTCCTTTTCTTTTAGGTGTCTCCCAGCTTCACAAGAGCTCAGTATAATTGACTGCATAGTTACATCAAATACATGGGAAAAAAAAATAACAGAAGTATTGTCCCTAATAAATTTTTCAGCATGTTCAGCAAAACATATTTTTGCCTCATATTTTTTTCTAGGGAAAAATGCATTAGCAACCACTTTTCTGCATATTCCTGTGCCTCATTATGTAAGGTTGCAAATGCTAGAATCTTTGACTGAGGAAGATGAGCAATAAAATTCTTTATCAAGTTGTTCTGACCTATGGTAACTGGAACCCATCTTAAGAGTTTGAGGAAGGGATTGGAACCAGAAGTACATTAGTATAGCATTAGAAAATAAATAGCATAAAATAGGACTGAGCTGAGAACTCAAGCAGGTAGAATCACTACCTCCCTTAACCCAAACTCAGAGGAATACTTATGATTTATTTATTAGTCTTTTATTTTTGGTAGTCATCACATCCTGTATATACTTCAAATTTCTAGGTGCAAATAAGACCACTGTTCTACTTAATTCTACCTGAGTGACATAAAGAATCCTCCATCACCATTCAACTATGCAAAACTTGATTTTTCTATGCTTATATTGTCTTTGGAAAATACAATTTATTGAAGGAAAAGCCAAAGGAAGCTGAATAAGCTAAGAATGAGAAGATAATGCTAAAAACCAGACAAATGAGCAAGACACTTGACTAAACAAAAGAAGAATATTGTTATATGTTTAGTTCTTGATGCTAATGTCAAAGCTAATGAACCTATCTTCTGTAAGGATGCACTACACTAAGCTTAAAGCTTTACCTTTAATAACTACCTAGGAAAGGAGATATTCCAGTAAAAGTTGTTTTACCTCCCTAGGCAAGAATGAGCAAAGTAAATATCCACAGAACGGTCATCTTGATTCCAGCTGAACTCACATGTTCCCATTTCTGCACGCATGCCATAAAAGCACAGGAGGAGGGAGAACCCTCTGTGTGTGACCTTGCATAGAGGCAAATGAGCACAGCACGCTGTAAGGAGCTCCTTTTGGGGAGCATCACCTGGAGAGCTCTACCTGCCTCTGCACAGCAAGGAAACAGCAGAACTACAAAGCGTTGCAGAAATGCACATTTTCTACAGCCAGCTGAGGATATCTAACTATTACCAGCAGCTCTGTACAGCAAGTTTATCCCTTTTCAGGCACAAATAGAAAAATCCCAGACTGCCCTACAGTTTGTCTACAAACAAGCAACAAACCAGGCCTTAGCAAGCCTTCATTTTTTCTGTACCTCAAGTCAAGTTAAAGAAGTGGGTGCCCCTTCATGATAGACTTGATAGGAATCCACCATGGTAAGATGGACTCTGTGGACACAGCCAGCACCTGCCTAACAAGGTGAGTTACAGAAGACCATCAAATGCCTCTCCCAGCAATTTACAGGAGTCAAAAGCAGTTTTGGTAGTATAGAAGTGAATGCTCCATATCACACCAAAATAATGCTTTCCTGGCTGACATTCACCAGCCATATTCTATGAAAGTAACCAAAGTCCTCGAGTAAGGTGACCCAGAGGTGAGTAATGCTGTTGAGTACTTTGGCAGAAGTAAAGCTGCCTGAGACATCCTCAGACTGTGTTCTCATTGGGCCTGGACAAACACCCAAGGATTCACTTCCAAGGCGGGTGCTGGGAAGCAAGGGCACCTTGGACTCAGCTGAACTCCTAGAAGGTGGATGTGTCACTGTGTCCTTGGCACTGGCAGCAGGGACAATGGTAGGCAAAGGCAATTTACACCAAACCCTAGCCAAACACGCACATTTTGCACACTACCTGAACACAGCAGTATTTGCAGCATCACTTGGGTTTAGTTTTAGATGTTACATGGCCTAATGTGAGACCTGGCACACTTCAGAGGAATGCCTTGATAGGTTCAGAACTATCCAGTGCAAGAAGGAGCTCCACTGCTCTGTACACACTTCTCCAGCAATAGTATTTATTGTGCAGCCTACAGAAATTCATTGTTTTCATCCCATGCACCAAAATACATCAAGAGCACACAGCACAGCAGGCCAAAGCAGTTGGTTATTCATCGCCTTGCTGCTCCCCAGAAGAACACCACAGCAAAGAAATTCACTTCTTGCTGGGGAGGGAGGGAGGTTTTCCTTCATTCACTGTTTCTGGCACACTCTTTGCTTTATCACTGAGCCTGTATACAGGCTGCCAGGGCAAATTCACACTTTTGTATTCTTCTAATTATCCAAGAAATGTTTGTTTGCCTCTCCTTTGTGTGAAGGCATTCGGTTTACAGTTGTCACTCATTTTTTGAGGAAGTGCTATAGCTATCTGCTATACCAAAATATATTTATTGTTTTCTAAAACAATTAGTGAAATTATATATAATACTATTGAAAAAAAGCTATAAAAGGGTTTTACAAGGAGTTTTATCAGCACATGATCTTTTCAATTATTTCTTCAATGGAGCTACACATACACTGCTGTATATAATTACAGGCAGATACCGTCTCACTGATTTTTAAATAGTTTTTTTGTTGTGGAAGGTGAAAGAAAAAAGATCTATAAGCATTTCACAAAAAGCAAAGAAGCTGAAAAAGTAATATTCAGCTATCTAAAGCAACAGAGGAGCATATTTGAAATCAGCAGTATATTTCAGGTTATCTGCAAAATAGTAAACAACTTTTAGTATCAACTGTCTCGTAGGGAAAAAACCAAACAACTTAAGAATAAATTTAACATTAAATAATCCTGAGAAAAAGTACCAACCCCTCAATAAATTACCATAGTAAAAAACGATCCTCAAGAGCAACTTTTGGGTTTTGTGGCCAATTTAAAATTACATCAAAATCTCTGACATTGGTAGTCACTCACTTCACCTCTATAAATGTGACACTGTAGGCTCACTCAAATATTTAAGAGCACTCTATTAGTCAGCTGAAGTATCAACTTGGCTACACCATCAAGAAGTCGTTTTTTTTGATGCTCCAACAAACTTCATCCTACCCCTACAATGATCCTGGAAAATGTAAAAAGAAAAATCCAACAAACCAAAATAAATAAACAATACTCCCACAAACCCACACATATTTTACTGATGGCTGCTCTTTTGCACCTTGGAAATTTAAAATTGACTTTTAAAATGATGACAAAGTTCTTAGCTGTAGATGACAGAAAACCATTCAGGTGGTTAATACCCACCTTCATTAGAACAGCCTCACTTCAAGTTCCTGCAGGGAAAGAGAATTGTCTAATCTTTTTCCCAGAAAAATTATTGTTACTCCCTCGGTTTTACAAAATCAATAGCAGAACTTTGTGGGTGTGCTGTGAAAGTTTTGTTCTTCTTTCCAAAGATGTGGGGAAACACTCGCAGCCAAATTTCCAAACAGGTCTCAGAAATCTTTGCTTTCCTCTGCATTTAATACTTGCATAAATTGGCAGACATTATTTTCCTTTAAAAACAAGTTTTGAACTGCTCCAGTCCTATTTTCCTATGCTGATTGTGCTTAATAAAACCTTCTGTTTCTTTTGATTTAAATGTGATTTAAAGTTCACTAAGAACAAGTACACAGCATGAACGGAAAGGCACCAGCACCTTGCATTCCAGAGCGTGCACTGCTTAAGGGCTTGCAAAGCAGGTGCCAGAGGCTGTTATTTAATGGATAAAGCATAAAACAGGCCCATTTCCTGTAGTTTTTGACCATCGCTCCTGAAATGGTCTACAAGAGTATCAATTATAGTAAATTTCATTTTGTTACTGAATTAATTTCAAACAGATCAAACCCCCAAAACCCATTTTCTTCAGTTTTGAATTAACTTAGTCACCTAGGGAGAGAACACTTGCTCCTCAGCTTGCACCCAGCCAGTTGCCTTTAGCTTCAGCTCTGCAGACAGCTACTGGTGTGACAGTGAACACAGAGAATTCTTTCAGAGTGGAAGCCTTCCAAGCTCTGCTGTTCCAAGGAGAAGAGTTTAGAGGGCAATATGTACTTTGTGTATTTATTTAACGTTAAACTTGGACACAATAACAACATTAGGGAAACAAGTACTGTGTGATTGCCCTGTTCTCACTCTTCCCCTGATTTCTGTTTCATGCCCTTACACATTCCAGACAGGATACTGGGCTAGACAGACCCCAGCTCTGAATCAATACAACCACTCTTTTATTCTTATTTACAGAAGCTAAAATCAAACCAAATTACTTAATTTTTAAAGTTCTCATTATTAATTAATTAAGAAAAAGGATGATGGTTCAAAAAAAAGAACGAATTAGCTCAGGGCTGGATTTCTGCTAATACTGTTAGTTCTTCTGGTTTGCTTCATACCCATTTTTATTTGAGAAAGGAGCTCATTTCTCAAACTGAACACAGCATATTTAGAAGAGAACAGAATTAGAATATTTCAATTGCAAGTGACCTACAATGACCATTGAGTCTAAATACCTGACCACTCCAGGGCTGACTGAAGGTTAAAGAGGGTTACTAAGATCAATGTCCAAATAGGCCTCTTAAACACTGACAAGTTTGGGGCCTCGACCACGTCTCTAGGAGCCTATTGAGTGTTTGACCACACTCTTGGTAAAGAAATGCTTCTTCATGCCCAGTCTGGACCTCCCCTGACACAGCTTTGACCTGTTCCCAGGTGTCCTGTCTCTGAATCCCAGGGAGATGTTCCCTCTCTCCTTCCCCTCCTGAGGAAGCTGCAGAGCAATGACCTCTCCACTCAGTCTCTTAAATTTTAAATTTGCCACTTCTACACAGCAGAGAAGTTTAGACAGCAGTATACCAGATACTCCTTCAGTCCCAGTGGTGGTATTTGGATCTGATCCAAACCAAACAAGCATTTAAAATAGAATCAGAAATGGCAAATTAGAGAAATCAATAGTGGAGAGGTCGAAGCATCTCTGCCCTAAGGCAACGCAGCCGTCTGGTGCCTAAATCACACCACAGCCTATCAGTACCCATAAAACTGTTCTGCAAGCATGCCTTATTGACAGCATTGCACAGAAAGTAGGATAATGGTTATCACTATCATACTTTAAAGAAAACAGTCAAATGCTCTAAAAGATCAAGTGAGGTCCAGTTTCTTCATTCCCTCCTGCCTCTTACTCCAATAGTTCAGCTATTAAGGCACTCGAGCACAATGTGATAGAACTAGATATAATATTTTGTGAGAAATCAAAGCAGTGACAAAGTTGAATGTAACCACTGAGGTATTCCCGTTCTTTCCTATTGAAACCTCTGTCCTCTATAGAAAACAATACATTATTTTAGTTAAGAAACTCCATTATAAAAGATACCACCTCAGCTACGTTTTCTTCACATCAAGTTTTGAAAAATGCTTCAGGGAAAATGTGCAGACAGTAACACTGAGGAAAGGTATTTTCCCAGTGAAGCAGAAAAAGGTACTGAGGACCGAGAGTGAATTTCTTGTAAGGTGCCTTAAACAACCTGTGTTTTGATGCTGGGTAAGACACATTCAGTGAATATGAGATCGATTCTTTCGTGAGGCACATAGTTCCCTATGCACTGTATGAGCACTGTGGTTTGGGTGTTAACTCAAACCCTAGATGAGTAGAGACAGTCACCTAAAAATAAGAATTACAACACATTTTTTCAGTATCTTTTTGGTTCTGGTGTTTGGTATAATGACATTAATTTCAAAACAAATATGGTGTAATATAAATTAAATTCCTTTAAGGAAACCCACTTCTGTACATGAAGATATGGCAGTATTTTTTCCTGGGATAGCTAAGCACTAGAGAAGGTAAAAAAAACCAGCACCAGTAACATGAAGTTCCTTATCTTCTCAACAAACTGAAGGATATCCCTTCTGCAGAAGAGTTAATCCTTAACATGAAGATCAGTGCAAGAGCCTCATGCTGACCATTGTTTTAGTTAAATTATGTAAAGTATGATCACACTTCATAAGACTATTTCTGCTACAATATTTATTCTGTGTCATCCTCGATAAATAATAGAAAGGGATTTTCTCTATATTTTGAGGGGATGATTCATTTTAAATTCAGCATTTCCTTAGGGAAATAATGCAGACAGAAGCCAGACGGCCTCTACCTTGAAGAAAGTGTATTCCATGCAGGAAATTCCCAATACACACACAAAGCCTGTCACTGTGTGAAATCGCACATCACAGCCTTTTTCAGTTTTTTCTCCCTTACAGCCTCTTAACATTAGCTTCACTCAGCTGCTTCCAAGAAACCTCCCTTCACAGGGCTGCTCACCTTTGCCTCTTTCCATGCAAACAAATCTTTCCTTTTCTCTGCATTCCTTTTCCCCTCTACAGAAGAAAATACAGAACCAGGATGTTTCTTGTTTTTATTTACCTACTTCTTTTCCTGCAGCTTATGCCTGTTAGAGCCAGAAGCAAACTCCTACTGTTCCTCCACTGTGGACAGAAGGCTCCTGTAACTAACAAAAATAGTCTCAATGTCAATATATTGTCTGAATTTGGCACTGAAGACACTGCATGGTAGTCATCTATACCTTTTAGGTTGTCTTTTGTTTCTGTATTCTCCACCAGATGTGTGAACATGAAACACTCCCATGAAACAGAAGCAGATTCTGCAGGAAGCAGGAAAGATTTTGTTGGTTTTTTTAATGGGAGAATTTGGCAACAGTAGGTCCAGTGCCTATTTAAAGCTGGGCTAACTTCAAAGTACTATTCTGGACATAAAGCAGCACGTGCGAGACTCTGTTAGTATTCTGGTGTTCAGAATTCATTTAATTAATTATTTTTTTAATAGAGAAAATAAAAACTAATAAAAGGTGAAATTAGGAGAGTTTGGTGGATTTAGATGAAAGAATTGAAGTCTGACAAGGGAGCATAACTGGCTTTTATAATTTAGCAATGCTGAAGAACAGGAGAAAAACAAATAGTCAGAAGAAGTACACATGGGACAAAGAAAAATAAGTTCAAGCTGGTCACTGAAATTTTTGCTGGAACTTAAAAAAAAAAAAAGGTATTAAAACATCACAGAAGCAGCCAGTCCCATGCAATTTGAACTGAGGTGTCAAAATTATACTCTCTCGAAGGCTGTTCGGTAAATGTTAGTTACAGCTTCAAGGAGCTGGAGGACAGCCCAGAATGGTGCCTCCAGTTCTGTATTTGAAATTACCTTAATCTGTGATGCTGGCACATTGTTGGTGATTGTTACAGAGTAGAATCCATACAACTGCATAAAATAATAACTGGTACCACCAGAAACACCAGGCAAGAGAATTTTCTAGAAGCCAGCAGTACCAAGAATCACTTATGTCAGAACTGATGACTGTTAAACTTACATTTCAGTGAATGAACATAAAGGCAACTGGAAAGTACTTTCTAACCTAAAATGTTAGATAAATGTAAAGGTAATTGGGTCTGTTAGGTGGGTGATAAGCAGCTGGATCAACACATGAAAAATTGCTATTGATTTATGATTTTAACTATGGGAGTGAAAGTTCTTATTTGTAAACTGTCTGTTTGTATACAGAGTTGACAAATTATCCAAGTAACTAAAATGGCACTTGGTAATAACAGCTATTTAGCTCTATGGATAACCTTTAATCACACATTTATTACTGAAAATGACTAAAATTATATTAATGCAAGCTGACAAAAAGTAAATGTAACCTTTAGACAGATTGGGAGCATTGCTGTAAGCACGGAGTCTTTTTATTTTGGCTTTTTCCACCACTAAGGTGCAGAGGGGAAAACAAGAATCAATTCCCCATGACAATAATATTTCTTCTATTATTCATTGCCTACTAGAAAGAATACAGTACAGGAGACACTACACAAGTTAAACCAGGTTCATAGGTCAGATATTTAGTAAAGACCAATATAAGAAGTAGGTTATATTTTTTAAAATTATATGCAGGCTTTAAAAAGAATATTCCTAAAGAGTAAAAGGATATCTTTGTAGAAATAATAAGAGAATCTCTTACAGATATCATACTAGTGATGCTGAAACAAATAATATTTTCAATCGTCTTTATTCTTAGAAGAATATTATAATATAAAATGCTGTGAACATTACTAGACAACTAAACCAATCCTTGGAAATTTTATTTTGTTAACAATAGGATGAAATCACCTTTCTACTTATACATTCTCTGCATCCAGAACATGAATTCTCACAAGATAGTTAAATATTGAATCTTTTAATCTCATTTATAATTTACACATTTCAGTACTGAGTTAAAACTGCAACAGAACTTTGTGTCCTGGTCCAGTCCCAAAGGTCTGTCAACCAGGCAAACCATGAAAGGCTGTACTAGTAGCTAGAGTTAGACTAAAACTCTGATCAGATCCAAAAATAAGTACTCAGTCAACTTTGGAAGTTCCACATGCAACTTTTTTGCTCCTTTTAGCTTTTCCACAACCCCTCTATTGCCCACTGTCTGCATATTGAAGCAAGTACCAAATTCCCCTGTCTGCACCTATTACCATGCAGCTGATATTGCTACAGCTGAATTGCAGACTTTTTCCTAAAGCTTGTGGCCTGTTTTGGGCAATCCTACCAATACACATGAAAAACAAAAGCATACCCCTGAAATCCATATCACTGCTCTGTTAAGCTGCCAAAAATACCATCTTTCTCTCCACAAAATGGGGAGACCAAAACAGAGAGTTAATTGTACAAATAGTGAAAACAGTCTGTTACTTATTTATTGCAAATTTTTCCAATGCAAATGTGGCCCTAATATACTAGAGAGGTGACTTCACAAATATTAGAGGTTCTCATGTTGCATTGAAAAAAAATACTGTAGGCTTAGCTGTATGCTTTTATCACTTGTAAAAATTTAAGAGACCAATTAGTCTGTCACTTATGGTAGCACTGAGTTCATATCTAAGAACCTTTTAATAGAAGAATTCAACTGCTGAGATGGCTTGTTTGATAAAACCAAATCCTACCTACTGCAGATCTCAAAGCACTTCGAATTTGAAAGTTGTAACACTTTAAAGTCTTAAGATAGGGCAGCGATCCTCATCCTGTGCAAGGGACTGTCTAGTACTTTCTGGAAAGTCTGCCCAATTATGCAGAAAAATGTTAAACTGTATTTGGTTAAATAAAAGCACTAATTTTCTCTGCTGACTCTGCTGAAACAGCAGACAAGGGAAATGAAATCCAGAACAGCTTTACATTGGCAGATACAATTCTTTGAAAATCCTTTGTTTTGGTGAAAAGGTTACTGAACCATAGGAAAATTGAGTACTTGGCTACCTATGCAAATCCCTCTCTAGGATGCCTAAACATTACTTGTTCAAAACAATTAATTAAAATTCTTTCTTTCCCATGCCTGGCAGATCCAGAATTCAGTTAGTTTTCACTAAAGCTCATGCCACTAAGTAATATTTTCCTCTTTGTGCCCATCTACATCACCATATTTAATGTTCAGAAATATTACATATACATAAAACAGAAGTTACCAGCTTTGCATTTATTTTAACTTTCTTTTCTCTAATTACACTAAATGAAATTTTGAGGGGTTATCAACTGAATTATGCCATCATTCACTAACTTTGCAATTTCTTTCTCTTTGAATATCTTAATCTAGGCTTAAAAACTGATTGTAAAATTGAGATTTTATATTACTTGTTCGGTGCATCTTGGAAATAGTCCAATCAAAAAGCTAAATCTGTTCTCACTGCAAAACAGAGTTAATATGAAATGCAAGGAAACCGATTTATTTTTTTTCTCCCTGAATATGAATCACATAAAATCTGTTCTACACTTTGCAAAATTAATTTTTCACAGTACAGAAATGCTAAAGCTCATAGTTGAAAACAGTCATTTCATTTAAGAAAACATTGAGTTTTGTGGTCATTTTGAGGAAGAACAGTGTTTGCAAGTTAGCTTCAGGGCTGACAGTGTCAAGAGATTTTTACTCCCCATCACGAAGTAAAACCTCTGCTCAAAGGCGGATCAATGAGTGCTGGCTGGGATGTATTCCTAGTCTTCACCTGCTAAAAATTGTATCCAGATCCTAGTTTTTTTCATTTTAAAGAGACAATGAGTAAGCAAAAAGTTTATAAAGATTACAGGAAAAGACCCCCTGATAAACGAAATTCTAAGAATCTCAATTTCAACAATTTCTTGTGTTGAGAAATATAGTTCAATACAACACTATGCATGACAACTGGATAGTTTTGACTTCAATACAAAACAGCTTTTTTATTAGGATGGACTGGAATAAAAGCGATCTGTACAGAGAAAAACATTCCATCTGGCTTGTTTTCAACAAGAACGATGTTCTACTCAGGGGTAATGATAAGGAGAATTTGAATAATATGGTATACTCTATGTTCCATGATGAAATATATTGTGTCCAGTCCAAAAGTGAAATAAGCAGACCTAATCATGTATTTTGTTACTCTATCAAGCTGGCAATTTCTAAACAGACATTGCAAAGTATCATCCCTATTTAAGTGAGGAGATAAAAATCAAAATTAACAACTCAAGCCTGGGCTGGCTTCCAAAGTTAAAAATTTGCTAATAATTCAAAAGGGAAATAAGTAAATGCACTTGATTTTATTAAGGTTTTACAGAGCATGATTTCTTTCACGGAGAAAAAAAAGAGAAAAGTAGATCTAATACATCTGGAATTCCATTGGGCATTTAACCCATTATCAGATGACACTGCCAAGTTAATAGCTTCAAAAATAAAGTGGGAAACAGTACAAGATTTGAACACTGTGCATAAAAAGAACAAGACAAGAGACAATTGGCAGTGTTAAACTGAAGCTGAGCAAGACAGACACAACCCAGCATTCCCCAAAAGTCAATCTTGGGGGAATACACTTTTCAACAGAAATATTCAAGATAAATTCAGGCAGTTTGAAAATGAGGCAAGATCAGTATTAAAACAGTCCTTTGGTATCAGGTAAGATTGGACTTCTTGACCTCTGACTAAAAGGAAACATTACTAAAAATTGCAGGTGAAATGTTGGTGATACACACTAATAATGGCCAGAAGTTTCCTGTCCTATTTTTCTAAAGTCATTGTTTTTACCACTGAAGAACAGATAAATTTGAAAACATGCCCTTCTGCAGCACTGTGATCCCATAACACCTTTAAAATTTCCATATTACATGCAAAGACTGCCTTCTCAAGACTGACATGCTCTACAAAGTCCTCTTTACAATAGCAAAAGCCCTTTCAAGAATTAATACATAATTAAAATAACACAAACAATCCAGGTTGCACTCCATCAGTGTGTGACTCCCCTGTGTGCCAGGTCAGTTCCAGGCAGCTGCCAAGCACAGAGCTGGAGACACTGACAGGAGGTGACCTCGGCGTGACCCAGCACCCTCACCTGCCTTTTTGCAGGGCAAGCTGACCTCACACTGGGCAGAATCCAGAAATACCGAACTCATGAGTGAGCAAATCATCAGTAGTAGGAGAAAAGGATCCAGAATTCCCTGGTATATCTACAAGAGAACATTCTCCTACGGCACATGGTGTTTGTACACATGGTGGCCTGACCAACCCAGGGCCTTCTAACAGAACTTCAATGTTGCTGCTACCAGCACCTGTAGTCAAAGAGCTGTATTTCTGAAAACCTTTAACATGAGTTATTTAAAGAATTTTTTCTCTTTCTTTTTTTTCAGAATTATTATCTCCTCTTCCCATCTCCTGCCTATTACAAAAAGCATTAAAAGAATCTGTGACAATGCCAAGCACTCTGGAACCTTAAATACTATTTATTCAGTGAATAAATGTATTTATTGCAAACAATTAATGGATCCTTTTATTTCTCCCTAAGCAGATTTTAGATTCAAATTTTACTCAGATCAGTAAGAGTTGAAGAAGGTAGATTACTATGCAAGTGAGGTTGTCCATAGAACATGACATTAAAAATGTTGGTATATAATAATTCCAAGTTTATGAAGCAGGTATATTTTGTGCATGTCAGTACTTAGATTAGACACATAGATTTAACTCCTGTAAACACAGAGCCAATGCAGCTTAGAAAAAGCAGGTGTTTTTTTCTGGCTTGACTAGTGCACTGACATTACTGTCAGTGTCCTAACCAGGATATCATATGTAAGAAGGCTGCATTTAAAATCCAATCTCAAATTGCACTGCGGACACAAAAAGAGAAGGTGAATGCAATCCCCATGTTTGCTTCAAAACTGTGAAAGTATAACCTGGAATCACTGGGACAGCAGGAACAGGCCATGATACCATCTTCTCACGGCTGAGATACGTTTTCAGAAACATATTTGAAAGGAAAGGATTCTTTCAACAACTTCTTCAGCAGAGGGCAATGCGACATATGTGGCATCAGCTGCAAAGCAACTGAAACTCGTGACCAGAAGCCTGCCTTCATAGCAATTCACTCTTTAGAACTCTGACACAAGGTATGCATGTGACAGATAGGGCAATGTTTCTCAGAACTGCAGAAGAACAACCTGCTGAGCAAAGTGTGGCATTAACTGAAGGTCTATCTGACAGAAGATCGGCACCTTCCCCTTTATCCTTCAAGCCCTTTGTAAGTTTGTACCTGAGCAAAGAATAAATAAAATTTAAAAATCAATTACTTGTCAGGGTATATCTAGCTCAGAACACTTGACATAATGACTGTGTGTGGCAAATTCAGCTTTATGAGGGCAGCTGACCACAGTTATTCTGTAGCTTTCACTTTCTTCCACAGGGCTCAAGCTTATCTGTAAACTCAAATAAATTTGTGACATCCGCCCCATTATTTTATTAAAGGCTTGACCACCTGAAAGGGGCCATAAAAAGCTGCACCCCATGATGATGTGGATTACACTTGCCCTGAATTCAGCCTTCTTTCTCCATATTGCCCCAGTCCTATATTAAATGCCTCTGGCAGGAATCTCCACCTGCCAGGTTCCATATAGCTGCACTGTCGTGGATGTTACCTGTGTCTCAACTTACTGTACCAGAGCCATCAGCCAAGGTTGGCCACAGCTCAAACACTCCATTATTGCCACTACACTTTCCTGAGCCTATCACACTGACTTCAGTGCATTTCCATTTCCTTCCTGCTCAATGACAAATTGAACGTGGACAAAATGCTCTGCATTGTAGTGCCAAATAACATTGTCGTGCCAATGCTCTGCATTGTAGAGTCCAAACTCCTCTCAAGTTCTCAGGCAAACAGGGTCAGCACACCTTTGTTGGTCAGCACACCTTGTTGGTCCCGCTCGTGATGGATGGTCCACTTGACAACCACACTCTTTGGCTGTGGAAGTCAGAGGCTACTAGACCTGTCAGACAACTATTTTCCCTACAAATTGGCCACGTCTCTATAGCAAGTTCTAGACATACTTAAAGCAGCAAAAATATTTGAATAATTCTATAAGACTAGAATATGGCCCAATCAGTAGCTAAGAGGTTTATTTTTGTTTTATTTATTTATTTAATTAATGAAGCTACCCTCACTCCTCACATCACAGTGTGAATCACATTTTAAATTCATTTAACCTTATAAATATTCCAATCATGAACATTTTTTTCTATCTTTCTCTGACTCCTATGTTTAAATTCTATTCCACTATTTTATCAATTTTCAGCTTTAAGGTTGTGAGTAATACTTTGATTTTTATACAAATGGATTACTGGATCCACAGCTGTCAGTACAATTATGGCCAAGAACTTTGTAGCCTGAATAAAACTACAGAAACATTTAAATAGAACCTACTTAAATGAATAACCAATAAACCAATATTCCTAGTAAAAATAACATATTTCCAAGGAGACAGTTATTAAATATGTTTTTATTGTCCATTAACTATGAACTTTGAAATTGTGAATTGCTATGTATAGATACAAGCAGAATACAGATTAGGTACTGCAGTAGTAATTTTATTGTGTTATTATGTCCTAAAAATTTGATAAAGCTATACATAAAAAGACATTTAAACAAAATGAGCTATGTATTTCAGGATCGAATACAGATAACAGTAAATTTAGCAGACATTACATGTGTGAGGTAGAAGAGATACATAGTGAAAACCAGAAACACGTGCTAGAGGTTATTTCCCTTTCAGTGAGCCAAACCCAAAATTAATACATTTGGCGCACAAATGAAGTTAAAATGAAGCCTTGCATCTGAAAATTCTGCATTTCTATGGTATTCATAACTAGACTCACCTAAGTTTCCAAGTCCAATATCCTTTAGATCTGAACTGTTGTTTTGTACTCCCTCGTGAGGCTACAGGAAATTAAGAAGTGGTCTTTTGTTGTTTGTGTACAGAACATCTATCCCCTAACAACTATTGCCCCTCTTCCTCAATTCAAGGGAAAGGCAGCTGGGTGAAAATACCACGTGAATTATATCAGTGTGGAGCTGAGCATTTTGAGCAACATAATTCAACTGTGTTGATAATAGGACACAGTGCAGCCTCAGCAAGTTTACAGATGATGCAAAACTCTGAGAAGTGTTTGAGAGACCAGGAGGTTGTGCTGTCTTTCAGAGAGATCTCAGAAAACTGAAGAAACAAGCTGACAGAAACCTCACAAAGTTCAACAAGGGGTTAAAGAGGAACAATCCCATGCACCAGCGCAGGCTGGACCTACCCTGCTAGAAAAAACCTTTGCAGAGAAGTCCTTTTGGGTAATAAGTAGCACATAAACCAATGTGTGACCTTGCAATAAAAGCTGGCCAGCAGCACCCAGAGCTGTATGAAGAAAATCATTGCCAGTGAAATGAGGAGGGTGATCCTTCCCCTCTCCTCAGCGTAGGTGAGGCCACATGTAGTGCACAGTGGGCAGCTCAGGGCTCCCCAGGATGTAAGATCCAGAGGCATGGAGAGAGTCCAGTGAGGTGTCACAAAGATGACACCTACACTTGAGTCTCTGCCATGCAAGGAAAGGCTGAGAGAGCTGTGAAGGCTGCAAGAAGGAGAGGCTTAGAGGGATCTTATTGATCTGTATAAGAACCTGATGGAAGGGAGCAAAGATGAAGCCAGGCCTCTGAGGGGCAATGAGCGAGAGGACAAGTGGCAACGAGCCCAAACGAAAACTGAAGAAACTCCACCTAAACATAAGGAAAATTGTGAGCAACTAGAATAGGTTGATCAGAGAGGTTGCAGAGCCAACCCCACTGGATGCAATCTTGGGCAGCCTCCTCTAGCGGACCCTTCTTTGAGCTGGCACCAGACACTTCCAGAGCTGCCTTGCAGCCTTGGCTGTTCTCTCATTTTACATCAGAATGTCAAAAAGATGGAGCACATCAGGACCTCAATGGGATCTTAAAAATACTCATGTTTTGTAAAGGAACAGGGAGAAAACAAAACCAGTTTCTAGATTACCCTAAAACAATTTCACCAAGATCAGATAAATTATAAACCAGAATTTAAACCCAGGCACGCTGAAAAGTGCAAAATAAACAAATTAATTAACAAAAATGCTACAAGATCATTGTCTTCAAACTTTGCATGCAACTTTGTGGCCATGTGCCCCACCAAGAAAGTATGAACTTTCACTGCTGAAAAAGTAAAGCATGAACTTGAAGTGCAGCCCTCAGCCCTGGCTGAAGCTGAAGTGCAGTTTGTCCCACCCAACATGTACCTGGCGTGCATCACAAAGAGTTAGTTTTAAAAAAATTCATTTGCTTTTGGAATAGAAGGATGGTACCAGCAGGTACTGAGCTCTCTGACTGCTTAACAACATATGGCTTGATTTTGATCTAGTCTTGAATATGCATACATGGGAAAAAATGTCATGTAAGTTATCCTTGTAAGCCTCCTCCCCTGCGGTTTGTTATCACAATCAGAGACCTAATTAAGAAGACTCTGTATCATTATTTTTCAAATTAAAGTATTTTGAAGACAATACAGACACATTTTTCAGAAGACAGAAAGTGATGTCCATATTTGCAAAAGAAAGTGCAACCACAGACAATTTTTTAAAAGAATCTTAGCAGAACCCTCCTGTCCTGGAACTCAGGTTATTTTAAGTTTCAGAACTCAAATAAATAGTTGTCCCGTCAACTAATGGTCAGCTGGAAGAAATTGAGATTTGTTTTAAAACTGAAAATAAGAAATGTTTGCAGCACCCAAAATCCCTTGCCAGCACATATCAACTTAGCTGGATCATAAGCAAGCATCGGAAATACCACTTCTATTTTCAGAACATCAAGCATCCAGGATGAAAGCTGGGTTCCTCCCACATCTAAATTGCTCAGTAAATCTTATATTTCAAGAACAGTCTCATGATAAATGTCAGTTTTGTGCAAACTGCATTCTGCAAATATTTCAATTGAGATGTCTACAAAAAAAATGTATTTTTTTTAACTGAGGATGCATGCACCTTGGCCAAGCAAGAAAAACATTTAAGCCATGAGCTACAGGTTGACATTCATTTCAGACTGAGTTGAGAAGAGATGTTTTTGTATATCCTTAAGATGAGTTAAAAATAACACTTTTCATACAAGTGGAATGATTAAACATGAAGGTATGTGATACTACAAAATAATTACAGTTGGAACTTGGGGAAAAAATTAATAGACAGATGGTCTCCACTTACTCTGAAAAGTTAAAAAAAATATGATCATTCTAATCCCTGCACAGCAAACTATTTTTAAATTCCAGATTTTTGTGATGTATTAAAAAATAATCTGTTCAAATGAGATAGACATGGAAAATGAAAGCCTTGTCCAAGTTTTCTGCCAATGCTTATTTCAGTTAAAATTATCATTACCTGACACTTGAACTATTAGAAACGTTTTCTTTCATGAAAAGTGTGACACCAGTACTCCTTCTAATTAAAACAGGGATTGCTACTAAATAGCATCTTTTATATCTATCAGTGTAGAAAATAAGAAAATTACAACTCTGAGACAAACTATCTTATAATTCAAAAGAATCAAAATATTCCTTTATTGGATTCTAAGCTGAATAAATATCTACCACGACTACACCTCTAAAACTGCCCAGTTTTTTATATCTATGTTCTTCTAGTGCACTCAGCAGGGCACAGGCAGATGATAGGACAAGGAGCTCTTTTTATTGTCTAAATTGGAATCCAAATTGGAAAGGCTGCGTCCCCAGATAGCTGGTCTATGGATTAAAATTGAGTGGGTAAGTTTCAGTTCAATTTTTCTACAGACAAAACCAATAATAATTAAACAAAGACAGCTTGGTTATCAGTCTTAGTGCAGAACAAGGCAGGCCTGGAGATGATCTCCATCTCTACAACGTGATATCCTAGCATATATTCTTAAAAACAAGCAAACCTAAAGATTAGTGCCTGAATATTCAGAGCATTTTAGTATTTTCTGTACTTAATATCCTCTTTAGTGAAGTCAATATACTTCACTTGTTCTGGATATTTGTAATTCATTAAGAGAAATCAGAGGCACTTACAGCAAGTACTATCTATGCAAAATTCTGAGTTTATAGCTGTATCAAATAACAAAGGACAAAATCTGAGTGGTGCACAGTAAGTATTGCTGCTAGAAAGGCATCTCTGAGAAGTCTGGATAAAGCTACTGAAGATGCAAATACTGACTTTCTCTCGCTTGCAAAATATTGTCAAATCATTATGACAGTGCACGCACAGCTGTACATAAATGTTTAGTAATGATGATGGTACCCTTGCAAGAAATGAAAGAATAAGGATAGAACAAGTGGCACCAGAGTTAACTTGACAGAAAAAAAAAAAGTTTCTTCTGCAGAGATCTATAGATAGTAAATAATATAACTGGTTATTGAAAGCTATTTTATTTTTAAAATATTTGAAAGCATTTAATAGTGTAATCATTATGAGGAGGCCAAAAAGAATTTTGAATTTTGGCTAAAAAAATTCAAACTGCATAATCAAGTGGAGAATAATATACATAGATTGAAGGAACATTTCTAAATGGAAACATTATGGGAATATATTTTGAATAACATTACTTACTACCCAATGTTTCTTAAGCTCCAGCTGCAAAAAATCTGTAACATTTTTATTTAATAGCTGAAGCTATTGCATTTTACTTGCTCCACCAAACTCAAATCTCTCCTTGGTTGTCATTCCCTGGAGTAAAAGATTAAGCTAAAAAAATTTATATTGGAAATAAATGTTTCAACAGACAACTGTGGACAGGGTATGAATCTTGTACTTCCTTATCAGCTAGAGAGAACAAACTCCTAGAAGACGTCTGAAGTAGATCAAAATTCTGACAGGAAGGAGCCAAACTCTGCCAGTGTTCAGAAGTGTTTCCATAAAGCTACGGAAGGGTGAGATATATTCTCACTGTATGGCATATTCACAGAAGTCACAAAATTGGCACTTAAAAGATATTGCATGCTGTTTGACAAAGGCAAAAGGCCATTCACTGGACAGTTAACAGTAAGCACGTACTGAAGGAAGGGAGCTGTTTTCTCCTGCTCCTATCTCTGAATATTGTATACTTTTAAATTACTCATTGTGAGTACCATATAACTTAATCAGGCTAATCACCATCAAGTATTGCAAAGTGCTGTGATGCTGCATTATTCTTCCTTATGAGCACATTTGCCAGGAAAAAGGAGTGATTAAATGTAGAGCTCCAAGCAATGTGAACGATACGCAAGCATAAATACTTTAATTTTCATATTGTATTTTTGCTAGAGCTATAACATTGACACATGTATTATCTACATCCCCCTGGTTCCTTAAGTGTTTTGGACAATTTCAAATAAAAGTAAGAATGGCACCTCATCCTGTAAAATTGACAAAATTGTGATGCCATTTTTTTTGATGCTGGACAAAAGAATTTAATTGAAAAAGGAGAACAAAAATGTCTTAGCTTTATTATAAGTGACTATAACAACTGTTAATGTCGAAAACAGCATCACTCATCAGACTTGGCTGAGACATGCAAATCTTTGTATTTACTGTTTGAGGGGATCATCCACCCCAACAAGAGGCTCCCAGAGGAGTCCCTGTACCTTTTCATCCCTAGATCTTACACTGTGTGGTAATCCAAGCCATATGGCTCCTACCTACATCTCCTCAGCTGAACCCCTGAACGGAGCAGTCAAGTGAGGAGAGCCTGCTTAGGTCTGTGAGCCCTTCACCAGTGATCCTCAAGTGTTACTCAGCCACCAGTGAATACTCCTGCACGTGGTGGGATTGCTGAACTTGCTGCTGTCTCTCTGTTGAGCCTGGTGTAGAAAATATGGTCTCCTTATACTTTGTCTGGTGGTCAAAAAAACCCCCCCCAAAAGGCAAAAGCAAACTCTCCCCCTTTCCCCTCGGAACTGGATTCTGTCACAAACATTTTGAACATTCTGCACACCTGCAGGCATATTAAAAGCTAAAGGAACAGATTTGTCTCAACTGAAAAGTAATCTTGACGCTGCTCTGATTCAAATGTGAGAATCTAATATATTATACAGTCCAAACTACTTAACGATTTGAATAATGGAAAAGAGAAGATTGTGAGTTTTTTAATGGAAACAAAAATTCAATACAGAAAATCCTACATTCAGTTAACAGGTTAATTTAGTCCAGGATCTTATAAAAAGAATGGTGAATTATTTACAACAGATAGCAAATGCAACACCTTACAAAGCATGTGAAGGGCAGTTACAACAATTCCAGTACTGGTTCATTTGCCCACGATCTCAAATGCTGATTCCAAAACCCTTCTGTCTCAATGAATTTTAAAAAGGTCAAGGTTAATCTCTTGCACAATTTACACTTAGAAAATTATGAGATTCACAATGCAATTTAAATCACACAGTCTAGTTAGTAACTTGTATTTAAGCCTGTATTCTGGCAAGACAATGAATTGTAAACATACTGACTGGCTGGACTATGCATGAATATTCAGGCACTGTTAGGTAGGCTTGCTTATTTTCAAGAATACACTGAATGCTTGACTATGTAGCTACTTTGTTCACATCACTTGTAGTTTAGTTACCAGACCATATCTTGGTTCAAACTGCAAATTGCTTTAAGAGCTCTGGTTAAAAAAAGTATTTTATTCTAAGCACAAATATGTAAATAGATCATCCCTGAGTTGCGGCCACAGAAACTGAAATTCTGTTGAGGGGTTCTACAGCAAGAGTCAGGAGAAAGAACTTTATGAAAGTCTTCTTACAATTTTTGCTTTAGTCTACCTTGTTATTCTTCCACTTGCTGAATTGGTGGGACTATAAAGGTATTTTCTCTTCGCAGTGACCAAGAGCTGGTCCCAAATGTCAGTCCATAACCATTTACCAAGAATAGTTATTATCAAGCTAAATTGATTGCCTTCTTAGATCTAAAGTTTCACTTTTTAAAATTAATGGTAGATACAGTTCACACAAGGCCGTTTGAATAATATTTTCAGATAGAAAGTAGGACTGGGCAGAATCAAAGCAAAATGTAGAGAAATGGCTGACATCTTCCTTAGCAAATGGGGACTGTACGTAGGACAGCTAACACTATTTTCACTGATGAGCTGTAAGAATGTATTACAATGACTTTCTAAAGCTTGGTGATGACTGGAATTGGAAAAATTATTAGATATTAAGGAAAGAAGTGGAAAGACAAATTATGATTACTCTCCTAGGTATCAATGTGTTTTATTACAGTCAAAAGAAGTGTAATTCATTAAAAAATAAGGAATTCTGGTCTTTCTTGAAGAATGGAGAATGTATCTCAGAAAAACAGTTAAAGAGGATTTTTGGTGTCATGGTTAAAAATCTATCTAGTTAAGCCATATGCTGTTACAGGAAGAGAAAATTTAAAAACCTTGGATGCAAAAAGAGCATAAAAATAGTGGAGAAAATTCTATTTTGGTAAAAGGCTTCCAGAAATATTCTTGATATTCAAATATTGCTTAGAGAGATCAAATTCAAAAGGGGTCATTGAAAGGACTGGAGAAAAAAGTGAAGAATAATACAAATTAAACTGATGAAAATGCCTCTGTATGCCTCTGTATGACCTATATGATTAAAAGGCTTCGTTTGACCAGTTAATCAAGAAAATTGAGAGGTTTTCTGATTACCGTATATGAAACTTTCTCCCAGTCAAGGCACTAGGGTTTTCTCCTGGTGCAGAAGCAAAACAGGAGAGCATATAATAGCAAACTCTTCCTTTGAATAATCTAAATATTCATGAAGATACGTAACCACTAGAGCTGCAAACTACCAAGGGCACTTATAGACTCTCCATCCCTTAATGCCTATAAACCAAGAGTTTACATTTCTCTGAAAATTATGTGAAGTAAAAACATGTTACTCAAATACATTTAAGATGGCTGAAATTAAATGGCTTAAAGTAAACGGGAGGCCAGATCTGAACATTCATAGGGTCATTTCTGCCCCTGATACTTTTAAAGTCTGCACCCAATTTTTATCTCCATAACAGGGAAAGTAGCCAAATCCAGACAGAAGTTAGTGATTATCCTGAAAACCGGAAAAGCAAGGACAAAAGTTAGACGTAGTTTAATTACTGATATTTAGTAATTAGATTCTTTAACTCCAGTGGTACCTATAATGTCTTGATGGCCATGGCCTAGACTTCACATTCAGTTTGTCTCCAGTATCTCCTCTACCCCATTAGAATTCTGCTTGAAAAACCAACAGCATGAAACTGTCTTTAGAACCAACTGCATAAGAAAGGCAATTAGTGTGTACAGCATAGTTCCCAAGTGCTCTATTAATGCCAAACCAACTAGACGCAGTTTATCTGAAAAGCCAGTTTCTGCTCTATAAAGTATCCAAATAATATGATGATGGGTGAAAGAAGAGGTAAGAGGTAGAAGAAAAATGGGTGCCATGAAGTAGCCTTTCTTACGTCACATGGGGTATCTTCCATTTCTGACAGCCTTCCAGTTCTCATTATTAATCTGCTCTGCAACCACCAGAGAATGCTTTCTGTTTTATTCAGTGACCGTGACAGAGTATATATCTAACATCTGCAGCCCCCTCACAAACACAGAAGATACCTGATCCAACAACTAGGTGAGCTGAAAATTGACTTTAGACCTTAGCAATCAGCTTGTCCTGTTCCTCTGCAAAGAGTCTCACACATGCACTTTTAAAGGACAAAAATGCAACAATGCCTATGTTGGAATCATTTAGGTCTTGCGTATACTTGCTTAAAAGGGTCAGACTATTTACATCAAGTTTTCCTAATTCTCAGCCAGATACAGAATGAATAAATGTTTTTAACTGCCATAGGCAATCATGAATTGATGGGAAAACAGAAAATAATGAACAAATGAGGTACTGAAATTCATAGCCACAGATTAAGTGTTTATTCTTTATTTCTGATTTCACTTAAAGCATTATTATAATCACAAACACACACGTATGCTTTTCCATGTAGCTCATGAAATTGGCTGGATGATTACAAAGGCATAAAGATGAAGTGCACTACAACGGATTATTCTAACACTTGATTGGTTTCAGATAGCTGCAGGGCTTTGACAGCTGATACTTGGCAGATGTGCTTCCATTTTAATACTGTTTATCTCCAAGTGATCTACTTCAAGGCATTTGATCTTTTATTTGGAATCTGTGATTGTCTTCTACAGGACCAGGCTAACCCTATGTAACCACTGGACTGTATGCACTGAACTAGAGCTGTTAACTGTACAAAAACTGTACACTTAGCTAGTAAAACCTTAGAAACATGGTTCATAAGGATAATTAATCTTACGACATCTGGCTCAAATGCTAAGGCTTAATATTTTACAAGCTTTGTTTCTCTTTGTTCATGCTAGAGATTTGTGTGCTCTCACATGAGCATTCTTCCCTTTGATGTTCTTTCTGTGAGAGCTACTACTAACTTTGTGGTTATACCTCTTCTCAATGTAGAAAAGGCAGGTGGGAGAAGGAAATTACCATTCCTTCTTATCAACCTTCTGCTCTCTTAAACAACTAAAATAATTTCTTAGTTAATTTATTCTTACAACCCACACAAAGCTAGGTATACTTGCAGGTTATGGGAACAGTTCTTGTTGTCCTGGATTTCAATAGAAGATATGGTTGTCTAAGTTACGGTTCTCTCTCTCTCTCTCTCTGTCTCTCTCTCTCTCTCTCTTTTTTTTTTTCCCCTTCCAAAGGTTCCCAATGTCACTGGCATACTCAAGTATGACATTTGTGTGTGTTGCCACCAGCACAGCAGCAGTGATGTATAAGAAAGACCATATCCCCAGCTCAATGGGTGCTGATTAAAAAAAAAAAAAACAAAACCAAAAACCTTTTGAACAGAAAGCTTGTTACTTAAAAATAATAAAAAAAGGGCACCAAATATAACAGATAAAAAGCTGTTAAAATTCTATCCTAGCAACTGTTTTAAAATTAATATTTTTCACAGTAATGTTAATTCAAATTCTGTAAAAGGCACCATCCTGACTCAGGAAAGTTCCCTTTACCTGAAGGCACCCTGCTTGGAGGCAAGAAAATTTCACCTCCCTGTGCCATTCTTACTGAACAACCTTCAACAATTCCAGTTACACAAACTGTATTCTCACCTTCCCCTAACAAAAGACCCACAGCTTTTTTTAACACCAATGAGCAGAGAAATTACATCTTTCCATTTATGTTATTGCATTTGTTTACTTCAAAAAAACCCACTCTTAGCAAATGTGGTGTTGGTGATAAAGGAAAAATAAATAAATAAAAGCTTTACATTTTAAAGGCTGATATCTCAGTCCTCGAAACCACAGTACAGAAACAGTCCTAGAAGCACAGATGGAAATGCAGGTAGCTCCCCAGCTGTCAGAATAATGTTCCTTGACCTCTTTCCACTCTAACGAATCTTCAGTTCTGTGTATAATAGAAGAGCCATCATAGGGAGTATAAAAATAAATCTCAGGCAAAATAATTTATATTTCTCGTCATTAGAAAAATTGGTTAGTTGGTTGGGGAAATGAATTGAACGTGGTTTTCATACATTTCCTACCTGGAGCGTCAAGCACCATTTCTGGTGGCCTTTTGGACATGAGTTGGAGATACCTGGTATGTTTTTTTATATACAGGAAAAGATTTAGGCCAGCATGCCTTAGGTGCACAGAGCTGACCTCCTGAAGCTTGCAGTGATGGACTGAAAATGTGCCTAGATGTGTATGGCTGTGTTCTAATATGCTGTGGATTCAGGTGCTGCCACATTCAGCATGCTGGCTGCTTCACATCACACTGACAAGCTCTTAACCTCATGTGGTTTAGCTCACAGTAACAGTAAATTAAAGACAAGTTATGTCCACAGTAGCCAGTGTTTAAACTCTTTGGTGCACAGTGCACTTGAGAAAAACTGCAGGCATAACAAAGGACACTCAGCAGATGTCTGAGAGAGCACTAACTTCACTGCTCCATGCATCTGCCTGTACAAACCACAAATGCCAGGGATGAGCTCACAGAGCCTTACACACATGAAATTGAAGGTAACAACGTAAACATGAGCTACAATCAAGTGTAACCCCACGAAAAGCTACCTATCTTCCCAGGATTATCCAAAAGATAGCTTATGATTATTACTATGTTGACCTTAGAAATATTTGGCTACAAACGTCGTGATAACAACTCATCCTTAGTTTGTATTACATTATTTTTCTGGGCACTAAGACTCACAAAGAATCTGTTTTAATATCCTTCAAGCATTTCACAAGTCTTGAAGCCATTTCTACAGAGCTAAAATTGCAGTCATCCTCAAAGATTTTATCAAAGCTGTAGGATTTGACCACAAGATAACAGACGTCAGAAGAGATATGTACACAAATTTTCAACACAGGAAGGCAGGTATGTCCATGATGGCTTGGGAGACCAAATAAACAGATCATCCCCTAAAAGTATTTCAAGAACCAAAATGGAAAAAGAAGGAACAAAACTTTCCTTTTGCTTTATCCTTCAATTGATTAAGCATTACACTTAACTTTAGGACCACTATACAATCAGGAAATATATTTTATCTCACACTTGTGGGCTCTATTAGTGCAAAATTCTTGCATCTGCTGCTCATTGTTTTTAACATTCTGTCTCAAAGCAGTATTTAGACACCAGAAGATCAATTATCCAATTTATGTTATAGGAAACTCTGGGAAGAGTCAGTGTATTTGATTTCATTATTCCAAAATAGTATTTTGATATTATTAATGTATATTTTGGATAACACATTCTTTTCCTATCTAAAATTCCTTTACATGTGGACTGTCTACCACTTGATTTTCTAATATGGTAGCAATGTTACTTAGATTTAAATCTGCTGCAGCTTTGGTAGTCTAGACTCAAGAACGTTTTTCTTTCTGAAACATAAATGCATGAAAATTACACACTGTGATTTTAGTCTTCAGCACACAAATATTCAAAGGTCCTGCACTTGAAATGGTGCTAAAAAGTGCTCTGAATTTCTAATCTCCTGATGAATGCCTTTGTGATTACAGATGGTTGAATGTAGATAATGAATATTTGATTTCTATTTAATGGTTTATACTAGGCATTCACCTGATGCCCAGTTATTTTGTTTCTGCCAAAAGGATATTTCATAATATTACCTCAAACTGAATACAAACCTTAAAGCAATTACTATTTCTGTGTTTGCTATAAAAATTAAGAATTGCTATATATCTGTTCTCTTAAGTAAACAGGTAGGAAAGTTAATATTAGGAACAAGTGCTTACCTATTAAGTATTAAAATGAACTTAAAAGTAAGACTTTGCTCTGGTTAAAGATGGGGTTTTTTTTGTTTTTTTTAAGAGAGCAAAAAAAAAGGATTTGAACCGATAACTTCAAAAGGACTTGGCAGAGGTTTTTTTGGTGGTTATTTTTGTGTGTTTTGGTGATGAGAAAAGTCACTAAAGTACTTTAGCTAACTGCAAACAACAACCACTTCACCTCAAAGGATCCATTTTTGTCTCTTTGTATGCAAGTTCTAGAGGAAAAATACTGGAAAAATAAAAAGCAAAAAATACCCATAAGCATATAACCCTCTATCCTTTAGCTGAACTTGAGAGTTCATTTCCAACAAACTTTCTTGCATCCTTCCCTATCTTGCAAGTCTTAAACTCCATCTTATCCTTATGTTTATATTTAATTTAGAACTGTTGTACCAAATCTTTTGAGGATTAAGACAAAAATACCAACACAGCCATTTTACTAGTTTTCTTTCTATGTAAAGATTTTAATTGCAATGGAATATAATTGTACCATTCTTACCAATTTAAAACATGTAAGAGAATCATCCAATATGGTAAAGTATATAGAAGACAGGACTTCCATCATTTTCAACATATGAAAAATGCACCTTCCTATCCAATACATTAATAAGAAAATATTTTTAATTTGGTACTATATTGAGTAGAGAATAAAGCTTTTTGCTTTTCCCATGAGTAGTTTCTGTGTCTCAGATAGCTGTGTTTATAGGACTACAGAGTAGGATTGTTTAAACTGGCTTGCAATAACAGTCAAATAATGCCAACTTGATTCATCTCCCTAAATAAGTTACCATCTTACCACACTACAACAGAAAAAGTTTTTTAAAAGTGTTTATAGCTGTTTTTTCTCACATAAAAAAAAGATCACAGATAGAAATCTTGATTGATATGTGCCAGCAAGGTTTGTTTCTGTGCCTTCTAATAGCACAGTGGCCTAGCATTCTTACATCTTCTCCTGGAAAGTCACTGCTCTTTCCAGAATACTTTAAGCATTTACTCACTCATCAACTGCTGTTCCTTGGACTAAGAAATAGAAAATCAAATCCGATAGCACATCTCCTTTGGCTTTAAAGGGACAGCATTCAGACACAGGCAGATGACAGTGTCTAATTCCTTAGCTTAATCAAAGAATAAGAATGGGTGATAACTGTACCTCAAATCCAGTGCAATGTTTTTCATTAGAGAAGCAAAGTAATTTCTAACCAAAAAGCATTTGGCAGCACAGATTTTGTACTGCTTGCTACGCTGTGGTCTCTTTTATTAACACAAGGGACATCTACAGGCATGGCCATGAATATGCAGTGATCAAACTCAACCACTTTTAAACTTAAAGAAATGGAGATTCCTATCCCTGTTGTAAACAAACTACAGCCGTAGGAGGGAAAACTAGAAACCATAACTTCTTTCCTTTATGCATTTTCCTGACACATATGCCTTGCCTCAGAAAGTGAGACAGTGACATACACTGCAGCAAAGTAGAGCTGACAAACCTTACAGCAATAAGTTTTTTGTTGTGGTGCCACTGTTTTCCCTCTCCTTTTGAAAACTATTACCTGGTCTCACACGTAAGTAGCCTGACACTGCCATCACAGCATTAACATGAGCTGCAGCCCGGGAAATAAAAATAACAAAAAGAACAAAAGCTGAAAATGGAAAAAGGACACAAGAAATGTGGCCTGGAGAGTAACTGTTGCAAGTACATGTATGAAATATGAGGTGACAAGGGTCAGATGATCAGTGAAATTCAGATCATGTTTAAGCCCTAACAAGGTGGCATCAATTTGAAATGCATGTTCATAATTGTGGAGGGAGAGAAAATGTAGTATTGAGGTTCTACAGGGTTTTTAAGTCATTACTCTGACAAATACTGTATTCTGTGACTTAACAACCCTACTACCTGTATGGCTAAGCTTGAAGAAGAAAATGATTAATTGGATATCTCACCATTATGTACCAAGTGAGGCACCTGCCTAAGTAAAATGTACTGAGTATGAATGGAAAGTATGAACAGAAAGCAGTAGTAGTTCAGGAAGCTTCAGAAATCATATCCAAAGTGACTGACTATGCAATCATCTTTTAGAATGTGTAAGAGATGAGAAACTACCATGGAAGAAATAAGAACATCAGCTTTCGTGTCAATCTTTCACCTAAATTTCATCCTTTAAACCATTCAGATCCTACAATGTCTGGTTTTCTACACTGCAGCAAGGCTTTGAGAGGAGAGACAATTTATCAGGATAGCCATTGCCAATGGTACACAAGCCTTTTTTCAGATCCTACACTACCACAGCCATGTTTTTTTCTTCAAAGAACCTTTCATGTTTCTGCTATTACTTCCAGTTAATAAGTGTTAAAATTATCAACAGAACTTCAGTTGTGGACTGGGGAACTTCACTGACAGAACTTTCAGATCAGAACAGAAGTATACAGGAAATCTTACATGGTCTTCACATTATTTGACATTTCAGGCCTTAAAAATGGATTTAAACAGTAAAACTAGAAGGAAAATAGTTTAAGGAAAGGTCCCAAGTCCTCCATCAGCTTTTTTAGACTGGATAGAAAATTGTTTTAAAGTAAATAAAGATTAGGAATGCTTGAATTTCCATGCTAAATGATTTGGAAAATGTAGTAATGTTAATCAGCAAATCAAGGCTTAAGACTAAATCACACTTTGATATGTAAAAACCAATGAAAAACCCAAGAACTTGCTTACTGCTGATTACTGTTCAAATTTCAGAACAATTTTTAAGTGAGAATGAAACACAGTAATCTTGAGGGAAGCTGGTGAGTGGTAAATGCACTCCAGTTGTTTATTGAAATAAGAATACTTGTCTAATTTTTAATACGTACATTTCACTTTGGGAACTGAGTACATCACTAACCATGATTACAACTACTGATCATCTGTGATCATGACTGCAATTATTATAAACTGTGATGTATTTGCTAATATAGAAAAAAATTTGAATAGAAAGTCCATGCATGATGTTTTCACCTATGGATGAATAAAAAGAGAAGGAGGATTTGTTGCTCAGTTTACTAATAAATCTGCGACAGTGGAATGCAATACTCTGAGGAAGTGATAAGTAGCCATACCAGTTTCAGATTACCTAGTAAGCAACTTTATTAATACTACTTAATTGATTAAAGTTAATAATTACTTCATCATATTGACCTGTTGTATTAGTTGTAGCAGCAACTATTACAGTCAGGATCTCCCTCCCCATTAAAAGAATTACTTTTTAATGTTTCTTTCATTGTTTGCATATAAGTTACAGGCAAGAAATAACAGATATTTTCACTCTGTAACAATTTCCGGATATTAAAACTTGTAGAATATTCTGATAGTTTTGTGCAGATACAATGTTACTGTCTACTGTAATTAAGTTTACTTACTTACTTGCTTCTTACAGTTTTTTCACTGATTTTAAAAGCATTTCTATGCAAAGTTAGTATTTCCTCTATCCTCATTTTTCATAAACTCCTTTTTCTCAAATGTGATTGTTTTTCTTCATTATTTTACCTTTATTAAACCCTTGGATTAATTAGTCTTTCAGGTAACATCCACATCTGTGGCCAGTTACAGGATTTAAAGCCAGTGTCCTCAGTTAAGGACACAGTCCTTTAGACAGTCAATGATGAACTTTCCTTAGGAAAGGTAAATTGGATTATGGATTATCTAATCTCCTTTGGGACTAGCCCATTTTATTTCCACAGTGTACAGATCAGCAATGCTCACCTGAGCCCCACTCCTCCAGCTCAATTATGTCAAATTAAAAGTGGAAATTACACCATCAGACAATTTGTCACCTATAGCAATACAGGATACAAGAAATTTCCTTTAGAGAGAGTAAAGCTATGTGAGGTTTGTTTGATTGATAGTTTTTCTTCTTTCTATCCTTTTTTCAGAGCAGCAACAGAATGGAAACTGTGGAGCAGGAAAAACTCCTGTCTGCACCAGCAAAACATTTCATTTGGTCAGATGTTTGCAGGAAGCTCTCTGAGGAAATTGTGGTCACAGGCTGCCACCTTCAAAGCTTTGGGAACACGTAAAGGGACCTTCACACTCACCTAAGGCCTCACATCTTTGACCAGCTCTTTCCCTGGATGGATGGTAGCATTTCAGTACACATCTTCTGTCAGCCCTACACATGTCTTACATCTCTTTGTTGACATACCATGTGATAAATCTGCAATTTATCAGTTGCTCCTGTAAGACTCTTAATTTCTGCCCTGGATTGCACCCCCATTCCAGGCTCTCCCCTCAGGACCTTCCTGTTACACCAAAACATAAGCATAACTTATTGCACCAACACAGCCTTATCCAGGTCACCATTTCCTGCATCCTTCACTGAAACTGGAAGATGAATGCAGTGCAGGAGAACCCATGGCAGCTGCTATGCTAACTTGAAAGCCAAGTGAGGAGAAAAAATAGCTTAGGAATTTCAGGTTAAAAAGTAATGCAGTATTTTTTTCAGAATCAGTTGGTTATGAATTGATTTATTACAATTGTCTACATTTTTTTTCTTACAGTAAGGAGATGAATGTGATGCTTATACATATACATATAAGCATCTCTTTTATGTATAACTGATATCTACATAACTCGATGTTGACTGCTTCTTCTTAGAAGTACATGTGCATGTGAGTGTGTAACTGCATGTTTTCAAGGCGTACCCTGATTCTACAGTGAAAAATATGCCAAGCAAACACTGCTCCATAAATCACCAAGAACCTACATTCAATTAATTTTACTCTTTGCTAAGGCTTCACAGCTGAGTTACTGTAGATGTAAGACATCACACAGATCTAATTCAAAGCTATCTAAACAAAGACTTTTGTATGCCAGGAAGAAGCAGACAGACCTACATAAAAGCCTTAATTTGGTGGAGACATGCTTCCTGCTGTTAGCTTTTCCCATTCTTCACAAAGGTGTATGGAACAAACCGAGGTGGTGGACACACACACTGAGTCCTGCCTTAGGATCCATCTTTCCCTGCAAAGGTCAGAACTTTCAGCTGTAGTGAACGACAGCAATGACTATTGAAGGATTGTTCTGGGCAATCCAAAATAGTGTGCACCCAACCAAATGTACCTACTTTTTAGGTGTAACGCCTAAAGACAGCTTTCCTGATGTAAGACATCATTCCCTAAATCCAACGTGCATCACCTCAATACAAGAGGCCTCAATGGTTTTTTACTGGAGTCAATAACAAAGTTTTTCAAAATGTGCAACAGTCTGCCTAAAGATAAGAAAATCCCAGCACATCTTTGTATTCTGTAGGATTTTGCAACTTACCATATTTTTCTCACAATTATATCCCTTTGACCATGGCAGCACTGAACTTAAGATAAATGGACTTGATGTCTGTGATTCCAAACAAGCATCATCTAATTTTCATGTAGTTATCTGCTGTGAAAATCAAACATTAACCATTTCTGTGACACCACGGACTATATACGAATTTCAGAAAAAAAATAAATTCACATGCAACTCAAATATTTACTTCTGTACCTCACATCGCATAAAACTTTCTCTTCCCAGTCCTGATATAATCCATATTTGAATTCTTATCTATGCTCTGCAAAGAAGCCCTAGAGCTGCAAGAGAGAGGATGGTGACTTCTTTTAGCTACAACAACAAATTGAAATGCCTGAAAACAAAAAGTAATACACCAGGAATAAAAGGGTGCCTGTAAGAAAAGTCCATTATCATACATACATATATACAGAGTTCTTTCCATTCATTGAGGCTGGACTTCTAAGATTTATGCTTTGCAAATAAATCCTACTAGAAATTCTGGGTAAGTAGTCAAAAAATTTAAAAAAAACCCTGATGAAATATTTCCAACTTTTTACTGCTCCTCATAAAGGTGACGTATATTTTTTTGGACTTGCAGTGGGAAAAGATGAACGAGAAATCCCACTGATGGTACAGAGACACTTGAGAACCAGACTTCCCTAAAAAGCATTTGCATTATGGCTGATTTAACACATTAGATTATCTTAAGAGGTATTACTATATTTTTGTTTTAATTATAAATATTTATGTTTAGTCTGTCTGGCCAAAAATTGCAAGGAGTGTCTGAGAGACAGAAGGAAGCATGACAATTCCAAAGGCATCCAATAAGCTTTTTCTTCTCAAATGGCATAGTTCTGCTGGAGTGAACAATACAGTGTAACTGGATTAATAAATTTTTAATATGTCTTACAATTAAATAACTTATATTGAAGTCACATTGTGGATAAATGTATTTCTCACTGACTTCAGCATTAGTTTATGCTGAAATTTCTTTAGCCTAGTGACATTTGAAAGCAGCAAGTTTTATTTCTGAGAGAAATTGCCTGAGCTTACTCTATTATGACTTGACATTTACATCGCAGTCACAGCCTGCAGCTCCAGCCAAGATCAAACCCTCACTGTTCATGCTCATATAAATGTATGGTCCCTGCTCCAGAGAATTTAAATCTGAGGTCATCTGCTAAGCCAGCTACAGAAAACCTGAGAATCTAAATAAAAAACTACTAATGTTACCATTTAGACAACTACAACTCTGAGGTTGTAGTTATTGACATACAAAAGCCTGAAGGAGGATCTTTGTTCCCCACAGTGAAACTACTTTTTGCATGCAGCCCACATAATCTGGGTAAATACGCTTTCTTTGATGGAAACCAAACAACATGGATTTGTTGTGTGGCCTAGTATTTGAATATAGCAGCTTTTCTTGTGCATTAACATCATGCTATGATTCAGACCACTGAGAAAGAGTCATTAATTTAGAATTCAATTTATTTTACTTGTACATGAAAGGTTTGCATTACTGATTTTGCTGAAGTTTTATTATGCTTCCTTAGATGAAGGCATACTTCTTAGAAAAGGTTTCATTTTTCATTTAAAAAAGCATAACTTGTTGAAGTCAGCACTTGGGTCCTGCCTTTGATTATGAAACCTTGATTTCTTTGTTACCAAAACTGGACAAATTTTGAGAGGCTATCTGCAAGTCAAAGACCTAGACTTTTCTCTTAATGCAAGACAACTGAACAGTTGTCAACAACTAAATTGTTTGGCCCTACTTAAGTATTAGTTGCTCTTAATCCCTTCTAAGATTTCTTTCTGAACTCCTACCCTATAATATTCCCACCTATATTAAAAAATCAAATTCAAATAGAGGTCAATAAATACATATCAAACACACCACAGCTGCCAATGCTTAATCCTTTAAGTTATTTTCCATTGCCTGAAGTCTACTGCTTGATGTAAGTGTGCAGCCTGCCAGTGAGCTGTGAGCACCGGGCATCCAAAATTCAATTGTATCCTATTTGGGAAGCTCACACAGCGGGACATTGATGAGGTTTCTCAACCCTCCTTTATTCTGTCTCCCCTGCATGGGTGTCCTTTGCAAGGAATTCTCTGGTGTCAGATAAAACACCTTCAGGCACTAAGAGCATTACAGAGAGAGTGATTTTTCAATCAGTGTTGCAGCAATTGCTGGTGACCCAGCCTGCTGTAATTTTGCAACTAAAGAAAGATCCATTCTCTCTTACATGACATTTTCTTAAACATGCTCATGAAAGATTCTGCTGTCTCAAACACTTTTTAAAGCAAAACCTATTGAACCTATTGCTTCTTTCTTTAGAAGCATGTCCCATATGGAGATTCTCTATAGTATGTAGTTCCAATTGTTCAAAACTCTAAGACAGCCACTATATCCAGTATTTTCTTCTATGCTTAGCTTGTTGGTTACATGTGGAAAGGTAATGGGGTTTATTCCACAACTGTACTAGTATTTTGTAATTATTTGCAAACTACTTCTCTGAATACTTAGGAAAAACAAAACTCTTGGTTTTCATGGCTGGAGAGTTTTCACTTTAAATTCCTCTGCTTGAGTAACTGCTTTCATACGCTCTATTTGACATCCCTTCATCACTTCGGATCAGACGGAGGAAAATTAAAAAGGCAGATATTTTGCTCAAATACAATTTTGTAGGGGTTTATGATTTTTCTAGAGGGAATAAGTATACATATTAGAACTGAATCTTACTAGCTATAAAGCCTAAAAGTCTAAAAACTTTACACGCTAGAAACACTATGTGAATTTCATTATTAGAATTCCTTTTTCTTCATCTTCAACTAAGTTTGCAGATTTTCTGTTAAAAGAATGCTTTCTTGTTCCTCCAAATCTGAGTTAAATTCTTGAGTTAACTTTTACTATCACACTTGGAATGCTTTTTGCAATGCTATTTAAATTTTTTTACTGCATGACTGCATGTCTCTGTTATGAAGAACTTTATTGGTGTGCTGGACATACTTCAAGTCCCATTAAAGATTACTCGAGATTTTGTTTCACTAGTTATTTTCCCACCAGTGAGCACAAACTATTTTGTTGCACCTTTCACCAATTTTGATTTGATCAATTTTATGCTTTCAGGGTTTTTTTTCAAGTTACTTACCAATAAAGTTGCTCAAATACCTTATTTATTAAAAGTGGCTGCTTCTCCTGCTTAGTTAACAATAGTGGATGAACCTATTTTGAATATTTAATGAATTAAAACAATGACTGAGATTTTAACTAGTATTATAACTTTCTCTCATTAGAATTATATCAATATTTATATTATTCATAGTGATATCCTTTGAACTCTGAAGGCAATGAAGAAACTGAGATGCCACTTTTAAGTTAGTAAAGGTCTGCAAGCTTTTAGGCTTCATGTGGAATTTAAAATCCAGTATTACTATCACAAAGCTCTTTTGATGTATGGTTTGGATACATTTCAAGCAGAGCCACCAACAGAACAAATCTCTCAGTCCTGGCCCAGCCTATAGACAGGCCTGTTAACCACTGTTCAGATAAACACCTTCCAGTGCTCTCCCACTTGTCTTCATTTGTCAAAGACTGCTGGACTGTGAAGTCCTTCAAAGTTTGAATTTTGCCAAGGCTTCTACCTCATTAATGACAGCACTCTCCCAGTCACAGAAGAGGAAAGGGAGACTTCAAGAACAAAGTGGAGGAAAAGACAGCCATCTCTCCAGCCCAGCTGCAAACAATTATTTTTTGAAAATTATGGCCATTTTGAATGAAGAAAACAGAGGTGGTGGTCAATAAGGAAACCAGAGTTGCTCATTTCAGTTTGTTGCCCTAATGCCATCCCAATGATTTACTCCACTGGATTCTACACATACCCACAGAAATGCTAAGCCACCGTGTTCTTTCTCTTGTGTTGCCACTTACCAATACTGATATCATAACAAAACTTTTTGCTTCATTTTCTCCCGTAGCTTTTGAAGGTATGTCCAAGGTGTACAAACATTTTATTGTAATGTCTGCAATGTCTGCTTGCAATTGTTTGGAGTTTTTTGTTGGTTTGCTAACAAAGACTCCTGTTATCATGGGTGGTCATTTCCTGAGCTGCCTTGCAGTGCCTGCCCGGTCTTCCTTGATGCTCCCCAAACCTACCCAGAGCCCAGGACCCCGTGTCAGTCCCCCAGGGCTGTCAGCCTCTACCCCAGTGATGCTGCAGCAGGGCTGCTCTCCAGCTCCCCACAGCCCTGCCCAGCCCAATGATGGGCCCAGGCCCCAGCCTGACCTCATCCCATCCCCAGGGAGGTGCCCATGCCAGGGCTGGAGCTGCCCCTTTGCCTCCCTCAGCTGCCCTGCTTGATCTGGCAACTTCTAAGTTCAACACCAGGCCTAAACCATTGCCTTTCTCTGCCACCATCAGCACTAAGCCAGGCCTGCCACAAGTGTCTTATGGGCACTCTGCCCCTCCTTGCAATGTTAATGCAAACACCAGTGATGCAGCAAGGCACACACAGTACCAAACAGTTACTTTAAAAACAACCCAAAACTTACCAATTTAGATGCTTTGCTTTGGGTAACACTCCCAGACAGACCCAGATTTCACAAAGAGCGTGGCCAGTTGCTGTCTGAGTGGCAGCAGCAGCCTCTCCATGTGTCCCTGCAGAAGAGGCTGTACAAGGTCGAGATCTCCAGACTGCTCTGCTGAATTCCCACCACCTGTCTGAGCCTGTGCCATCACACAGGAACCATGTCTCCTAGCTGTCTTATGTCCTGGCATCACCATTTCTGCATCCGAAGAAATGGCTTACATGGATCATTTGAAATTATCCATGTGCAGTTTGGCAAATTTGATGGTTGAAGTTGCCTGGTGATGGCCACTTCTAGAGCAGTTGCAATGAGAAATGCTGAAATAACACGACTCTAATTCTGAATATGGATAATTTTTTTGGGTTCCATTCAGCAGCACTGCTGTACGACCAAACCAGGTGAGAACTGGAAGACCAGTAATGCCAGAAATAGGCCCATTTTCTCATGGCATCGCTGTTTTCTTAGCAGAAACATGGCAAGCTATTTTGTCAAATATTGCAAAAAACCACAAAGTTCAGGCCCATCAGCTTTCACCTTTTTCTGAATTTTTAGGTACACATGGATAAGCAATTCTATATCACCCCGAATCATAAAATGTTTTGGGCTGGAATATGTATGTAGTCTATGTGTTATGCATTCTTTCTTGGCAAGACTGAAGGTTTTAAAATGCTAATCACAATCCCCAAAACTCAAAAATCAAGCAGCACATTACTTGTTGAGTTTTCTTGCCAAGTCACAGTAAGAGGTGATCTGAAAGTCAGTTTGCTAGAAACAGATGTTGATTTTAGGAAGGTCAAGCTAAATTTTCTTGCTTTTCAACATGATCAAATAATTTTGACACATCAGCCATATACATGTTATTGACAGTACTTTAAATATAAAATGAAAAATGCTTACATTTATATGCAGTGTATCAAACCTCACACCTATTTCATTTAATATTCAAATACGTAATTTGTAATTTCAGTCACCACATTTTTACTGTGTCATTTTTTGCAGATGCCTACATGGTAAAAAAAGTCCTGAAAAATACCGTATGAAAAGAAAATTAGTTCATTAAAAATTTTGGAGTCTTTTTATATACATAGTGATATAATGTGACCATTACAGTGCAAGAAACAAAGTGACTCTATATAGCCAATGGACAATTACTGAAATGCTAATAATCTCCTGACAGTGTTAATAATTGTTTGATAGTTATGTCCCCTTGGGGCTTTCTTTGGATTAAACTGAAGTGATTAATGTTCACTTCAGAAGGGCAGAAGATATTTAAGCAGACTGGTAAAAAGAAACCACTAAACATGGGCAGTTAGTTCAGTATCCTATATTCCAAAACACCTTGTCTGATGCAATATATTGTTTTCTGGAATAAAAAATGACACAGAAATTATTGCAAAGCATAAAAGCAAATGATGACACTAGATTGATCAGTCACACTGACCCCTGTGACACTTAAATGTTCCCTGTAGTTCCCGTGTCTGTTAAGCTTTTCCTGCTGAAGAGATGAGACAGCATTATGCAAATTTGTCATGGGAAAGACAATTTCCATTAGTAGCAAGGCCATTAATTTTAACAGATCTTCTGTAAAGAAAGAACTATTCACTGACTGCTGAAAGCACGTGCCAGGTATGAAGGGAAAAGCTCAAAAGTATTACTGACAGATGTACCTTAGTGCAGATCATGCACAAAAAATATTAAAAGCAGTGCTGCCATCTCTTGGTTGCTTTTGGCTGTAGTAAACGCACTGTATTTGCCACATATGAACAGAACAAACAAACAAACAATGAAAATGTAGACATGAATGCCACAACGTGACATTGTTCAGCAATGTCCGAATGACAGGACATGAGAAGGTGACATTCAAATATTTCAGTTAATGGGGCTACCCCTATAGATTTAGTTTGTGCCTCCCTATTTGCCACATAGGAGACATATATATAATGGTGGATGTTTTTCCCCTTTCTCTTCTTGCCTTTGGGGTAATTTTACTTCCTGAGAAAATATCATATTTGTGTTAGTTAGAAACAAAATATCTCAGCAAATATTTAGGACCTTATCTCTTAAATCCTAAGCCTAAAAGTGTATGAGTCCTGCAGGGAAGATTTCTGCTGGGTTTCAATTTTTTACTCAATTTTACATTTCAATTTTTTTACATTTATGCATTTAAGTTTTTACATATATAAGCATACATATATATATGTATATATATATACATATATACAAGAATATATAAGCAGTACAGTTGCCCTGTTATGTAGGAGGAATGAAAATCCATTTATTAATACAGCACAGATATTGTGTCTTGCCCTTTTGGCAGAATCCAAAAGGCAAATACTCCCAATGAAACATCAGAGTCATAGCACTGCCTTCTCTTTCTTTCTACATTTCAACCCCCTTGATTTGTAAACAAGGGTCGTATTATATCTCCTTACATAGGAAAAATACATTAAATCATGGTGCAAGAGAAACCTATATCTGTCTCTCTTATGAGTTAACACCTCTAGTATTCTTAAAACAGATGCTTACAGCCGTGGCCCTATTCACCTAAGCTTTTGCTAGGATATAAATTTTTGAGACCCTGAAAATAGTCCTGTCTAACTTACTTTTTATGACACTCCAATGAAACAGAACTTGTGTATATATAACACTTGTGTGGAATATTTCCTCCCTGCAACTCCAGCCTCTCTTAAGTCCTCAGCTGAAAATCTAAAACCTGTGTCAGCAACTGGTCTGTCCTAAAAAACGGGTTAAAATGAAGACCAGATCAAATTCATTAAGTAAGTCACAGGATTCAAAAGCACTTTCTGAAAAATGTCTCACTTAAGTTTGATTTCTTCTTTTAGATTGAAAATTACATACACAAAATAAAAAAACATATCATTTGTTATTCCAAATTCAACAATGAAATGAAGTTGTTTCATTAGGTACCCTTGCATGGCTCACCCTTGCTGATCATGAAACAAGAGAAAAATTAAGGTTACAAAGGACCTCTGAAGACCATTTAGCCCAGCTCTGTGCTCAGAGCAGGTCCAACTAGATCAGATTTTCAAGGTTGTGTTTGTGTGAGGATTCAGTACTTATGAGGATGAAATTCCACAACCAAAGCTGTTCCCAAACCTGTCTGCTCTCATGGTGAAAATAAAAGAAGCCACAGTGCCTGATCAGAATTGGCCGTGCTGCAGTTCGTGTCCATTGCTTTTCATTCTGCCAGTGCTGGTTCATGCCTGCTCTACACCAGGGCCCCTGAGCTGTTTCCACCCAGGCAGCCCCAGCCATGCTTTTGGATGGGCTTATTCCATTTCAGATGCAGAACTTAAATTGTGTGTAAAATGGAAAGAACTGCAGGACATGAGACGATTGTCATGAGTGATTAAATGAAGTAGAGGGTGGAAAGGTAATAATGAAAAATATTCTTTTCAATGAGTACCCACCTCAGGGTTAGTTTTGTTTCGGGGGCTGTTTGTTTGGTTGGTTTGTGTTTCTGTTTTGTTTTGTTTTACAACAGCTACTTGGCAGCTAATTTCTTTGTCACTAGGGTACAGGTGCAGGATGGGAAAGGCATCAGATTATCAATTATCTGATGTAGCAGGACAGCCAAGTAACGAATTGCAATTTATAATATAACTCTGTCACACACAGCTTCCTGCTGCTTTGCTTCTGCATGGATAAATTATGATAACTCTGCTGCCTTTAGATTTGGATGCAAGTAAGCACTCTGTGGTATTGAGGCCCCTAAGTAGTATAGAAAGAAGAAAAATGAGAAGCCAAAACAAAAAAATGAAGGAAAAAAAAACCAAACCATGATAAACGGAATTTAAAATCTGCCATATATCAAACTAAGACATTCTGCCTAGAGCTGCAAAAGTATGCTAGTAATTAATAGGTCAGGTAACACAAAAGAAGAAGAGAAATGCTCTGATACTGAGGTGAATGGAAACAAAGCAAAAACTTTCAGTACACTGTACAAAATGAAGTGATTAAAATTATCTTAGTATCAGGAAATCCTGTATTAAATATCAATATTTATACAGGCAAGCAAATCAGTTGGTGCACTCAGACATTTACATTTTTCCTTGCTTTTTTGCCTAAGGGGATATAAGCAAAATTAACCTTTACATGAAGAAACTTATACTTAAGGCTGAATGGATACACCCACCTACCTTGCCGAGGTTTTGACCTGATGTGTCCGAAATTAAAAAGAATCCTTAAGTCCGAAGTGTTCTTAATTATTTAAAATAGGAATAGTTCTTTCAATAAAATGAAGAACCACTGAGATATACCATTCTTAGCCTTATATTACTGAACCAAATGTTCAATAATAAAAATGAAAAATGGTCCTTTGTCAGATTATATTGACTAGTCACAAACATGACAAGAGAAACAGACAGGCTGTGGGAGATACAATACTGTGTTATGCTACAAACAAATTTTACTTCTGAGTGACATCAAGAAGAATACAGAATCACCTTTGGTACTCAAACAATGGTTAGAATTGTTTAAAATAACTTACAAAGAAACCACAAATAATCCTCTTTAAGACATTCTATGCCTGTTGCAGTATTTTACCATATAAGTGAAGCATCAATTGCCTTGCAAAGAGTGCTTCAAATTAACTAGGAGCATCCAAAGGATATAATCCTGTAGTATGGAAGTCACCAGCTCTAAGAACTGGGACTGCTCAGCCTGGGGAAGAGAAGGCTCAGGGAGGATCTTATTAATAGCTATAAATGCCTGAAGGGCAGGTGCAAAGATGATGGAGCCAAACTGTTTGCAAGTGGTGACCAGAGACAGAAGAAGAGCCAAAGGGCACAAGGGGAAACACAGAAAGGGCTGCATGGACATCAGAAGACACTTTTGTACTGGCCAAGCAGTGACACAGCTTGCCCAAGGAGGTTGTAGCACCTCCATCCCTGGAGACATTCAAGAGCTGCCTGGACATGGTTATGGACAAGCAGATCTAGGTGGTTCTGCTTGAGAGGCCCCTTCCAATATCAACAATTCCATGATACTAAGTAGGCATGAGAAAAACTGGCACATAATATGGCACCGGTGTCACAGTACCAAAAGCAATCATCCTGTACCAACTGTAGGAGCTAATGACCATATGTGGCTATCAAAATATTTGAAGACATTCTCCAAAGTCTAAAGCATCATTTCTGTATGACAGTTGCTCATGTAGTTTTCCAGGGCATTATGTTTATTACTTTCAATAGCATTTGGGTCATAAATTAACCACTTTTCTGCAGACACACACTATATTAAAAAGAATGGTAATTACTACAGGGTTTTATGTACTATTGACCTTCCACAAGTATATAATCTACATAACTATGAATTTTTATAACAGTACCTGTCTCTGACAAGGCTTTTATTTATCACTTCTTTAGTTACAGTATCTAACCCTGTTATTTTACCTGATGGATCCAACAATAATCTGGAACCGAATTTTCTACTTTTTCATGAGACACCTCTACTCTCATCAAAGTGCAGCAATGTACTGCCATTATTGTGACTGATTGATATTGTATGGAATTTTATAGGTGAGACAGAGGCTAATGCCATAACCACCTGTATTTTTCAGTACCATTCCTATGGATTTTCTAGGCTGCAATATAGGAATGCTTGTTAGTTAGCATTAATCACTATTTTCACTGAATCTCATTTCTTATTAAGTATTTTCTTGGGAACATTACAGATACTATTTACTATTTTTATTCAGAAAAATTAGAAAAATGAGGACAGACCCTGATTCAAGGACATTTTCAGAAATGAAATAATCAGATTTACTTATGTAAGACAAGCAACAACACAGGCTGGAGGCAGAACAGTTGAGAATGAAATTGAGTACCTCTCTTACTGCTGTTTTGTTTACAATGGGTACTACCTCAGTGCTCTTTGCTAGTACCCGTGCATTGTTTTCTTACCTACTTAAACTTGGACTGCCTTGCACAACATATAAAGTTCAATTAATGACGGTTTTGTCTTATATAACCTCAGAGAGAATATTGCTCTTCCTAAATAGATATGTCAATAACAGTGAGTTTAAAGGCTTAAAGACAGCAGCACTTTAATCATTCACAAAGTGGCCAATAATAGTGGCTTAGATATTGAAATGAATAACATATATCAGAGAAGAGACAGAATGTTATCTTCTTGAAAAAATCCTTACTGCAGCCCATGACTCACCTTAAATTCACAAAATGTCCTGTTTCAGAAAACCAGCATGACTTCCAGCATTCAAGACAGCTCTTGGCTATTCTGTAAAATGTACATCCACATGCAGCCTCTGAATCCTCTGCATCCTCCAGTGTTGTATCTCAAAGGAATCCAAGCACTATAAGTTCTTCGTAACTGTCTGTTAACCATAAGGCTTCCCTTAAAAAAAACTCAGTTGGTGTGGAGACAGCTATAGAAAAGGAAAATCCATCCCAAATTTGTCTCTTCCTTCCATATTGCCATTATAAAGATAATAGACAGTCTTACATTCTGTACTATTTATAACCTTCTCTGTATGTCTCACAAGAGAACTCCCTAGCTATAATGAAGAAAAAAAATAAAAGATGTGCTCCTAGAAATTCCAAAATTAAAGAGTTTGTTATGAAACTTTCTTCAGTTTCCAGTGTTAACCCATTGCAATGAACTAGCTGAGGTCAAGTCACTTTCCTAGAGTATCTGTGAAGCACATTCCACAGTTAGAAACCTTTTACAGATAAGTTTGCACAAGCTCACCACCTTTAAGGATGAGCTGTAAGCTTAAGAGCTCATGTTATCCACAGCTGCGATAAGGATAAAAGCAACTTTCTAACAGCCAGGTACCAGGCTTTGATAATGGCCCAATGGCAGATTTTCCCCTAGGGCCTCATTTGAAAAAAGATCTAAGCCTGTCTCAGACAAGGTTGTTACCTGGAAACCAAAGAAGAAAACCTACAAGGAGGGAACTGAAACATTTGCAGGAGAGTGAATGAGGCTCATTTTACAGCAACATGTGTCTCCTTCATCCTCCAGGACAGAGAGAAGTATTTGCCATGGATGTGGCAGTGATTTTAACATATCAATGCATTTTCAGTGTCCTATCCTACTTCCCTATAATGCTGATGTAGGATGTGCATTTTCAGGAATATATTAAGTGTCCAGACCTATGAAGCTCAAATTGAGGAAATTATGAATCAGGGATTTATCTGTGTGCACATCCAGGATGTCAGCCCTCAGTTCCCTGGGTGGACCAAGGCCTGCCATGCTTGGGTAACCACAAGTGACACTCTGGACTGATCTGAGCCACTGGACTAAGTGATCTCCACACTGGCTGTTTTTTCAACCAAGAGCCTGTCAGCAGGAACACGCCCTGTGAAACAAATACATCCAGCTGATCAGATACTCCGGAATTAAGGAGAAATGTTTCCCAGTTAGGGTGAAAATTGATGAAGGGTTATTTTCCTGCCCTTACTCTACCTTTCCTGAAGAGCAGAATGGAATTTAGATTAATTAACAGAGATACACTACTATGGTCAACCAATGGTTTGTCTCTTACTGCTACACTCTGTAGAGAAAAAAAGTATTTCTCAGATGAAAAGACTGCCCAGAGTATTGCTGAGAGAGTCCTCTGACTATTCAGGTAGAACTTCAAAGCATCACATGGTGAGGACTTTTAAATTAATCAAAAAGAACACAGCACAATCACAGGTACAGTTTGATTTTGAGAAAATCCCAATACTGCTTAAAACCTGTGTTTATCTAAGACTTCAAGTCTCCCCAATTCCAGTGCAGACTCACACCCTTAAATGCAAATTGAGAGTCGAGATAGAACCAGGAACTGTTGTTCTTCACTGAGGAACTAGAATGTGAGCTGGTCACTTCAGATACAAGAAACCCATAGCAAGCAGCTGTCCAAGCAGAAGCTAAGGATCTACTTGAAGAGTCTTAGCCTGCAATTTCTTTAAAAGAGATTGTTCAGTCAAAGCAATACTAGGTGAGAGGCGAGACTTAAACCAGTATGTTATCCAAGACACAGCAAATATTATATTTACACATTTTGTCCAGAGGGAGTTGAACTAAGGCTGTTTGACAAGTCATATCTGTCACCAAAATGGCCACAGAATCAGTGGAGAAATAAAATTGTGATGTAACCATTAACTGGAAGAGGTTACAAGAATCTCTGGAGTGGTACACTTTCCTACATGCAGCTTAAGTTGTATTTGTAGCATTAGGCACTAACCTACACAGACAAAAGGTCTCATAAGAGATCCTCATTTGTATCATCCTCCACTGTGCCAGGAGCTATTATATCTTGCATGTCTTTAATAGGTATTGTAATCATAGAAATCTTCATTTTATTTCTAAAATTCTAAAGGGCTTATATATAATTATCTATCATGAACCTATAATGAAACAATTTTCTTTAAAAAACACTTCCATTTCAATTTCTAATAAACCATTTTTCTTTCATGCTTTACTATTTACACATCATCCTGCATCATGTGAGATCTTCCACTGTTTATTAGACATCAATTGACCTTGGCGTAACATCCACCTCAGAAAAAATTTCACTGACTGAAATTATGTTTAGCTACATGTGAAAGACCTAGACAGTTCTGTTGAGAGAGTATTCAGCTTAATAGAGGTCCAGGCTTTGGGAATTGCATTACCACTTGCATCAGCCTAAATGATCCTACAACAACCATCTCACATTGACACAGCTTGCAGATTTATGCACTGTGTAGCAAAGAGCCAGCCTTATCACAGCTCATCCACTATCAAGTGCTTGGAAAAGATAAGAATTCATTTGCATTTTTAATGATGGTTCAATGTCTTGACTTTTTTGCAGATGCTACATTGACAAATATAAATTATAGCTGCAAAAATTCACTTCCTCTAGGCTTATTACATATATTTTGGGGATGTATTTCTTCAATAAAGATCAAGTACTTGTATGACACCATCTGACACAGGTGAGTAATTATGCAGCATTTAAAACTATATTAATTTTTTGATGGAGTGTTTTAATATAACCTACAACCTCCCGGATCAGAGGATTGCAAGCCTTATTTGCATTCCAAGTCCACCCTTTCAGTAAGAGAAATCATTGAAAAGGGTTATCAATTGATATACACAACAGAGAAATTATTTTTTCCATCCCTTATTTTCATCCCTGTTCTGCCCTCATCAGAAGAATATGCATGGAAGACTGAAATAATGAAAATTCATTTGCCAGATTTCCTAGCTATTAATGGCAAGTATTGAGCAGAGTTATCTCCTTTGTTTAGTATTAACAGATACCCTTTGTTTCACCAATGTCCTTTCTCAAAAAAAGTATGATAAAATGAATATATGGTATCCTTATAGAAAAACATTCACAAGAAGACAATCTAAGATACTGTTAATGAGCTATGCACCATCTCTTAGACTTTAAGATCAGCATTTGACCTTCTTATTACAACAGTTTTTAAAAACTGGTGTAGATCTCCTGGGAAGCCAAGCTGAAATGAAGAAGAACTAACCATATTATAACCATTAACATAAACCACCTTGCAAGTCCTTTAATTAGGCATTTAGTTCAGATATATTTCTAGGAATGTACACTGAGTTTCTATAATTTCTTAAGTCTGTACCCATAGTTCTGCATACCCTGAACTAAACACTAATCATTTACTTTGAAGATGTTAACTCCTTATACTGAGTGACCATGGAACATTAACCATCCCTGCTCAAATCTCAGTTGATTAACAAGGCAGCAGCATATCTTTTGAGGGATTTGGTAAGGCATGATAAATAAAGACATTTATCTAAATTCCATGCTGAGAAACATAACATGCAACTCCATTGAAGGATTTGTATTTAAATCAACTAAAGCATCTTGTATCATCATCACATGTGTTTTACAGCAGCTATTTAAAAAATGCAACAGCAATTTCATGAAGAAGCCTCCATGGCAAATAGTAACAGAAGAGGAAGGTTGCACAGTGCTTCTTCCACAGGGTTCATTTATCTACAGTTCCATTATACACTGCATCATGTGCCACAGTAGTGACAGTGACATGCAATTTTCTCTCACACTAATGCTTTGGTTATATACAAAAGATCCAAAAAGTGGATCAAATCACTGTTGACAGTTAATACACTGTAGGAGAGTCAAATATGTCTTGCTGTAACAGTGACGGATGGACTGTTCAGTGGATAAGGAATTGCTCAGATGGTCATATCCTGAGAGTAATGGTCAGTGGCTCAATATCTGAAGAGAGATCAGTGATGAGTGGTGTCCCCCATGGGTCCATACATTAATGTCTCCATCAACGAAACAGACAGAGGGATTGAGTGCACACCCAGCAAGCCTGCAGGTGACACCAAGTTGTGTGGTGCAGGTGACACACCTGAGGAATGGGATGCTATCCACAGGGAGCTGCACAAACCTGAGAAGTGGGTGCATGGGAATCTCAAGAGGTTCAACAATGCCAAGTACAAGGTTGCATGCCTGTGTCAGGCTAACCCCTGGTATCAACAGAGGCTGGGAGAGGAAGGGACTTGAGAGCAGCCCTGCCAAGAAGGACTTGGGGCTGCTGGTGGGTGAAAAGCTGGACATAGGCCAACAATGCACACTTGCAGCCTAGAAAGCCAGATGTATCCTGGGCTGTATCCAAAGAAATATGGGCAGCAGGTTCTGCCCCTGCGCTCTGCACTGGTGACACCCTTGCTTGGAGTACTGCATCCAGTTCTGGGATCCTCAGCACATTAAATGGGTTCACAAGACAGTCACAAAGATGATTACAGGAGAGGTTGAGAGAGAGGGGTTTGTCCAGACTGGAGGAGAAAAGGGTCCAAGGAGACTTTATTGTCTCCAGTACCTACTTATAGGGTGCTTCTAAGAAAGATAAGGGCAGACTTTTTAGTGGAGCCTGTTGTGATAGGACAGGGGGTAATGGTTTTAAAGTGAAAGAGCATAGATTTAGATTGGATATAAGGATGACATTTCTTATTATCAGCCTGGTGAAACATTAGAGTGATTTGCACAGAGAGCTGGTAGATGTCCCACCCCTGGAAACATTCACTGTCAGGTTGGATGGGCCTCTGAGCAATCTGACCTAGTTGAAGATGTCTCTGCTCTTTGCATGGGGTTTGGACTAGATGATCCTTAAAGGTTCCTTCCAAGACAAACTATTCTATAATTATATGACAATGAAAACAGCTGGATGAGACTAGTGAAATTTTAAGAAATTTTCACAAAATGTGTCTGAAAATACAGGCACACATCACAATTTTATTACAGCATGAAACTTTTTCTCAGTATTACCTACTCTGTTACTAAACACAATACTGTAAGCAGCAACTATTTCACAAATCCATAGCCAAATGGAAAACTTGGAAATACCCAGTTATGCTAATTAATGTGTGTCCATCAAGGGAGGATAAAAAGAAGTGCATGTTTTTTGGACTGTATATAGATGCTATTAACAATTTTTTTAGCAAACAACATACTTGTTTTCTTAGACGTCTATCTCTTAATTACTAGATTATTCAGAAGTGAAATATTTGACTTCTATTTTATATGCTTTCATCCTACAATATAATTTTATTTATAATTTTATTTGCACTCTCAGGCATTCATATTTTACATTAAGAACTTAACATTTGTACGATTATTTGGAATCTATTTCTCATGACAGAATCATTTGTATCTAAGATAATACATCAAATTCTTCAGCTTTGAAAGAGACAAAGTAATTAGGCCTGCAACTCTTCCATTAAATCAACAGGAATTGTTAACATTACCAAGACTTTCTTGAAAATCTTAATCAGAAGATTGACTTACTATTTTTCAAATTTATTCTTCATTTACCTAATGTATTTACCTAATGTATTTATGTAGCTAATGTACACAATTTTAAGTTCTCGTTCACATTATATATATATATTATATATATGCTACAGAGTGTAGCATAATCTTTTTTCCCCGTATTTTTACAACTCTTTGTTTCTATTTTACATTATTTTCTCTTTGTGCTTCCATGTATTTGCTAAGTTCACATTTCACTTAGGCCAAAGACACAAGGACAAGTGTAGATACCACTTGTGTATGCAGCACATGTGTGTGCCTGTGTGAGGCCCAGAAAATGCTCATGCCTTTTAGGACAACTGAGAGAAGCATTCTTTGGCTCAGTGCTCTCAGCTCCACACAAAATGAAATCACAATCTAAGTCTCTACCCTTCTACCTCTTGCAAGCAATGATTGGACAGGTAACTTATTGCTGTAATGAAAAATGTTTCATCCACAGTCACCCTGCAAAGAAAAGAAAGAACAAAAAAAGGGCAGGTACTAACCCAGGCCCACAGTGAGTTATAGACTTGGCATTGCAAAACTGAAGTCAAATTGTAAAGTTAATTCCATCTTGTGAAACCAGTGAAGCAAACCCAGATGCTTTAGGCATTTTCTTCAGTCCCCCACTCAGTCCCCTCACCCTTTAGACATCTATATTGCTAGTTTATCTATTCTTGGCTGCTTTTTATCACCAATGTACTGAATTTTACTAATACAGTAAGACAGACTTTTTTTGCACTTTTTGCATCTCTTTAGCCTGATATTAAATAAAGATGACAGGCAATATCCACAGTATAGTGTAAGTTACTGTATGCATCAGAAAATTTTATCTGAAAGGTAGACTACTCACAATACACCACAGACCATGCAAACTAAATCTGAGTCAATATAGCAATAATAGCTCCTTATTTTGGTGAAAATATTTCAGAGCAACATTTGAACTATTTCTAAAATTCAGTCAAAGAATTCTCCCATGTATGCTGTCAGAACCCTAGGCTTTTAGCTGAATACAGATGTAGTCAACCATGGCTGATAATTTGACCTGACAGGCAACAAAATTACACATGGCTCTTATGTTCCAGCACCCCTTTATGAGGAAAAAGTTGTCTTCTGCTGAAGACTCCACACCTACCACTTAGTTAACTCATAGGTTTAAATGGGATTAGTCCCTACACTCCAGGAGCTCTTTGAATTAATTCAATTTCCTCCCTTTGACCTCTGTGATGGAGCATTAGTAAGTCCGCAGGTGGTAAGAAAACACATTAATATTGTTCACTGACCTTTTTTATTTTTTAAGCAATTTTAGATAGGTAACCTTCAGACTGCAGTAGCTCATCTTTTTGCATTCAAATGCAAGTACTGTACAGAAGCACTAACTAAATAAGTTTATCAAAAGGGATAAAATTTGACATTTTGGAATGTAGGAAATGCTACTAAATCAAATCTTAAGGGTCGTATAAAATTCTCATTTTATTAGAAGGAATAAATCAACCAGTGCATTCTGATATTTGTGTGCCCTGCAGCACAGCATCTGTGCACAAACTCCAGTTTTACTGGAAATAAGGAGCAATTTTCAGTAAACATAAACAGTTAGGAATATGAAAATTGCTTAGGGAAAAAGGAAATACACACACACTCAAGCCATTAAAACCCTGGTAGAAATGAAGTCTCCCTTGTAGTTCTTAGCAGCTGTTTCATTGAGACAGTTTCAATGTGGCACACTCAATAGCAGATGTATGGAAGACAACACTCTCTCCTATAAACAGGAAACACGGATATTGACTTAAGTTTCCAAGAATTTGAAAGTCCTTGAAAAATATTTCATCGTTTTTCTTGTCATGTCTTCCTGTACTTTCTGATATAGTCTTTCAGAATCTCAATTGAGATGTAAAATAAATATGTACAGTTAACTTATGTTTTACTCATGTACGTCCTCTAGAAGAAGAACAAAATTTTAATGGAGATGCAGATATGAAAAAGCAATGGAAAGCAGAAAAAAATGAAGTAACAGGATAATAAACAATCTCACTTTCACCATGTGCTCTTCACAGCCTTTAGAAATTCAAGATAGCTTCAGAGTCCACAGTGAATTACCAGTTTTCTATGTCAATCCTTCAGAATCTCCGAAGGAACATGTTTGTCACCTGCAAAGCCGAGATTTTCAAATACAAATCCTAGGAATTCATGCTGAGCACATACTTGTCAGGGCTGAAGGTTTGATTAACTGATCCAGACAAAAGGCTCCTAAGCAGTTACAGATAACTCTCCCTGTGTGATGGATTTACTTGAAGGCTATAGACTCGATGACCATCAACATATTTAATATCAATATTTCAGTGTTTTGGAACAGGTTCCCAAATTCACTGTTGTCAGATACAGCTAAAACTTCAGTGACTTCCATTCAGTTTTCAGTGGCTAATTTGTTACCTGAAAAGAAGAAGTGACTGTTGAAACAGGCCTGAGTTTTGCAATGTCCATCATTAATTACATTGATGAGCCAGCAAAACCACAAAATGGGATTGCACAGTAAATAACATCACAAAAACTAAATATTGCTCATGGCTGTGGAACCTCTGTGCACAGAGAACAGAGACGAATTGAAGTCAGAGAGTCATGTGTGAATTTTTACTATAGCTAATTTCTCTGAAGGTTTTCCTCTTTCTTCTCAGCACAAACTCATTGTTTCCATTACAGTCCATGCTCACACTTTACACTTGCCCTCTCTTGAGAACAGCCAGAAAATGTCTTGAATTAGTTAATTAATTAATTTTTTTAAAAAAAGAAAAAAGAAAAAGAAAGAACCAGGAGATTTAAAAATCCTTATTCTTAAATCCTTGACAGTTCTGGAAGTCACTGCTAGCAAATAAAATTGTCAATTCCACTCAAGGCACATGGCCTGAAGACCACAATTTTGACTTTCCATCTGTAGATTCTGGAGTTGTTACTGAAAGATTTTCAATTTTTGTTTGATTGCAATTGCAAGGTTAAACTAGGAAAGCTCCAGTGCAGAAACAGCAGTGGAAAATACACTGAACTCAAATGGTGGTAGCTCTTATCTTGAATCAAGGCCTTACTGTTTTACTCCTGAATTACAAAAGGATTAAATTCAAGTCCTTTTGTTGCATCTACACTTCTGAAATGTTTCTCGACAGTTACTAGTTACAAAAGAAAAATGAGCAGCAGCTAATCTTTAATGAAAGCAAAATTTGCCAAAAACTAAAGGCCTTCTCCAAAAAATACTCATTTCTCTTTCTCTTCTTTCTCTGTGGAAGCACCTCAAGTTGTGTAACTTCCGAAGTTATTCAAAGCCTTTTTACAGTATTAATGTCACACATTGAAGAAACAGACAGATACAGGAAGCATAAATTTGGGTTTTATCTGCTGTTATACTGTAGCCATTTTCAGTTTTTCCTCCTCCTAACATATAATTGGAGTAGTCATCAATAAATACTAGAGCTATTTGTTTGAACATGAAATACTGGCATGCAGTACTAGCCCAACATTTGCTCTTTTGAACTAGACATTTTTAATGAATGTTTTTCTCTCTCAAGTCAGAAAAAACACTAAAAAGAACAAGCAAAATCTACAAAGTATTTAATTGCAACCCTTGTCACTTGTCAAGCTGGTTTTCAGTCAAAGGTATCTCAGTCATATCAAAAATTGTTTGGGTTGGAAGGCACCTTTAAAAATCTTTCAGTTTCAACTAGGTGACAATGAGGCACACTAGATTTCCAAATTGATGACAACTACTACTGTCAAAGTTACACAGATGGATATTTGCAGAGATTTAAAGGGAAAAAAATTTACAAAATTGGAAATACTTTCAAAATAAGAAGTCTTTACAACCTGGGCATCTTTTAATCAAATTTTCCTTTCAATTTTGCTTGCTCATCTCTTTATCTAATTTTTTTTCCTCCTCTACTTCAGTATCTATCTTCTTGGTCGTTTGGGGTTTTTTCTGCATATATAAGTTCTGATCCTGTAAAATAATGAGGTTTATTGATCTACATGACCAGATGAAGTGGTCATCTTGTGCAGGTATTGTCAAATAGAAGCCAACCTGATTTAAAAAAAAAAAAAAATCACCACTCTTCACTAAGGTGCAATGCTGCATGATATGAGAGCTTCCCTGAACCTCTACTGGCAAGGAAGAAAACATCAGCACTGGAATTAAAATGGCAAGTCACACATTCTGAACTACTGTCATGGGGTGACACACATTAGTTACTTCTAACAGGATTCTTTTTTTCCTAAGTGTCTGTAAGCACTGATGTTCTTTACTGAAAGAAGGTTCTAAATCCCAGTTTAAGATGACAAATCTGATTTCCTGGATGTTTACAGTAGCTGTTTGCTTAAAAATCCAAAGAGCTTAACCTGTTCAGGGTTTTTTTAAAAAGATTGGGCCCCACTACACAAGTGTAGAGTGTAGACTAGACTTCATGCACTGGGGATAAATACTGTGTGTCACCTCCTCTTGATGAAAAGACAATAATGCTAACTAAACACAGGCTCAGTCACTGAAGCACAAAAAAACATGTAATGTGCATTCTGTAAGCAACAGCAATTATCACAGGTCCAGTTTTCCAAATGAATGCAGAATTATTTTTATTCTTTAAGTTAAATAGAGTATGCAAAAAAATATAAAAGAAGATTAAAAAGTTGAAAAATGTAGCAAATTTAAATGCTTCAAGCCTGTCATTGAAATACTTGGTAAAACATTTTTCTGTCCTTCGAATTGCACTATGCCTCCATCTTTGTTTTAATTTCCATTAGACTTTAATATCTTTGAATCTTAAACAAGTCCTCAGCCTACTACAGGGTTACAGTGAGTATTTAATTATGAATTATTTAATTGCTATTATAACATGTGTAACCATTTGTTCAAATAAAAGCAGCACCAAATAAGCTTTTGCACCTTTCCAAAATTGGTGACTAAAGGGCAAACACGCCAATCAACAACTATTTGCCAATGGACTTCAGTTTCTTCCAGAGGATGCTGTCATCTCAGAAGACAAAGTTTTTGAAAAAGCAAAGACTGCTTTGTTAATAAAGCAGGACAAGGGGAAAAAACTGGGTAGAAGTGGCCTAGAAACCCATGCTATTAAGTACAGAGCCCAAGGGCTCAAAGCTGATCTGTACAGTGGGGAAAGGTTAATTTCTTCTGTATATTTTGTATCCCATTTTTTTCCTGGTCTAGTTTCAGAAATTACCTTAGAAAATCTGAGCTCTAGTTTCTTAAAGTATGACTGATGCCTTCAAAGAGTAGGCTGGTGTCTTAATTTCCATTTGGCCACCTAAAAATACCTAGTTTCAACTAAAAATTTCTAGTTCAAAACATTATCAAATAGCTGATAACAAAACAAAACCCAGAAAAACCTTTCAATCTATCACTTGTTTCAGCTATGTAGCTGCATACAATTTCACCTGGACTCAAGAAACCCTTTCTCTTGTACCTTGTTTTTGAATGAGCTGGCATGACCTGATCTTCACCAAAGCACTGTAAACTAAATGTAAAAACAGGCCATTGGTTTTAATCTGTTTTGTAGTCCTCTCTCTTCCTCCAGATTTTATGCATGTAAAAAATTTATTTTACCAGAGGAAAGAAAAACAGAAATTTCAACAAAAGCATTTTAGACAGATTTTTCTTAGTTTTCTACTTAGCTTTGTTCCCCTTTCTCTGCCCATTCTTCTGCACTTAAGAGCATTCAGCAGAAGTTTCTTCCTATGGAAAACTGGGCCCTGTGCAATTTTGCTTTTTGTGCTGTCTCTTAGTGTTCTCAAGGTTAATGGCCACTCTCGTAGCTCTGGAAATTTTATACTTTTAACATTAGCAAAAGGAATCCTAAAGTATTTTGTCAAGAGTTAGGAAAAATCAATCTGAAATTGGGCACTGAATCACATACTAGTTTGAATAACTAATTTCTTACTCAGAATATATACTAAACCAATTATATTGCTCAGTTACCATCAGTATTGGACATATGGTCTGTAAGTGAGAACACAATAAAGGAAACAAGTAGGGAGTCCAGGTGTACACTGCAGCTTTAAAAACAGATACCTAAAATTAATACAGTGATAAATAACTAAATTTTTACTTCAACAGTTTACCAATCTTAAATTCTTAGGATATACAGTATCATTTAACAGTATAATGTGCAATAATTTACAAGGATCATTTCAGCACTTGTTTTAATGTTCTGTTTTCAAAACGTTTTGTGGGTGGAGGGTGTATGCAAGGAACAGGATAGTGCTAAAAACCTAGGCTTGTATTTTATTTTTTTAAAGCATATTTGAATATGAATGTTTTTAGCAATAGATAAAAAGATTTCTAAAGTTAAAAGAACATTGTCAAACTAACAGTTTGAAAATGTGCAGACAAAATGGGATTACTAACAGTCTTTGTTCACAGGCAACTGTAAACTAATAGAAGGGAAAAAATCAGACGAGCTAAAAAGAGATGTCACTTGGTGGATTTCTACACAATATTTACTGATAGATATTTGACAAATTCATCTTACTCAACTTGTGAAAAAGTACAAAAGATTCAAAATATAATGTCAGTGTCAGCTTTTTAGTGAAAAGCCCATCAAGCTGCAGTCCCGACAGCCATTCAACCTATTTCTGTCTGCACTTGGAAAAGTCACTCCAGCAGCCATTTAGTAAAGGGCACCTTTTATTGTTTCCCTGCACTTGCCCATTTCCGTATCACACAGACCCTTATTAGCATGTGTGGTGTAACACCATGAAGAGGACAGCCACTGAGAAAAGATGCCAGGATTACTTTGAGATGCTGAGGAAAACCTCCTCTAATCCAGTGCTTGGAATTAGGCATTTTCCTCAGCCATCTATTGTCTCCAGAGAAGCGGTAGGAAATGACACAAAAACTAAAGAAGGTTGCTCAAATTAAGAAATATCAGCTTTATAAAGTGCTGATTACCAGAAAACCCATATCTCTAGTAGTATTAAAGCATTCTTCCCTTTGATTGTCTAGTGCTAACAGTAAGCCTTTAAATTCCAGAATAATTAGTGCTGCAGCCTGTTATTCCTGAAGTCAAGGGCAGCTTTGTTTTGCCTTTGCCCAAACTGTGATTTAGCAATTGCTGGAAAGCAACAAGCAGCTGCATGCTGAGCAATTCAGTGTCTGTTCGGGAAAACTCTCATCATACAACTTGTCAAGGCCTGAGCTCTTGGGGATACACTTTGCTCCCTGAAGGGACCAGGCTGGAGGCTGTGCTTTCCTGCTGGGATGCCCATGGATGCCACTAAAAGTAGATTGCTTGGTGGGGCTGGTGGCCATGGTGGGATCTGAGGTGTGGTGGAAAAAAGAGAAGGCAGAGGAACTCTGGAGCAGCTTGACATCAGGGGTAACCAGGGAGGAAATGCAGCAAACCATGGCAGTGGCAGGAGCAGAGGGAGAAAATGTTCACAGTTTACAACTCAAGGTCACTAGCTGGCATAAAACAAGCCCAGAAGGACTAAATCACTGTACCATGACACAGTAGAAACCACTTTCCTCTCAGTGCTGTTTTCTTAGTCACTTGGAATTTTTCTGTATTTGAAAGCTAAGTTTTCTACCCTCTTTCTTTTTTTTCCTTTCCTTTCTCCCTCTGCCCCTTCTGCACTTAGGAGTCTTTTTCAACTTCTTTGGGGAGCTTATATTTAGGAGGAAGACTAAGCTTGCTCATCTCACTTGAGATCTTGTCACAAAGTACCACATCCTCTAGCAGCAAGGTAACTTCAGTAAATGTTCTGGTCTAAGGCATGGTTTTCAAACCAGCTACGCCGTAATTTTTGCCTTAGTTCCTTTTCCTCTAGGAAGCCACAAATACAAATATAAGGTGATGGGCTCTTCTGAAACAGAAGATGGAGTATTGGAGTGGTATCAGCTCATTGTCAGAAAGGCTTAAAGACTATATCCTGTATAAGTATTTCAGGTCAATTATCCTTGATAATAAACTATTACATCTATAAATCATTTGGGTCTTCTAACACTTTCAGATTTTTCAGATTTTTTTTCAAAGATAATTGAGGCTGCATATCCCTTTTCACAAATTAAATTCAACACAATATTCTTTATTAACTGTACTAATCCAGGAATTTGGCAGCATTGCCTGAATGCATTCACCATTTCAAAACAAAATTTTCCAAGTGTACTTAAGTTGAATGGTTAAAAAAACCACACACAAGAAAAATATTTTAATTTTGCATACAAACCATGTACCATACCAAACAAGAACCTACACAACAATTTTACAGCTACCGGTAAGTTTTCCTCATGCTTTGCTTTGCCTCTGAGGAAACAAAAGACCGCCAATTTTTATTCCTGACAAGTATGTAGTAACTTGAGTATCAAAGTAAATTTTACTTAATAAATATATTGAAATTGTTTTCCTTATATAAAACCTCCAGTTTTCCTATTCACTCATTTCCAGTGCACCATTAATCTAGTCGGAAAAATAAAGAAATAAAAATGAGTAAACAAAAATTACTGAGCCACCGAATGTAGTCTTCCCTAAATATAGACAGTTTTGATTTAAAGGACTTTTTGTTCTTCCTGAATTGCTTTGTGCTGTGTCATTGCTCTATGCTGCTTTTGGCTGTTTCTCACTACCTTTCTACATGAGAGTAAATAGATCTTGACACCTGTCAGAGTTCCCATTGATCACAGGTGTTCAACAATGTCCCAGAAAATTATCAGAAAAAACAGAAATCTCTCATTAAATTAATTATTTAATTGCAGAGAAACAAAAGCAGAAAAGGTAAGAAAAAAACAATAAGCCTTAATAGCAGCTGGTGCCTTAATCTGGGGTGAATGCCAAAGAAACTTTGAAGCACAAAAAACCCTCAGCAGTTCCCTGTAGACTCCCTGCCGGAATGTCCCCATTATGCACAGAAAGCTTTGCACAGGCTTTACATAAAACCCTGCCTTGATTAGAGTAATGAGGTCCACAAAAACATGACACTAAATATCTGTTCTGTATATTCTGCAGGCAGGTCACAGTTGTCAGCAAGTACCAGCAGAGATAGCATTCCACTTCATAAAGTCTGCCCACTGAATTTTGCTCAGGACCCTCTAAGCCTTCAGCCAGAGAAGCCAAAAGCATAAACTCACAGGGACAGGTGAGCCCACTCCAGCAGGCAAAAAACACCCCATGCTTCACAGTCATGGAAAGGGGAAGCCCTTCCCAATGGTAGTGAGCAGAAGAAATGGCACAGAAGGCACAGCTTGCTCACAAAACTGCAAGGCACCACAGCTACCCAGCCTTTCTCTAAACAGCAATGCGACTCCTGCTGAAAAATACTTCCTGCAGTTTTTGCTGCTCCACAAAATTTGATACTACAATGTTGGACTTGAGGGACTAGTTCTGTGAGAAAGAAAAGGGAGGAAGCCTTCAGTTATCCCTTTAGTATTTTGTTTAAGATCACATGAATGATGCTGTCACTTATGCTGATCCTAAGGTTAGCATCTGTGCCAGGTAAAGTAAATTCCTTATTTGAGTTCTGGTTAATGATTTACAGAAACCTTTTTTTGGAAGTATGTGGAATGTAAATAAGGAGAGGAGTCGCTCCCAAAGCTGAGCTTTCTAGGGTTGACATGAGCTCCATGAGCCAGGTAAGGGATGAACAGAGGCCCCCAGAGAGACCACCTACCTTGCCTCCTATCATTCCCCACCCACTACCTTCCTCATGGCAGAAGCGGAAGGGATGGCCTATGGATAGTGACTTTCTGTAAGAAGATTAGATACCTCTTTGCTGATAAAAGCACATCCAGGTGCCTGAATATCTCAAAATTATTTCCTTTAGATTTGCTCTGTGTCAGGGGTAAATTACTCTGTCTACAGGTACTTGAAAGAAAATAGCAGTCTCTGAAAGCAGACTTTTGTGTCTGCCTCGTCACTAGTTGACACGGACGGTGTGCCTCCAACATTGTACAGAACAGAGATTAAATGTCACAGATCTGTGGATAAACAGTACAGACAAGCAATCTTATATTGCTGTTTTAAATTTTTTGGAAGTTCGTGACCATTTCATGTGCTACAGAAGATATCCCAGTAGGTTGTCCTTGGAGATGTATGAGGAACGTTCTTACTTTGCACAATATTGATAAAAAGAGCACATTTTCAAATCACTGTTATACAAGAGACAGAGACTTCCCAGAGATCGTCTAGACTGCACAGCTTTGTGTGGCAAAAGCCAGCACTGAGACACCCTGGCAAGCCTCAAAGAGCTTTTCAGGAGGAAGTTGGAAGAAGTTTTGGTGGCTGCCATACCCTTTATACAGGAATGGCTGCAGAGCTGAGGCTGCCACACCTGACCACAGCTCATCTGAGCTCTGCTGCCACCACACTGCAGGTATCTGTGCCTGGCCATGCACCCCACTGACCCAGCCCCAGACTGACTTCCCAGTTTGACACAGGAGCTGCCTCATCCCTGGGATCTCACTTGGTGACCTCTGTACTCTGGCTGATCCAGCTACTGCCTCTAGGCCTGCCTTGCACAGGAGTCACTGACTTGTGCAGCCCTGCCTCATCACCATGAACTTATCTGCCTCTTCACTGAACTGGGGTGAACTCCATTCTTCTCTGAGCCTTGTTCCTGTCTCCAGACCCACGCTGCTTGGATCCTGAGGGATGGGGCCCCCATGGTGAGCCCCCATGCTGCCAGGCTTGTTAGCATGCTCTGCCCTGACTCCCCAGCGCTGATGGCCAGCCATCCCTTGCTGGGGCTCACGCTGGAACTGGGTGTACAGACCGGATACCCACAAAATAAAGGTCTGGCACCGTGTTAGAGCCCTGCTGAGTTGGAAAAAGAATCCAAGAGCATCCTGTTAAGTGGTAAGAAATACTATTTTGTACTTGAACACTGTAGCCTTTGTGAGGGATGCTGGCACAGCAGCAAAGTAAAACCTCTCGAACAGTCATTTCAAAAGCAGAATTTATACTCCTTTAGCCTGACATTGGGCAAAAGAGAACCCAGCTCCCCGCAACAGTTTGTGGTATGGGATGATCCCACACGACAGGAACAGACTGCCAATGTGCTGACTGGCCTGATCACAAAGGCCAGTCAGCACATTGGCCATCAAATTTTAGTGCTGGGCCAGTTACACAGCAATTGAACACAACCAGTAAATTACAGTATCACCCTCTAGTGATATTTAAAGCAAAGTTACATTAAAAGATTTCCTGCACACTAAGTGAAATTTAACATTAGTGAGAGAATACTAATTTTGACAAGGAAGCAAGTGGTATGCTGTAATACATACGCAGAGATAAAGACAATCTCCAAAACGCTTCAATGTTCCATTCAGTCAACATATTCAGAGCACTGTAAGTTCTTAGCAATTTTTTCTGATAGAGTCATCTAGAGGCAGCATGATCCTGAGCATCAACTGAGAACACTCAGTGCTGTGCTGTATCTAACATTTATTGTAGATTTTAACCTGTATCTTGTCACTGACATTTGACAAGTGGGAAACTTTACTAATTTGCATTGTCTGATCCTGAGCTGCCAATTTTAAAGTTGTCCCATACAAGATAATAGAATACATTATTTTCTTCCGTTAGTTCTCAAAATAATACCATCCATCAAATCCCGATACTTGACCCAGCCATAAAAACTTGCATTTCCCACAGTGTTGCACCAAGTTCTTAGAACCATGACCTGACAAATGAAGAAGGGTAAAAGTGAAGAAAATATGGGCCAACTAATTGTCCTTCATGCTTTTCCACTGCCACACATTTAAGCTCATTAAATACATCACTTAAAACACTCTGGCTACATGAAACCAATCGGAGCCACAAGAGCAGAGCCCTGCAGACAGTTGTTACTGAACTGATTTTGTAAACAGCTTCTAGCACTGCCCTTCCAGAACAGTCTGTCTGCTCCTCTAGCCCTGAGCACAACTGCAGGTACAGCAAAACACAGCACAGAAAAACTCAACCTCCCTGACAGTTTCTCTAGTCAGGGAAGACGTGAGAAAGCTCAGCTACCTCACAGCAAAGGCATAGCAGCCGTCTGGGTAAGGTGGCCCCTCAGCCCCCAATACACAAGCAGTTCAAGTTCTTGGGCAGCAGGTCAGCAAAAAGGAATGTCTGCAAACATTGCCACAATAGATTTTGAGTTATAATTTAAACTTTCTCCTTCCCCTTTGCTTTTCTTGGTCCCTTTCCCCAGTCTTGGCATTTCAATTGCAGGTTAATAGGAACTTTTTTTCTGCAATTCCAGATCTGAATTAGTCTGTCTGTACCTTCCATGCCCAGAGCAAAAAGACTTAGACAGGGGATGAGCCAATATGTGCAAGGTACATGTCCTCTTTGGAGAGTTAACTACTGAGTTTGAGCAGTCATCCCTGAATCACTTAGTCTGCCACAAGAGGAATCCTTGAGATTAATCAACCTATCAAAAGAAAGTGGAGTATGAACCAGACGTTCTTCCTAAAAGGCACAGCACTAACCTTTTTCCAAAAAATAAAAATAAAAAATTAACAAAGCCTCCCCATCAGTGACACTTACATTTCTTGGTATTTTCAAGAGAACCTAAAGTATGTGTGGGTACTGAGATGTACTTTTTGAGCTCAATTTACCAATAAATTTGATTGATGACTGGGTTGTCAAATGAATCTTTTCTGAAAGATAATCGAAAAGCATCAAAAAACTGAGCAGTTACTTTACTGTACTGATATCAAAGAAAATTGTTATTACCTGCCATTTCATATAATGGAACAAAAATCCTGCACTATAGCCTCAAAACACAGCTTGATTCTCTCATTATAAATACATGCTTTGGCCTCATCCTCATCTCTTATTTTTATTGACAGATTCTTCTGTTCCTAGAAAGGAAAAAGCAGGAGCCTATTGTCAAAGACTGAACACCCAATTCAAATTTTCTCTTAAGTATATCCAAAATATAATAAAAGCACAGATTAAATATCTTTTTCCATTAGACTGTAACTGGCATTTTGATGTGATACAAACAAAACTATTACTGCAAGCGAACAGGAGTGGAGAAGTCTGCATGCTTTCAGATACATACATATATATATATATATATATATGTATGTATGTGTGTGTATGTATGTATAGGTGTATATATATATATATATCTCAAGATGATTAGAAACTTATTTTTTATAATATTGAGCATAATACAACCCATTAAACTATTTTTATCTTTAATTTTTTAATACCTCAAACTATATAATAATAATGAACCGTTCTAAGAGCTGATTCATCCTGTTTACAGAATGACACAAATGATTGGATCATCCTCTTAAGGATGATTTAAAATGTATAATATAATATTAACCTTGAAAATCTTCAATACAGATACAACGTATTGCACAGTTTTCTCCATAAATATGGCATCATGCTGAGATCCACGCACATCGATAATTTGATGAGACTTTCTGAATTGGTTTTGCATTTCTTCTTAATTAATAGAGTAGTAGGCAAATACGAAGGTTGGCACACCTTGCTTTAACAAGACTGGACAAACTTCCCAAGAGACACTTGCTCAAAGAAAAGAATGTAGGACCAATCCTGAAATCAAACCCACTTTCCCACTGGACACTTGCTCCAACTCCAGAAGGCTACTTTTTTCTCTAAGCCTGATCTCCACTACTATATAGCATCAAGCTGTTTTTCTGAGTCCTGTATCCACAATTATTCCATAAAGATAACTCTGGCATCCTTTTCTTGGGTTGGAGGTAGTCAGACTTCATCTCCTTATATAGCAACATGCAGGTTGACTTTGAGAATTTTTCCAGTTTGATTATAACTCCAGCATCTTTGTTTTTTCCACCATCCTGTCCCCCTTACCTATGTAAATACAGTTTTGGCTATCACTAGCACAGGGTCAGAGGCTTGTTGTTCAGTCAGCACGGGGTTTTTGGATGTGTCTGGCTCTGCCTTGGTGGAAGCTGCTTTTACCTGTGGCAGCAGTGGTCTGATGGCCACATGCCTGTGCTTTCTAAAATGGCTTCACTTTGAGGGCACCTAGAGCAGGGTGTGGCACTCCTACATAATCACTGTGTGATAAACAGCCCCTCCAGGATATGGGACTTGGGGAGCCACTGTGCAGCTCCCCAACTTGGAAAGCAGGGGGAAGACATTACATAAAAATATCCCCAAAGATAGCCAAGACTGAGGAGAAAGGGACCTCCACCATGAACCTTGCTCAAAAAAGCCCTCACACTGCTGAAAACTCATTCCGATTGCCCCCTTTCCTCTTCAGAAAGACCAACACTTGCAGTTCCAGGAACCAGAGGAACACTGAAAGAATTCAGTGTGAAGAGGCAGCTACTTGAAAGCAGCAGGGTGAAGAGGCAGTTACTTGAAAGCATCTCTTGTATTTAAAATTTAAAAGCTATTTTTAATGAGGTTTTCTGTCTAAAAATTATTTTTAAATTTTAGACAATTTAAGTATTGTCTCTATTAAGCACTGAGTTACTCTTTATCTATATATATATATGGTGTTTACCCTTTTCTTGATACTAAGATTTTGAGCCTAACAATCACCATTTTGTGCTGAAACAGGTTTTCCTTATCTTTAAACTGTCTATCCACTTCCTTTGGCTCTCATTGATCTACCCTAGTTCCTTTTATAATCTCATGTTACTTGTCTCTCAAGTTTTGGTACACCACTGCCTTCCTGTGTTTGCTCAGCCAGTCCCAGCTTATCACTCACCCTCTCCTGCTCCTAACTTATTCTCCTTACTAAATTCCTGAGCCTCTCACCATTAAACATCCATTTAAATTTCTCTGCCACCTCCTCATTTTTTTGAGCTTTTGTTCTGTTCTGTTCCTACCTTCCCCTTTTCTCATAGAATACTAGAAAAACACAAGGAGAACCTTACAAAAAGGGCGAGGTCTGGAGGTTTACGCTCTCTGCACAGAGCAGACCCTTCTGAAGGCCAGAGAAGGGTTAGGGGCTGCATCCCCCACCCCACATTCATCAAGGGCATGCAAAGAGAAGGCATGTTCTTTCAAGAAGTCATAGCTACTTGTGTGGAGGTTCAAGAGCCAAGGGAAAACAGAGATTGACTTGTTTGCTTAGGCGAGATGTACAAAATACTTAGGAACAAAGAATTCACCAATTCTGTCTCGTAAGATTTTAAAATATGAAATTTATAGAATCACAGAATATTCTGAATTGGAAGGGACTCATAAGGATACCTGAGTTCAATTCTTAGCTTTGCACAAAACCTCCCCAGAATCACACCATGTGCCTGAGAGTATTGTCCAAAATGCTTCTTGAACTCTTGTAGTTTTGGTGCTGTGACCACTTCCCCAGGGACCCTGTTCCAGTGCCCAGCCACTCTCTGGGTGAAGAAACTTGTTCTAATACGCAACCTAAACCTCCCCTAACACAACTCCAGGCCATTCCCTTGGATCCTGCCACTGGTGACCACAGAGGAGAGATCAGTGTTTGTTCCTCCTCTTCACCTCAGGAGGAAGTTGTAGATTACAAAGAGGTCTTCCCTCAGTCTCCTCCAGGCTGAACAGACCAAGTGACCTCATAGACTCCTCATGCAGTTTTCCCTCAAGGCCTTTTCACCATCCAGGTGGTTCTCCTTTGTATGGTTTCAAAAAGCTCAATGTCCTTTTAATATTGTGGCACCCAAACCTGCCCCCAGCACTCAAGGTGAGGCTGCCCCAGTGCAGAGCAGAGCAGAGCAGGACAATCCCCTGCCTTGCCCTGCTGGAGATGCTGTGCCTGATGAACCCCAGGACACACTTGGCCCTCCTGACTGCCAGGGCAGAGATAACTGAAATTCAACTTGCCCTTGACCTGGGCCCCCAGGTCCCTTTCCATAGCACTGCTTTCCAGTCTCTCACTGCCCAGTCTGTCTGAACATCCAGGGTTGTCCCATCCCAGGTGCAGAATCCAGCACTTGTGCTTATTAAACTTCATATGGTTGTGCCTTGGATTCGTTTGTGTCTTGGGCTATTCTTGATTTCCTTATGTTGCTTTTCCAGTTGGATGAAACTCAGAAAGGTAACCAGAAGAGACATGTAGTGTCACCCAACATTACGGGGACAACAGATTCTTTGGGGATCCTAGGCAGAATGATGAAGGCACCAGGGGTCAGGAGCAGAGGAGATGTGACATATGTGAAAAATAGATGTCAGCAAAATTTGTGATAAAATGCCATGTATGCAAATTCTCTGTAAATGATGACTCTAAAGCTTATTCTAGCACAATACTTAAGCACTCTTCAGAGGAAATGCCTTGGTAACTTCTGTGTAAAGCTTCAACACACAAATTTACATACTTTAATATATCCTGTCACAACCTTGCTGGACATACTCATATGAATATCTTTCCCAGCAGAAAAACTATTTTGGTTTCATGAATGGTAACCATAGAATTGTCAGTTCAGCCAAGGTCTCTGGAGCTAGACTTGTTTATCACGCTTATTCACTTTCCTAAAGCATGCTTAATGTAATGGATATAACAGACATCAGATACCTTAAGCTGTTCATTGAGTCATAGTCATTTGCACACACCTAGAGCTAAACCTGAGCTGTCCTAGTTACAGGCTCACAACAACTGCAGGATATAACTAAGGAGAAATGATCTTCCTTGGTATCTGCTTCTGTCTTCATGTTTTAGCAGTGTGTTGAGCACATTGTACTGTTGAATGTGATGCATAAACATTATCTGCTATTGTTATTAAAAGTGTGTGTGGTTAGCTATCTTTCCTGGCTGCTGCACTCAGATTTAGAGCAATTAAGCAGAGGGAAGAAGAAGGGCTTCCAGGATGAGGCTGAGAGGGAGAAAGGACCCAGAAGGGTGAGGCTCTGCTCAGAGCAGAAAGCAGCCTCAGCCATACTGCAGAGCAATCTCTCCAGGGAAAAAAGCCCAAACCCTAAAGAGCCTAGGAGGAAATGTATGGTACCTGTTCAACCTGGAAAAAAATCTCTGAAAGCTGTGAGTGTACAGGCAGCAAGGAACAACTTTCAGTACAAGACTACAAAAGTCAGACTTGATTTAAGAACTTTGACGTTAATCTGCCTATACACCAGCACTGTGACTTCCCAATTTTCACAACTAATATGCTCTAATTAGATAACCTTATTTCTAAAAAAATGTATATTTAGGGAAAAGAATACTCTCCTGCTGTTTCAGTTCTGTTTAGTTCAAAGTGAGCTGAGAGTAGTTCAGCAGAAGGCTCAAAATTCAATCTTAGACTGGCTCGTGTTTTAATACGGCATTTAAAGAAGGATTGGTGGTGGTGGGTTTTTCCCTTAGAAAAAGATATATAGATTGAAAGAGACCAGATAATGTGAGTTTTGTAAATTATAGGTAGAAAAATACAATTTTTTTTACCTTTATCATCATCCAAGTACAGACACACAAAACCAAATTAAAATTTGGAAAACTACTGACCTCATACTAAAGCTGATGAATAAAAGAAGCATGAACTTAGTGCTGCATTAGTTACTGTATCTATCTATAATATCATGCTGATATATAACAGTTTGCTATTACTTTCTGAAATTCTTTCATTCTTCTGAAAAGGTCAGTATAAAGGAAGAAAACCAAACATATATCCAGTGTTTGTCCATTTGACAAGAAAGACCTCCACAAGACTTCTGATGATGTTTATTACCTTCTGAAAAAAAATATCTCAGGGATCTGGGGAATTCCACCACATTTTTTAAACAGCAAATCATCAGCTGTGTGAATTCTCAACCAGCAACAACAGTGATAATATTCTCTAAATAAACTCACATGCTTCTCCTTCAGGGTGTATTTTCATATTAGACTTAATTCAATCTACAGCAGGCAGAGGCCAGAGGGGGTAGACCCGCTTTTCCCCTGTTTTTCTGACTCTTCCCTTGAGTTAAATTTAGTAATTGTGCAACTCTCTAGTGGCTCTCTTCAGCTTGCTGATCTGAGGGAAAACTTGGAGGTTTTCATGAGTTAGCTTTTCCTCTAAGCAGGGAACATTTAGTGTGACAAGTAGAACTCAGAAGACGAAGCAGAGGGAGCACACAAAAAGTGATGCGAGCACGAGACAACCATTGCTCCTTTCAGTGGCAGTCAGTCATCATAAGATGAATCCGTGTTCTAAGGCTGCATTTATGGTACTCTCTTCAGTCTTAAGCAGATGTATCAATTTGAAGCAAATCCATGAAGTAAAGCCCCTTTGCAGAATAGGTACACTGCATGCTAACTAGATCCTTTTAGGAGGAAATAGCTGAAAACATTGTTCCAGAGGTTCACCAAATGATCACTAAACATTCATATGCCATCCAAAGGGCTCTTGAAAGGCTCAGGGGCTCAGAGCTACACTCCAGTGCTTCTTATGCTTCACTGGGAGCTGACCAGGTGCTGCATTGTCTTCATGAAGATGAAAACCTTAGTCTTTGAAGACCCTAAACCACACCGAGACTTTGGGGGTAGCCAGACATGTCTTTATTACAGAGATCCCAAGCTCATTTTCACATGGAAACAGCACTGAGCTTTGTACTCGTTTGGAAACCCAAATCCACAGAACCAGGATCATCACATGGGAGAGTCCTCCAGCATAGAAATCTTCAGTTCCTCAAGGACAGAAGATCCTCATGAAGACATATCCAGGGATCTACTCTGTGCCCCACACAGTGCTGTGGATAAACTCCTCCCTCCTGGCATGGAGTTGAGCAGACAGGGTGGTGATAATAATCTACCTACAGTTCCCAAACAGTGAAGTAACTGATCAGGTCTAGAATCCAACCAGGGGCTTGAGTCACGAGCATCCTGACATAGGGCTGGGGACAGACCTGAATACAAGCTGTAGTGCCCACCCAAGAGATCTATCCAGGAGAATGGCTACTCATAATATATATTCAAGATCCCCCTAAGTGTCTCAGCAAAGACACGGCTGAAGACAAGGATACCTTCAATGGACATTCAGTGCTCATCCAGGAAATGGGACTGGGAAAGGTACACCTACAAACTGGCCCTCTGCCCTTAGGACATTGACATTTGATCTCAGTGTCATATATTTTCTGGCTGAAAGCTACTCCACAGGACAGACATGAAAAGTTTTCTAGAAACTTGGGCATTATAAGTGCACCATTCTGTAAATTTATCATGCAGGCAAAGCAAGGATACCCAAACTTTTCATTTATTTACCACTGGCCCCTGAATGCCTTACCAATACTATGTTGACAGCAGACAAAGAATGCTATCACAGGTAACTTAAATTGCTCAGGGTAGGGTAATGAAATGGAAATGACATTAAAGATACCAGTGTATAGCAACGTAATGGTGACATATTCATTCCAAGCAAGACCTCCCTATACATTTATAGAGTAACATAAGCAAACTGAAAAGCAAGTTCTGTGTCACTGTCACTCTCACAGCCAGTCTGCAAGTGCAGTCATCTTGTACAAAGCTCAGAGAGAACAAATACATTGCCACTTGGCTGCAACACTTGGTAAAACTGACAACACTATCTATCAGAGAAGCAGTGGAGGTGCTTTCTGTAAGTGAAGCACTGGAATACATTCAGAAAGGATTGTCAGGTCTAATTTTTTCAGAAAATGCTTAAATATTCCCCTTTAAATAATTCCTGACCTTTTCATTTGATACAGCTTTTTTCTCTTACAGATACTCTCTAAAAATGCCTGTGAAAGCTTTATGTATATATTTATTTTATAGCTTTCATTGAAATGGGATCATTCCTTAACATCACTTACATTTTATTACAAAGTCATCCCTACAAGGGAGCAATGGCAGGTGCCTTGCTACAGAAACATCAGCTGCCCTGATATGTCATTACCATTACACAAGAGCAAGCATAAATTAAAAGTTTCAAGTGCAAAACACATTAAAACAGTGGAAAATTCATAAGTGAAGTAAGAACCAAAAGACACAGTTGGCTTCTACTTGAAAAGAACTTGGCTACACTGACAGTGATGGAGCTAGAACCAGACACCGAGAACTCCATGTCTGGACAACTGGTGGTCAAATAAAATGAGATGGTAAGGCACATACAGCCAGTCAGTACAGAAACCTTGAAGTTGCCTCTATTCCTCAACAACAGTGGAACAATTCATAGTATCCAAAATATCACATTTGTGAATGTAATTGAGCACTATTTTTAATAGTTTTGAGTTATTTGGAACGCTGAGCTTTTAGGTTGTTTTTTTTTTTTTTATTTTCAACACGTTTATCATTTCAGAGAAAATGTGGAAACCAGTGAAGGACTTACAATATACTTTAAAGAATTGCCTGATCATATTTTCATTAATTGAAAACATAATTTTTATTCCAACAAAAATAAAAACCCCTGGCTATTTGTGTAAAATATATTTCCTGTAGTAATTATTCTATAGCTCACCAATTTAGATGAAATATGAAAATAATCATATGTGGCAACATTGAAAAAAATTAATTTGAGCAGAAAGACATTTCTTTTCTTATAGTAATATTCAAAAATCCCTATGGTTGCCATAACTTCTAATAATGTAGTAGGCTGTTAAGCCTTATTTTAAAAAAGATATTTTGGAAAAATAATCACACTATTTAAAATACCCAATGCAGTCAAAACTGGCATTTGAAGGCATTTTGAACTGCATTCAGAAAGTAAGCAATGCCATTTTAAAGCTGTATTTCCCATAGGAGACTTTTTGTCCTCTTGTATTTGAATCTTTTTTTCTTAATGTTAATAGCTTTGCCCCCTGATGGTACCAAAAGGCCATCAAGATGATAGTGCAAAAGATAAGAAAAGTCACACTGACTGTGCAGAGTGTCCTATCAAACAAGTTAAGTAACTTTATACCACATTCATTGCTTCTTCCCTCTGTTGTAATTTCTTTCACTGCAAGCTTTCTGCTCAAAGAGGACTGGCCAAGCTTTTCCAAGCAGTAGTTAGTGGTGAATCTTTCCCATCACACTGCAAACCCAGAGACCTAAAAGATCCTAGTTTTAGAAAGTCTCCAACTTCAAAATAAAGGAAGTATCACATGTGACAATCTTGGCAGGGTACTGGTGCCACAGAAGAGAATGGCTGCCTTGGCAGAACTGAATGCTTCATTCAATCCCTGCCCTTCCTCCATGCAAATAAAGCACTTTTTTCCCGTTTTTTGGGGGTTTTCTGTTTGTATTTTGGTTTTCTAAAAATTTATTCTTTTTTTCCTTTTTCTTTTTTTTCTTCCCCCCATTCCCCTGCACATGGGAACAAAAGAACTGAAAGAAGGAAATTAACTTGTCTCCAAGGGTACAGCACCTAGGTCCCTTCCTTTTAAAAGAAGCATGAAAATTCAACAGAGAAGTAAAACTTCAATATTTATCGCTGTACAAACTGTTATAAAAAGCAATTAAGATTTCACCTTGGACCATAAAAATGGTCCATCAGAAAATGACCTTGAATTTCTTCCCTGACGCTCTTTATAATCTTATTCCTACAGATATTCAGGGATCTCAAGTTCCACAAAAGAGAACTTGTAATTTAATACATATTGTTTAAATTTAACTGTATCGGCTGTTTCAAAGCCTCTGCATTCTCTTGCAATTCCATCTTACAAGAAGGACCAATGTCAATCCAATGCTGTAAACTGGGTTGATATTAAGTGCTTACCATGACATAGTAAGTCAAAGTAAATACAGAAGCAAATCTACAGAATGTACTTTACTACCTTTTGTTGTACTTCCGTAGTTCTTTTCCATAAGAACGATGCAGCAAAGGCAAAATCAAAGGTCATTTTTTAACTTCTTTACCCGAGCAAAACCATTGAAATTCATGAGTGGTCAATGAACTGAAGACTGGCTGCAAGATTTGTATCTTCCACTAAAAGGCTTGCTGCCTGCTTACAAGTCACATTGCATGGTATTCCGCTTCGAGATCTGTCTGCAGTCAAACTAAACATCAGTCCAAATGGATTTAATGGATTAATTTTTTAATAGATGCGAACATTAGTTCAAGACTTTCGGACTGAACAGCTCAAAGGAACCAAAGGCAGGAAGGCAAGCACATTTTATTGAAAATCATAAAATTTTAGCTGCATTAAGTACATGTGTTTGCGTGTAATATTCTATTTATAGCGACTATCAAGAAATGTAGCATGTAGTATTTCTGACAGACCTTCACAAAGTACTTTATTCAGTCAGACTGCCAGCATCTATGAAAGCATTACAATTTTTTCCAAACTACACTACCTCTTGTCTTGTAGCCCCTGATTCTAACCTGGAAACATTATAGCATGAAATATGTTAACAGAACATAGAGGGGCCTATTATATGTGAGGAAGTGATGAAAAAGATTAAGGATGCAAAGCAATCAATTGTTCTTGCCAAAGCAAATGATGAAATACCTCCAAGGCCAAAGAGAAAGTGGTATGGAGATTCTCAAGAAAGTAGATTGGAAAATCCTCTATCTCCTCCCAGATTAGCTGAGAACAAGATATGATCAATGGAGAAAATAAATCTCCATCCTTTTAGACACACCTTATTTTTCAGAGTAGGTTAATTCGTAAGGATTTGCAGTCATTAAGACTTCAGGGCCCTTGGGTCTTGAAACTTGTGAATATGACATCACTCCACTAAAATAAATTATTTACCTCATCAGACATTCCAGGGTGGCAAAACCATTGAATTACACTGCTCATCAAAAGGCCTACACCTTTATAATATCAATAAAAGTGAAAAGGAGAGAAGAAATGGCTATAAATATGACAAAAAGCTAAACTGGAACCAAAATGTTAGGAAAAATACAGAAGTGATCGAAAACATTAGATTTCAAAAAGTACAAAAATGACATTAAGAATATTCTTGTAGCTTCTTTCATGAGATCTACTGTATCTCACAAGCTAAATTCAAGCCACTTGAACTCTAAGCACCAATAGAACCATCAAAATAACTTATTCCTGTGTATAATTTGAATAAAAAAAGCAAAATAAACCTTTAAAATCCCATCTTATTAATTGGATTAGATTAAGAATATTTAGCATTATTACTGCTTAGCATCACTTAATATAGCTTTAAATCATAACAGGATAGAGTGAAAAAAAAATTAAGATCTAAAAAAATTGTACCCCAGGCTAGGTGCACTCTTAACTAATGATGTGCTGCTCTCAAAACATTCAGTAAACATAGTACTGTTTTTCACTGAAGTCAGCATTAATGCAGAAAGCTGCACATTAACCATAATGTCTTTCTAAATGACTAGCCACAATTGTATCTCTTCACTATGTGTATCCCTGCACTATTTTGAACAAAATAAAAGCAATTCGTAACCTACATTTTCAGTAAATGCTTTAAATAATCAAAAATGCTTTAAATAATCAAAGCCTGACAAGGGTTATATTATTCATGGTAACAGGGCCTTCTCTAACTTTTATTCGTCAAGGGATAAAAATCATGCTTATTTAAATATCGCTGATGTTAGGAGGCTCCTGTCACAAATTATTTTAATAACATGGAAATGGTCATTTACTGTAATTATATCAATACCCCTTTTTGTTGTTGGGGTCTTTTTTCTAAGCTGAATATAAACTGTCATCTAAATTCACTGCAAAGGAGTAAAGCAACATAGCACTAGTGTCTCGCTGCAGAAAAAAAGATTAATCTTGAAATAGTTGTTTCTTCCCAAGTCACTAAAATAAATCCATTTTTAGGTCTTATTAGTAGAGTTGGCTGTAGCAAGATTTACATGGATTTAAAAAACAGTTCAAAATCAGAACAAAAGTGACTTGTAGTACAATCAGATTATTATTGTGGTAAGGAGTGTAACTCACAATGTCCTCTTATTTCTAAAACTTCAAATTAGAGCCAAAAATAAAGGTTCAAGGAACCTTTAAATACATTGACTTCTTAATTACAGCACTAATTGGAAACATTATGTGGATGTAAGTTGAGAGGAAAGGAATGGAGAAGAGGTGAATGAGAAAATACCCAATTATAAAAGTACTACTTTTCCGCTATCTAAATGGAAGTATTTTTTAAATTGTAAACAAAGCTGGGAAAAATAAATGATGCTCCAGAAGTTGTCTCAGATTGACTTCTGGAATTTACTGCTCAATGTACACTTCCCTTTTCAAGAGCAGATTTATAAACACCATTACATATGGATAAGCTACATCTCTGGCTCATTTCCTTCAACAGGATTAACATGGACTGGACGGAGAAAATCAGAAAGTTTTTTGCAAAAGCTTTTCATAAATATACAATGTTGCTTATGCCCTTACGTTTATATATCCCTAGGAAACAACATGCAATATATTGCAATGCAATACATTAGGCAGACTAAGAACAAAAGTGGAAGTGATGATTACTTCAAATTATTAATAGGGTTTTCTGTTCTCATCAGGAATTTGCAATGATTATTTCCTCTTAACAGCTACATGTATCAATTTGCATACAATACATTTCATTGACAAATTATTTGGCCATGAACTTCCAAAGATCTGCCAGAGCTTTCAGTGAATCAACAAGATGGGGAAAATTTGATAGCTGAACTACAAAGCACTGATTATAACTGGATGGGTCCTATGAGCGTAATAAAGAAAATTCTTGTAATGTTCTCTATCTACTAGGGTGGTGTTCTGAATGAAAGTGGCTCCATACAGACTAACACTGCTAGATTGATGTTGCTGAAATGCTGTTATTGTGTTAGCTTGAAGAGGTTGAAATGGGTTTAGATTCAAATACTACTTACAACTGGTTTTTAGAATAAACAAATTTCTTCACAAGTGATATAAAAGTGAAAAGAAATGGCTCAACATCATCCCAACTATAGATGCCTCAGCTTACAGAAGGGAACTTACCCCAGCACAGGCAATACTTGCTTTTAAGGGCAAGATCTCTTAAGGACTGGGACCCACAAGCAAAGTGTGGCATGAACCTACTGTAAAGATAACTGTGTGCATATTATCCAGTAAACCAACTTAAGCCAAAAATTAAAATATTCATTCTGTTTCTCTTTCACACTGTGTGAATGGGGGAAAAGGCAGTGCAAGAAGGGGGAGAAGAAGAAAACTACAGCTTTGACATTACTGCTGCTGCTGCTACATTCCCTACACGGTGCCTTATACTGTGAAATGAGAACTGCAGCCTTCAGATGTTTAGATGAGGGAGAAACTCCCACCTGCCCATCTACAGCAAAGGTATCTTGCCAACATTACTGCCTCAGACTCCTTCCTTGCAGCACCTGACCTAAAGCAGTATTGCTTCTACAAGGTTTCAATCAATCAGACTCCTCATCAGAAAAGTTATTACCACTGTGAGATTATTAGTCCTCCATTCCAGCACTCTCCAAAGAGGGGTGCAGATACACCAGGCATTGCACAAGACAAGTCGCTGGAGTGCAGGAAAAAATGCTTTCTGTACCATTAATACGTAAAAGAAACAATTTTTTTAAAAATTGTGTTTACTTTATTTTTATCTCATACTTTTAAAATTTCTGAATGTTTTATGGTTTTAAGGTTCATAATATATATATATAGTACATGAATGTAATCTATAAAGAAATAAGCATATATTGTGGGTGCATGCTCAGAAATGTTTTACTGATAGAGGTTCATGAACAGAAAGGTTTGGAGAACACTTCTCAAACTCAGAAGGAAGGCTGGAAATACTGGCCAGAATCCATAGAACCTGCTACCAAGTTAATCCTCTTGAAACTGTGGATTCATTTGTGGAGGAGGAATGTCATTACTGTGAAGCTCATTGATGTCCCCCTGAAACTACAAGGGGGACTTTTCTACCAACTACTGATGCCCTATAATTTTTTTAAATGATTTTACTGATAAACTTTGAAGAAAGCATTCTTATCTAAGCTAAAGACATTCCTTTCAAGTTAGTCACCAGCTCCTGCTGGCCATTCATTAGTACAGTAAAAAAAGTCAGTAGCTACATTGGGAACATTTAAGGTAACTTTCACAGGAGAGTTGAAATCAGGCAAACTTCACACTGTACTCAGTTCGATGTGAATTCTATTGCAGCCATCTTTGGAATAACATTTATGTTGAAGACTTTCAAAATAAAATGCAGAAAGTAGATTTAAATGAAAAGAAAATACAACTATTTCTTGATCTAGTTAAGATAACAGAACGGATATAAACGCAACATTTCTACTAAATTTTCCTTCTCTGTACCTGGGGAGTTGGGGTATATTGGTCTATAGAGAGTGAAGAAGCAGAGAGCTGGTATGTGCAAAAGTTTGGGTCTTTTTTTGGTTTGTTGTTTGGTTGGTTGTTTTGGTTTTGGAAGTTTTTTTTACATCTTTTGTTTGTACAAACAAGCAGCATAGAGAACAAGATAAAAATAGAAGCGGCAAAGGAAAGCCAGAAGGAGGCACAGCATTTATTCACAATTAACATCTATGTACATCTATGAGCTGAAAGCATGAGGGATTTAAAAGCTCCTTTAAGTTTAACATATTAAGGTCTATAAAATATTCCTTAACTGCTCAAGTGGCAACATGCCTAGAAAGCATCTAAGATTAGCCACTCAAAGTACACTGCTATCCAATTCTGAGATGCCAGTGGAATAGAACTGTGTCCATTCATGCCATTCCTGGAATTCAACTAAATATACTAATAATACTTCCTGAGCACTTCTCATAGTCAAAATACTTGAGTATCAAAGAATGTACACCTCAGTTTCCACTACAGAACAACCACAGCTGTAGCTGCACCATTAAAAATTTCACGTCAATCCAACACAAGAAGCATAGGGACAACACAAAGGGTAATCAGGACCAATTATCACATATGAGCAGGGAGAGACTACCGAATAATTGAGTCAATTTCTAAAGAACAGGGAAAAAAAAAAAACCACCACCAGTTGTTTTTTTTTTTCTAAGTGAGTTAGTTTTAAATTTGCTGTATCAAACACTACAGCTAAATACAACAAAATTAATCTTTTTTATCAAGATAGATCATGGCAAGACACAGGATATACATTTGCTCTGACTGCAGAAATTACTACTGTCAAGAGAAGTATATCTTTGAAAGCTATGACTACTGGGAAGTCTGCAATTTCCACCAATACATTTTTATTGAAAATCAGTTCCTTAAGATTGTGTTGGAAAACAACTATGCTTTTATTAAAACCAAGAACCCAAACAAAGCCATTCTTAATAGAAAAAAAACTTCATCATTTGCTAGGGACAGATAAAGTAGCCAGGATGAGGTTTTGGCTCTGAACCTTAGTAACTGTTCCCTTATTTGCACTGAAAGGGGACCAGGACTTGCCAAAGTCCTGTACAAAGGATGTACTGAGAGCATGAGGTAAGAGCTTTATTTTGTCAAATTGCAGTGTCTAGTGAATTAGGTGGAATTTACATTTAGGCAATGGAGAAGTAGAAAGGTATCAAAAGTGTGGATGCTCAAGACAGAATTCAAGGTTGCCTACACAAGGTCAGATGGTGAGAAGTAGAAGGTAGGGGTGGTGATGGGAGAGAAAATACCATGCCTGACTGCAGGAGTTCTTTGAAATGTTTCTTTGAAAGTCAACACCAAATGTAATTTTTTTCCTCGAGAAAGCAGTAAGACAGGCTTTGTCTTCACTGGCGAAACACACACATTAAAAAAGGCTATGTTTGGAGTTCTGGGACACCTTCAGCTGTCTGAATTTTGACTTAGTCCTTGTACAAATGCATTGTTACACAACTTCTGTTTCATGACCATTTCATTTCTAAACTGCTCGAGGCATAAGCCATGCTTGTGTGGAGGGACACTGTTGTTTACAGGACCAATAGATTTCATAACTTGCAAAATGTCCATAAGGAAAAGAACTACCTATCTGCTTGTAATAGCTAAAGGCAATCCAGTGGAATTGTACCTACTTCTGCTGCCTAATGCACCTACTATAAATATTCATTTGAATCCCTGTCAGGTCTTTGCTTCTTATTTCTCTGTACAGCCTTCCAGACATGCAGGGATCCTAATAACTGGATCAGGAACTGACACGGAGATGTGATGATGGCTTAGAGCAGCAAATGAAGCCAGTAAGATCTCTTGAGTAATTACTCTGAGATTTCTAAGCCTGAGTAGCCAGGATAAAGGGGTATTTTCAACTTTAGTCTTTGATCCTCCAGCTGTAAGGAAAGAACATAGCTCACTGACTCCTCTCCCTTATCCACTTCTTCTGCTCTTCTCTAGACTCTGCCCCTGTTTCTTCCTCATCCTTCTTCAACCCACTCTTCACTTCTCAGTCTCCAGTTTTGACCAATCTACACTTTATAGACTGAATCTGCGTTCTACCAGATGCCTCATCCACATTTTGAACCAAGGTTTCTCCCATCTAAATTTGCCCCAAGCATGCATTAACTGGGACGTTAAATGTAGTTGAAAATTTGCTTCTTGACCTCTTTCCACTGGACTCAAAAGATGCAGCCTTATCCTCACTACATGGAAGGAAGGATGGAATAACACTGAAGAGACTTCCCCCCAAGTTCCAGTATTCTGCCCTATCATACACCAAATTAGGTAGAAAGCAAAAAGGACTGTAGGAAAATAGGGAATTATCTCCATAACTCTCTGCAAAAGTATGCTTAATTCCTCTGATAACAGCAATGCCTTTTGGTGCAAATTTATAAAAACAGCAAGTTGCTTAGTTGAAATTCCCTTCAAAACCTCAGTACTTGCATTTTGAAAAGGAAATACTCAACCTGGAAGGTGCAGCTCATCAAAATAAGGAACAACTGAAATCCTGCTTTTATACAAAGCAGCAGGCAACTTTAATGACAGATAACAATGACACTAAATGAGACTTTGGTCTCTGTTCAGTTTCTCAGAACTGACTCCTCGAAGAACCTTGGATACCTTACCTCTGTTTCAACGTTTGATGTCCATTGCCCATGGCCATTTTTTACTGGCACCATGTTAGAAGATTTGTTCTCAGCTGTAATCTACATCTAAGATATCACAAAGACGCTATCTAGTACCTTTGACCCACAAGCAGAAAGCACTAAAAATAAACTTTCCTGGAGAAGTTCTATCAAATTTGCCCACAAACACTCTAAATTCAAGAAGTTTTTTTTTTATAATAAGGCACTTTCCCTCAGTATATCCTCAATTTTGTCTTCCTTCAAACCTATCCAAAAACATTTTGATGAACAATAAGTAAGGCTGCGGACAAAATGAATATTGTCATATTATTAAAGCAGAGCCCAGCAAGGACAGCTAGATGGGCTATAGAGAAATAAAGTTGTCGCTCATGCATCACTCTTGATAGATATTCTACACATCCTTAAGTTTCAAATTATAGTTTTTATTATTGTCTGCTTGGGCAAACTACTACTGTGCTTATCCACCCTTTATGATAAACTGAATTGTACTGATTTTTCAACACACAGCTTGTGAACAGTAGGCTGAACAAAGAGCCTCAGTTTGTAAGACAATCAAGTTTACCATTAACCATATATTTCCTAAGACCAGTATTTCCATGCTTATTTGAAATTAGCCATAATCAAATGTCAGGTTTTCAAAAACACATTTAAATAGTGAATGCAAAATTTGGAAAGAGTTTTCAAATAACCTAGTAGTATGCCAAAAATGCACTAAGGTAGAGAATTCACTACTAAGTACAGCCTTCATTGGCTTGCATATCAGTAAAAGTTGGTATGTCAGCTTTTTCTGTTCTTTTTGTTACTTTTTTGTCGTTTTACTTATGGTCTTTTTCCTGTATTAGTCCTATATGTTCTGTATTAATAAAAAAGACATAATGAAAAACTTGAGAAAGAATATAAGTGACAACTGACAGCCCCATATCAGGCTTTCACACTTTTTCTTAGGGCAGAAAAATGTCCATATCCTTACTGAAATAGCTTCTCTTTATTGAGATTAAACAAAAATCTGACACTTGATCTCATTTACACACTACTGTAATGAGTTTGGCAATGCTGAACATTACTGTGTTACTTCTCTCATGGAGATGATATCTCTGGAGGGTGTTCAGCAAGCAGTAAAAGAGAAAGTATCTGTGGAAGGGATGTTTTTCAAGTCTTGTTGCAGTTTGTGCCTTCAGAGACATATCTACCAGGGAATGATATGATCCATACTACTTCTGTGAAAGGCATGGATGTACTGTAAAAAAAAACCTGATTGTTTGGACATGTGTTGTTTCAGCAACAGAAGCTTATCTGCTCCAAAACTATGAAACCAGTTAGTTTTCTGCAGAGAATAACAGGACTAATCTGTTTCTTGATATATCTCATTGTGGAGAACCAATGCAAAGAAGCTACAAACATTCTAGTAATGTAAATACAAAAAATATGTACAAGCCTTGACTTCATCTTATTTTTTTGCTTTTGTACTAACTTCTTATCTCAGTATTTTTTAAACCATTTCCCTAAATACTGGACATACAATACACTGAGTACAGACAAGCTTAATCTGTTTAGAATGATGAGATCTGATATTTTAATCCAATAAAATATCATTCTTCAGAATATAATTAAGTAGTCACATTACTGATATTAATTGTGCAAACTGTTCCAGCCATAATTTATTTCCTAGAGAGAACATTTTCTTCAAATCTTCTTTTGGTGGACTCAAACTAACATATTGGCCAAGTCTAATAGTATGCAGAGCTCATCACATTTCAGGTCTCTAGATCTCAAAATCCAAAGATCAAGAGATACCAAGTACAAGGTGATATTGGAGTACTGAAAACATTATCCTCAGTATTTCCCTGAGCTCTAAAACATTTTCTCTGATTTGAACACTCCTACCTGTGGTGGTACACACAACACCAGGAACATCAACTATTGATGTCAAACTGGTGTAGGCCTGGCAGTCTATAACAGTTATGACAACAAGCAAAATCCGCCCACTCTACTTCTGGACATTTATTGTATTCCTCAAAACTCTGATTTCCAGGATTTCAGAACTGGAGAAACAGAAAATATCTGTAGAGTTGGAAGAGACCCATAAGGATCATTGAGTCTCCCAATTCCAGGCCCAGCACAGGACACCTCAGGAATCTCACCAAGTGCCTGAGAGCACTGTCCAAACACTTCTTAAACGCTCAGGCTTGGTGCTGTGACCATTTCCTTTGGGGAGCCTGTTCCAGTGTCCAACCACACTTGGGGTGAAAAACCTTTTCCTGATATCCGACTTAAACCTTCCCTACTCAGCTTCATGTTGCTTTGAGTTCTGTCACTGCTCACAAGAGAGAAGAGATCAGCACCTGCCCCTCCACTTTTCCATCATGCGAATTGCTTAGATGCCGTGTTTGGGCATGGAAATCAGTAGGCTGATTTTCAGAAGTGCTTCCAGCTATTTTCAGAAAGATTCCAGCTAGCTGGGCATGCATTAGCACAGTGACTATCAACCATCAGCTAGCAATCCTAGCAACCCAAAAAAGTCACAAATATTTTTTGTTGGTAGCTCAGTCAATTATCAAAGAAGATGAATGGTATGGGGAAGAAGCCCTCAATTACTTAATTAAGCTATAGGCTGAAAACTGATGTGGGAAAAAAACCCCAAACAAACATCAAAAGAGCAAAACAAATCAAACCAACCTTTTAAAAAGTGGCTGAGCATTAAAGCCACACTGTCCATTCTTAATCCTGGTCTGACAAAGGCTGCTTCAGTTTCTTTTCTTCTGAGATAATGCAAATGAATTCCTTAAGGATTCTGAATGTAGGAAATATATCATCTTTTCAAATTTTCTAAGAAAATCTCTATGTTTTGCTGTATTTTTTTTTTAATGCATGCCTTCCAGAGATAGCAAAGAACTGAAATAATGCAAACACTTCAATGAAAACCTTCAGGTATAACAAACCCTTTCACATTTTCCCATTGTTTTGTTCTAATTGAATGCTTCCTTCCAGCTAATTTCATTTTCATTCTGGCTTAACAGCATTATAACCAAAATTAGGTTCCCTAGTAAAGAATGGTAGGATGTTTTCAACCTCTTCTACCTTGAAACCCACAACATAATTTAACTGGGATATTCTGTTTTATCACAAGCCCATACATGATAAGCTTTACACGAGATCTAGAAATATATCTGATAGTACAGTGCTTAACACTGACAAAACTCTCTTCAGGAGCAGAGCAATCTGCATCTTTTTGAAAGGTTCTACTTGACCTGGTCACTTACAGCGACATAAGAGATAAAGGGGATATGGTAAGATAAAGGGGAGGAAAAAGACACAACAAAAAAGCCCCTACAAAATGTTGTCTTATCACATCTAATTAATTCTGACTTGCAGAATTTGTGACAAATGTTTTCAGAATCTTACAGTTTCAAAAGTCCACATGCTTTTGTTGACATTTTTAATTCTATTTCAGATAAACCTTTTTATTAAATCAGTTGACAAAAGTTCATCCAAGTATGAATTGTTAAGCTTTACACAATCCACAATGATGAGCAACAGTGTGTGACAAAACTTAAAGCTTATTCAGCTTCTGAACTAGTAAGCAAACACACACTGCAGAATGAGATGAATTTTTAGCTTCAGCATTTGCTGATGAAAGTTTAGTAAAATCTTCTCTTGCTACTGTTGATATGCCCATCTCTTTAATGAATATCACTTTTAAAAATCTTTTAATAAACAGCCACACAAATGGCTTGTTTAAAAAAAAATTAAGTACAAAAACTACAGTTGGCATGTTCATGGGTAATGATAAAATACCGGTCCTTTTTAATTCTGCTCTGCAATAATCGTTGACCTTTTTTTTTTCCTTTTTAAAAGTTAGCTTTCTAATTTACATTTAATGAAAAAGTGTTTTTAATTTTTGTTTTCAAGCTAGAAGCTTCCCTGCAGCATTTGGAGGGGATACACTGTAAGCACACCAGTGTGGAAAAGTTTAAAACTTTTAACTGATAAATCTTGAGTTGATAAAGAACCACAATGCAGGCTAAACATTTTTCTTCCTTAATATTAAGTATCTACAAAGACTACTATATAACCTTTCACAATAAGTAACCTAAATTAGATCTAACACTGACAGCTGTACAGAAAAACTGTAATTGCAACTTTATTTACTTGACCAACACAGTAGCAGCTGTCTACCTATGTCACAGTGCATTCTAGCTGTTTCTTGAATGTTCTTGAAATGAAGGATCTCATGGCTTTGTCAATTAGACTTGCAGTACTTTCGTTTTTGGTGAATTTCCAAAAATTTTATCCTCCTAAAGAAAACATATGTTTCCTGGTAATAAAGTGAGAATAACATAGGCATTTCTAAGGGAGAGAACTCTATTGAAAAAAAAATTGCAAAGCAGGTATGCTTTCCATGTTATTCAGCTTATTAAACTGTATTTTTGCTACTGGTAAGATACAGAAACTTCAGCATTTCGCTACAGGCACTCAGGCACAAATGCCAGTCTATTCAGGAGACTTTCAATAACAAATGCACATCACTTCTACCAATTTCAGTAGCAAGTAGAAATTCATTTGAGAAAAAGTCTATGGCCTGAACAATTTGCAAATGCTGTGTTCATAGAGAGAGAGTAGGCTAGGTTTGAGTTACACTGCTCAGTTCAAACACTAAGGCTCCTTAAAAAAACCCCAAAACAACAAAAAACCAAAGAAACTGCTCACATGAAACAGTGATAAAGAATATGAAATAGAAACTTAAAAGTTTTAGGGATTTGTTAACAGCCTATTTCTTTAATATGTGCTTAAAATTATTAGAGATTGAAGAGCTCTAAAGATATGCTGGCATCCAATTGTCCCCCCATACCAAAGGGAATGACAGACTGATAGAAGGAATAAGCACCTCAGCCAGAGGAATGGAGCAGCATAGAACATGACTTGTCTCCTTCTGGAATGTATCATGAAATTATAATACTCAGCAGGCTCAGTAATGAACTGCTCAGAGTCTGCCAAGAGGGAAACTGGGCAAGGGAAGAGTTCACAAGTTTTGTCCTAACTCATGGTCTAAGCATTTTATTCACTTTTATCAGAAGCCACTGATTCTTGCCTTTGGTTCACAGCCAAGTGTCTATTCCTGAAAAGAAGGCACTCAAGTCCTTTATAGCAAAATTCCTATTGAATACAGTCCACAGTCCCCTAAAAAAATGGCTACAGATCAAGAACATGTCAAAGAATACAATGCTAAAGAAACATTTGCAAATCTGGATGAGCACTGGAAAGTCAGCACAGGAGCCAGAAAAATATTTGACTTCATTTAGTATTTGTATTAGTTCTAAGCCCCTCCAATGATGATTTAGAATTTTTTGGACAGAAAATTACTCATTTAACACATGTGGAATAGACAACAACCCAACACACACAATACTAGATTATTATTGACTTCCTCTTTACACCACTTGCCAAGTCTAAGGACAGCTATCTAACTGTAAGCTTCCAATGTTACCTTCTGCAAAATAGTATTTCAGGTATTTCTTAAAATGTTTTTAGTTGTAATACTAGAAACTGCCTGGTCATATGTAAAACATTTCAAAGGCAAATTATAGATGTCAAAAATTTGCATAAAATCTCTTCCATTATTCTAGGTATTACTTTATCCCACAGACAGATTAGCAGTCCAATTATTAAACTTCTTGAATACCTGAAGTCTCAGAATTCACTCTGAGTCATCTGACCTTGATATCACTGATAACTCAAAAGTATAACTTTATCAATAAGAAAAAAGTTCACCAAGGAAACGTCTCCTGCACAACAAGAAATTTCCCAATCTCTATACCACTGACTGGAATAATCCTAAAATAACAGCATTATTTAAACATTCCTCAGTATTACTCAAACATATTTCAGATAACTTTACTGAAATGAAATCATACCATAGCTAAAATTTAAAGTTTAGGGAAGCACATTTGACATGCCAATACAGGCGATGTTTAAATAATTTTAAGTAACATACTTTCTCTAATGTTAACAAGTCTAGATGGTGACAAACATTCTATAGAATAAGAGTTTATCTTAAGGAGCTAATTCTCACTTGATTTATTAAGAATTATCAAGAGGCTAAAAAATGAGAAGTCTTTACTCCCACTAAATTCACCAAGAGAGCAGTTTAGCTTTGTTACAATCCCTTCAATAAATTTTTCATCCTCCAAACAATGTAGCAGAACAATTTCTTTAAGTAAACCAATATTTAAACAAAGAGTGACTTATATCTGGTCATTACACTTTGATGGCATGCCAGAAACTTTGCACAATTAATTCTAAAACTTTTAATATCTTGAATGATAAAATTATGATTAAACAGGTTCACAAAACTTATCAATATATCTCTGCAATTATGAAGCTAAAAATCTTCAGCTGAAAATTACAGCTCTATTGGTGGTGGAGACAAGTTGCTGATAATCCATTCAAACTCCAGCAAAACAATGAATTCCAAATGTGACTACTATTTTCTTGCTAGACAAACAAGATACAAAATTGCAAAAATATTTCTTTTTAAAAAGCAGGTCATAATGCAAATTTTCAAACTCTACTAAAATCACATGCTCCCTAGGGTATATAATATTTTTACAAAATGATCATCAAACTTATTCTTGGTGTTAACTCATAACTGCAACAAAATTTACTAATTATGGAATTACCAACAATTTGTACATTACCTAATGCTGCTCATGCTTCCAGTTTCTGATCCAAGCTTACATCTCTCCAGCTGGCTCGCTACAATTTGACGTTCAGCCTCAAGTTCTCGAGTCAGTCTCTCAAACTGCAGTTCCTGAAAAAAGTAAGTTAAACCATTTGCTTTGACTTCTCTTGAGATTAAGAAGGAATTTCAGCACATAAAAAAATGAAATCTGTGCAAGAACTATTAGCATAATACCTTACAATGAAGCTTTCTCTTTTTCCTTTTTTTAACAAATTCAAAGTTCAAATTTTTTGTGGTGACACCTACTTGCTCCTTCATTTACTCTAATGATGCATGTCACAGAATGACACTGTTAATCAGGACTGTAATTTCTAAATATATTAAATAATTGAGGCCTACAGAGGCCTGCAGATCTCTCAGTAACATGGATCTTAGTAAACTGACTCAAGTATCATCATAAATCAGTAAAATTCGCATTACTGAAAAAAAGATACTAAGTTCTGTAGATGATCCTCTGATGATAAAAGCTTCTGCACTTAAAAAGACTACCATCACAGTATGCACCAGTGAAATAAACTAAAGTGAAGGTGTGTTGATATGGCCTGAGGACAGCTCAATTTCTGCAGTTAATGATGTGCAGAAAGGAAACTCAAATAGTTTTGGACAAAAATTGTGCTAAAATTTCTACCATTCATTTATTTTCTTTTATTCTTTCAAGGAAACCAAACCAGTCCTACTAATAAGATTTATCTACAGAACTTGAAAAGGTACTTATAAAGTGGTTTTGTTTATATACACAAAATATTATTTTTCCATTAAAAGAAAAAAAATATAATTAAAATCCCTACCATTTCTTAAAGGGCTACATTCCCCACATAATGTAGCATTAGTTTTATCAAATAAAAAAATGAAATACTTTTAGGGAGTTATGGTTACTATAATTCTGTCGAGTGTTTCTGCCATTTCATTCTGGGCATAGTTAAATTGCATCATTTTCACAGCTAAACAAAAACATCTCTCCTGTCCCTTTTATTTAGGTTTGTTGTTTAGGTTTGTTGAAGGTTTGAGAAGAAATATTTTGAGAATCCATTTCTTAATTAATTCCCTTATCCACAAAAATGCACCCATTATCTCTTTCTCCTTTTCTTTTTTTTTCTCCAAAATGACCTCCCTATAATGCAGAGGTATAGCAGGGAGTCCCTTGAATAACTCTCCAGTAAGGTCCTGCAGGGCAGAACAGCAGTGCAAATTACTGGAGTTATGATTTATGCCCACCAAGCTTCACTGAAGTGTTTGAGAGAAAGGAAGAAACAGTAGAGGTAGAGTAGGGTTCCTAAGTGTTCATGCTATGTCCTACCTAAAACCTCTGACCAAGAAGTCAGGGGCAAATGAAGGCATTAAACTTTTCAAACCTCTGAAATGAGGTAAACCATAACTGAAATGTAAGAGACTGCCTGGAGGTCATTCTGCTTAATCCAGCTGGCTCATTCCTCTCTGTTTCTCTTGCTGTTGCCATGGAATAACTTCTGTCCTGCAGTATGAGTACAAGGAGACATCCACATAGGTTATACATAGCATGAAATAGCCAGTGAATACTTATATGGCCACTGACTATGTGACAAAGCCTGCTTAACTGTGAATTTATTATTCCAAACAAATGCATGCAGACTACAAGAATACCACTGAAAGTCGGATTGTAGTAAAGACCAAAACACCACTGCTCATTAAATGTCAACAGTGCTATAGTAAGCAGTAGTTAATAATAGTCTCTGCACATTTCTATAGTGTGCAGAAATATGTTTTTCACTGTTGTTTGAAGATGTGATTAACAAAAATCACCTGACAATAATCAACTATTTCATATATGCCTCTTTCACAGGGGGCATTTCTCTGACCTAGAAGAATCAATTGCCTGAAAAGCTAAAGAGACAGTAGATTGGCTTTCTAAGAGTTACTATTCAAATTCTGGTCTTGTTTGCATAAAATCAAACCCTAATGCAGAAAGGATTGTAACAGAAACATAACTAAATTGTTGAAGAATGAAAAATCAAAGTGGTACAGTATTTGCCATGCCAGCATGCTTATATCAAAGCCTACAAGCCAGGAAAAAATTTGATAGTATAAAATACCCAAGAAAATCAAACTGAGCATTATGTTGACTTTCACAACAAAAGCAGAACTTTTAACACCTATTCTGTTCCACTGCATTTTTTTAAGCTACTTGATTCTATCACAATGATGCACATTTTTGTGCTTAGCATAGGTTTTCATCCAGTCAGTTCACTTCTCACCATCCCAGGTGGGACAGGTCAGACATGTTCTTTGCCATGGCTCAGCACGGACACTTGTCTTACCTGCCTAGTACGAAGGTGCAGCAGTCCCCACAATGTTGCTAAGATAATGTTGAGCACCAAGAACTCAGGAACAAATGCTCCTCACTATGTTGTCCACTTGCCTTCTCCTAGACAACAAGTGCAGTTCATTGTGTTCTTTAAGTCTAGCAGGGGTACAAACGTTTCTCCAGTTTCTCCCTTTTGTGTCCATGCTATCTAAAGCTAACCAAACAGAGAAATACCCCACACTCATTTTACTGAAATACTTCAAAAGTAAATATTATCTTGCCTTTTTTTCCCCTTCAACTGTCTGGATTGCATATCTTCTCATATCTTTCCTATGCTTTGTATTCCTTCACTTAACTACTCTGGTTGACAACATTTCCAGAGACTCCTGCATTTCGTCAATTAACACCCTTTTGTCATGATTACTTTGTCCACAGAACATTTTTTTGCTCTAGTCTCCAAAATAAACTTTTCTACTCTTCACTCCGTCATTTATTTTTCTTCCCTACTTAGTGCTTTCTGTTCTTGCCTGCCTTCCATCTTTTTTTCATTTCCTAGAGCATTTCATGACTCATCCTCCACTAAATCTCTTTCAGTCCTATTACACTAAGTGCTACTCCAGCAAATGCCCTAAACTGATTGGTTTAAGGAGTTTCTCTCATTCTCTCTCTCCCTGGTTCCTTATTGAGGAAACTCTGCTCTTATTAAGATGTACAAATTGATGTTTTCTGGTTTCACTGCCCACATTAAGTCCTGCCCTGCAGAGATTACTAGAAAAGGGCAGTTGTATCTATGTTACTCCTCAAGCAGAAAGCAGAGATGCACTCAATCACTTCAGAAAAAAATAATCTTGGGTTTCCAATGCATGAAAATGGCTACAAAATATGAACAGAAATGTCATTATTAGCTTTTTAATTGCTACTATTTCCTACTTAATTATCTTCTGTCAGGTGCCATCAGAAGTTAGAAATGAAAGAAAGGAGACAAAAGGTGGGGAGTTGGGCTATGTGCACAGCCAAACAATTATAACTTCAGGAATTACCCCCTAAATCAAATTTAATAAGCAACTGTGTTCCCTTATGCCATGAAAATGTGCAGGTCCACAGGATTGCCTTTGGACTTAAAAAATGAAAGAAGAATGCAAGTAAGATTTGTGAATATGTTTTCCCTCCATACCAAGAAACTCTGACAGAAAACAAATTAATAAGCTTCCTTCTCTTTGTTTGCGAAGCAGTGAGAGTAACTAATATTTGAATAAATCCATATGTTTAGATTTCAAGCAGCTGTCACAGTGCAAGAAGACAGAAACCAGAAATAGCATTTGCTTACATTTTATAAAAATAATCACTGAACCTGACTCCATCATTTGTCTTATTTGTTGTGTTTACAATAATTTTCACCAGTTCATGCCATGTTGTGTTATCTTCACAACTTTCTATTATTTATCTGAATCAAGCTAATCAGAACATCAAAATTAAAAACAAATTCTTACTCACTGATTATGCAAATCTGTTGTCAAGACAATTGCAGAATGAAGAACAGCAGAAACTACAATGCAACATCAAAATTAATTTACATAACAACATGTCAAGAGCAGCCTCAAGGACTGTGTTGCAAAGGGCAATAATGCCAAAGCAAGTGCCCGTGCAAAGGCACTACAAAGTGCAGTGACCAGCCCAGCAGTCCTTAGCACTTGGCACCAGGAGGGGATGTGGGAGTGGGAATCCACCAGAGATCTGAGATAATGATGAGAGCAATCCAGAGAAATCACTCAAGAGAGCAACTTGGAAAGGGAGGAACTTCACGACAACCTTATCAAATTGCTTTGAAGTGATACAAATTATTTATCTGCTAGGGCCTGAAGTATTTTATGTTTAAAAAATGATATTTGTCTACTACCATGGTGGGATTTGTTTTGTAAAAAATATTCATTATTTCGTAGATGGCAATTCAATATATTTTCTTTCTCAGCATGAGCTTTGTATTTTATCTCTGCAGCCACCAAAGCTCCAAGCACTATGTAAGACTTGAGTCAGGTCATAGCACTTCACAGTGGTCCAGATACTGAACGAGCATGATGGAAATCTTTACAGCCTTTGGACAAATTAGGAACTCCTGAGATCAGGACACAGAAAACCAGAGGGTATTTTGTTATTTTTTTATTCTGTACATCTGCTGGATCATTTGTACTGACCCATTTGAATGTTGAGAGAGGTAAAATAGAGTAAAAGAAATTTGGCTGATATTTGGAATTGTTCTCATTTTCGTCCTTCACAATCTTCAAGTAATCCTTCAATCCTTTCACAAAGAGATGTGTATTGATGCTAAGCAAAAGACATAGCAAAATCAGTACTAACAATAAAAAACAGCTGATAAAAAAAACCCTTCAAAATATCTAAATTTAGGCACAAGAGGCTTGCAAAATTATTGGGTTCCTAAGAATCTTTAGGTCATGACATTAAAAAAGGAGAATTGTTTAGCTTTTGATTGCAAATACGCTACACAAAACCTAATTGGGGCACTGGTGATCGCTTGAATCTTCAAATACAGACAAATAACAGCACTGATAATCCAGGTTGGGAATCCCTGGTGAGATTAATACAAGAAGCCTGATTACAGCTACACAAACAAATAAATCATCTCTGGGATTGAGGTCTTTCAAAGAAGTATCTCAGAAACCATAGAACTTCAAAAGGTGCACAGGCTGTAGAAGTGTACGACACTGGCTCTACCTTTTTGTAACCTCAAAAACAAGAAAAAAAAGGTACCTAAATTAACATCACAAGTATGTGTATATCCCTAGGCACATCCTATGGCATCATGCACAATCCCACAGATTCCACATTTATACACTCCAAGTAAACCCCTCTACTCAGAGTGATGTTGGTAACAAACTATTTTTAATCTATTGACCAAACACACATGAGTAGCGAAAACGGGACCACGTACTTCCTAAGGAAAACAGTAAAACCTAGGAAAAGTTTAACTTGGCAGAAATCTAGGGACAGATAGCATCAGACATAAACCAGATCTGACAGAGCATCCTGTAAATAGAAGGAAAACAGTATCTTCATGCTTTTAAACAGGAAAAAAACACCACTAGCAATGCCCCTAAACATCTGACACTAAATGTTAATCAAAAGCTTCAAAACTGGGCTTTAGAATGTTCCAATCAATACCTTTCACATTCTCTACAGTCTCTATTGTTGGACTGTGTTTTCACTTGTTCACATATTTGCACTGAATTGTTTCATTCTTCCATTATACTGAATAACATGGGGGCGATGGAAAAAGCTCCCAGAGAGATAATCAGATAATCAGAGAGGTGGCCGACTCAGCAATTCAGTGATGGTACGTATGTTCTTGCAGAATCTTAATGGAGAGATCACTGCACCTATAAGCAAGTCCAAGTTCCAGGTAACCAACCTGAAGGAAGAAAATCAGACACTGGAAGGCAAGACTAGTATTCAGTACCTGTGACAAGATGGAAGAATAGGCCAACAAGAGTGTCATGAAGTTCATGAAAGAAAAACAAACAGTCCAGCATAGAGGATGGAATCCCATGTAACAGTACAGTATCTGCCCAGAAAGGATCTGGCAGTGTGGTGGACCCAAGTGGTGACAGTGGCCAACAACTCATTTCACTGCGCTAACAATTGAGCTGCTAGCAGAACAAGGAAACAATTGAATCAATTATTCCCTTTTATTTGCTGCTCCTTAAGCTGCATCTTGAGTACAGTGGTTGGCTTTGGGCCACCAGGACAAGGCATGACAAGAATTTGAAGCAAGATCACCAGAGGGCCACAAAGATGGTCAGAAGATTAAAGCACACAGTAGACAAGCAGAAGGCGAAGGAATTTGGTTTGTTTAGCATGGAGAAGAGACTGTTCAGGGAGGATATATCTTATAGAATCACTAAGGTTGGAAAAGACCTCCAAGATTAGAAGCCCAGCCTTTGATCAAATACTACCATGCCAACTAGACTACAGAAGTGACACATCTAGTCATTTTTTGACTAATTCCAGAGATGACTCTGTTCCAATGCTTAACAACCCTGTCAGTGAAAAAATTCTTCCTGATGCCCAACCTAAATCTCCACAGGCACAGTCTGAGACTGTTGTGCCCTTGTCCTCTCACTGGCTGCCTGGAAGAAGAGACTGATCCCCACATTGCAATACTCTTCTGTCAGGTATTTGTAGAGAGCAGCAAGGTCACCCCCGACTTTCCTTTTTCTCTTGACTAAAGAACCCCAGCTCCCTCAGCCACTCCTCATGACTGGCCCTCCAGACCCTTCACCAGCTCTGTTGCACTCCTCTGGACACACTACAGCCCCTCAATGTCATTCTGGCTGGAAGAAGCCCAGAAGTGAAAAAATCTTTGAGGTGTGGCCTCATCAGTGCTGAGTTCAGGGGGACAATCACTGCCATGGTCCTGCTGGCCACACTATTGCTGGTACAGGTCAGGATGCCATTGGCCTTCTTGGCCACCTGGGCACAGCTGGCTCATGTTCAGCTGCTGTTAATCAACACCCCCAGGTCCTTTTCTGCTGGGCAGATTTCCAGCATTCTGCCCTCAGCCTGCAGCTTGGTTGTTGCAGACTTTTACTTCTTTAAGGGGATTGAACACATCACCAGGCTCTTGCCAGACATACGCAGCAAGTGGACACAGGCAATAGTGACAAGTTGCAATGAAGTAAATTCTAATGGAAGCAAGGGTAAAAGAACAAACACAAACAATAAAAAACATACTTTAAAGAAAAACCAAAAACAACACATCAAGGGTAGTGAAACACTGGGACAGGTTACACACATGGAATCTCCATTCTTTGAGATTTCAAAGGTCATCTTCAGATCTGACCTAGTACTGAAGCTAAGACTTGCTTGGAGTAGACCTCAAGACTCTCTTTTAACCTATATTCTCCATGATCCTAGAAGTGATGAGATCTGAATATTTTTTCAAGTCGTTATACCAATGCTATTGATTTCATCTCTGACCATGATGATTACATAAAGATGTTTCACTTGATGTAAACACTTGTATTTTGCCAGCCTGAATTTCCCTATCTTATTCCTTCACCTGATTTGACTGTTTTAGCAATCCTATGCTTCTTTACAAGAGATTAACATGGCATCTAGGCTATTATGCATATGGATCATTTAGAGGATAAAGAACTAGTTTGGCTGATTACAGTGTTTAAAAATAAATCACTCCTTCATTTTCCTGTAAGATTACTTAAAGAAGTCCCTTTTAGGTGTTTAACAACTTTCATAGAAATAAGACCCTATTTTATTTTCTGTGTTTAGGATCCTGATACAAATATGGTGACAATTGCATTCCACTGCATGTTTCAGCTCTCCAGGCACACTGCCCTGTTCCTCTGTGAGTTACAGGCAAGCTTTACTCTCTGAAGGCACACTGCCCAACAGTGCCAGTGCCTGGACATTTGTTCCTAGGGAAATTGCATTATTTCTTTTCCAGCATAATCACCAAAGTTTTTAAAATTATCTCCATTTTTCTATTTCAAATGGTCTGGTCCTTTTTATCCCATTTTTTCTTCTCTGTTTTTTGTTCAGCTTCCGTTTTTAAGCTAACTCTTTTCCATCTCACTAGTTTTTGTATCCCTTGCCAACACTCCCAATGGTTTATCACCCACCATGATTGCTGTGCTATTCCACTTCCTCCCATGCAAACTAATTCTGTCCATAAAGTAATAAACTATGGGTAAAAACTTCAGAGTGTTAGGACAGGAATACTACTACGAGCTTTCTAATGTCATAGTTTTGCTTCTCCACCCTCTGCAGTAGCAATTTAATGAGGATGTAAGATTAAATGGACTTTCTACCTTACTATCTTTGACCTGCTTTAGGACTTACTGTTATTATTTGTAAAGCTCAATATTAGAGCAAAACAGATCCTCGGAGATGGTAGGCCTTCTCCAAGGAGAGCAAGAGAAGTCTGTCTCTTCAGTCTTACACTGGCCAGAGCTTATAATTCTTGTTTACTTTTCAGCTGTCCAAGCACAAAGCTTTACTATGTTTAAGTGGAAAAGAGCAATTCCATTTGCAGTAGCAGCTCTTGAAGACTAACTTTACATTTTCAGCATATCTAATATATCAGACAGAACTGTGGACTGATGTTTTTTACCTTGATTTTCCAGTACATAACTGCAGAGTAATTCTGTTTTGATAAGAGCAACACAGTCTTGTTGCAGATGAAAGATGCTTAATTATACATATATTTGTATGGTTTAAAGACATGTGAAAAGCAAAGTTGAACAACATAGTCACAAAATGTGATACTTCTAAAAATGTCCTAGACACTGAAGCACTAAGAATGCCTTTTTTGGTTCTGACAACATCCTCAGCTTCTAGTTTCCCTTCCTTATCTGATTAGACCTGTGTTGGGTTGGGCAGTGTGCAAGATGCCAGCAAAAGCTGCAGAGGTGTCATAGCACTCACCAATTTATGTGCACACACCAGTGACACACACCCCTTCTTGGGCAGTTTATCTACATGCTTAGAGATCTGAAGTCTCCTCCAGCATTTTACTCATGGAGTTCCCCAGTTCCCTATCTAAATGCCTCTGAACTAGTTCTCCCTTCCAGAGCTGTGAAAATACACATCATCCTAGGCACTGGGAACAGATGGAGAATCAGCATGATAAATCATCAGCTTTGCACTTGTCCAGAATAGTCTAAAAGAGCAGCCAACTATTCCCTTTCTCTTCTACTTGAATTGAAGAAATTATCCTGGTGAACAATTTTCTCTTTTGATATTCCTCACATTAGAAGAACAACTTATTTCTCAACTCAGACATAGACTGTTAGTACTGCATATCCAAGAACAGACTCCATAATTCACAGTAATCCCTGAATTTTTGAATTAATTTGATACTAGATCTCAATATTGCCAAGGGCAGCTATTAAAAAGCTGGTCCTTAGCAAGTTACTAAGAGATTCGGAAGTTATCTAACAAAGCAACATGGGTGCCTTTTTTTTTTTCAGACAACTTAGCACATGCTAATTAATACCTACAGGATTATTTTTTTTCTTGTCTTGAAATTAACAATATAGAATATTGGTTTTCTGAACACTTGAGAAATGTAGTTTGCTACACTAAATAAATGTGGATGGACTTTCAAATAAATAAAGGATTACATCAAAATTGTAAATTCACCTCAACTACAGGGATGTTCATAAACAAAAATTCTAGTATTCTAGCAGACAGTACACTGATTAGTCAAACAATTCATTTATTTCTGCTACTAAGTACTATTAAATACTAACAAAAAAAATCCCCCGCATGGGCTAAAAAAATTTGAACTCAAGGACTGCAAACCCTTGAGATTTGCACATTTTGTCTCACAGATGATTCTGTAGCAGTAGCAGTTAACTTTAATGGCTTTTGAATATTTCCTCTTTTATTACATGTTTTATTACAAAGAAGAGAACTAGTAAAATAATTAGGCAATTCATTCCTTTTCTGGCTACCCTACGGAAATACCACAGTTTCAGGAAATTCCCAACAGATTCATATTGTTCCTTTTGAAAGAGAAAAGCAATTAGTAATGAAAATGTTAGTTTTAAGAAGTATCATTATGATCTTATTCTCCTAATTTCTGGTATGAATAGCTCATCTTTTGAACAAAGTAAAAAGATTTTCATAATGAAATTATAGTCTAAAAATCACCTGTTTGAAAACAGATAGGTAAGGAACATGTATTTCAGGGATACATTTGTAGTATGGGCAAGGATTGATAGGGAAATAGCTTAGAACCAGTAAAACAAACAATCTCACTAAATAAAAATACCTTTTATGGGTTGACATATGAGTTGATGCAATATGAAGTCAGTAAAAATATATTTTGAAAGATGGGTACAAAATGCAATAGTTCAGGGAATCTTCAATTACCCCAACATGTGGTACAATAAAAGAAATAAAGTAACATGACGGCATGGCACATAAGCCAAATTTCAGATAATATAATACAGAGATGCTTGGGATGCCCACAGGAAAAGATGAAATTCTTTACTTGGTCAAGCAAGATAATTTCACATCTTGCAGTTGAGAAGACACTCTTAGTGATAATTCTGTCCTTGAATCCAACATCGCCACAGAAACCAGAGCATCTGCCAGTTAGGACCCACACAAAAAGAGAAAATATGTAAAAAAAAAAAATCAAAAAGTTTGCTTAAAGCTAAAAGTAAAGTAAGGAAACTAATTGTTGGAAATGCGTGATGAATGTACAGAGTCAAGGCGGTGTATCAAAAAAAGGTCAAGACACAAAAAGTTAGGGAAGGCAAAGGAAGCTGTTACTAACAAAACCCACTTTTTCTGAAAGTCGAAATCATCTTCAAGTGAAGAAAATACAGGAGCATATATGCTGACAGGTTAAATATAAGAAGACAATACAATCTTAAGGGACAAATAGCCAAAGGCATCAAAGCAGCCAACAAGTATTTCTCCAAACGCATCAGGAGCAAGCATCTGTCTGGAGAATCTGTAAAACCACTGGTGAGGATATAAAAGGCTTCATTGAAGAGAAACCAAATGAATCCCTCATGACAATTTTTACTATTTTATGGGAAATTCTCATGCTAAGAAATCACTGAGGGAGTCTCATCACAGAATCTGCCTGAAATGGAAGTGAATAGGTAGTGAAACAAACTGACAAAACAACCTGCAGCAAATTGAAGATCAGATGGTATTGGCTTAATAGTTCTGAGGAATTAAGAAATACACAGCTTAAAACTATGAGGCATTGAATGCAATCCCAGTTTCAGGGAGATCTAGAAGACTATAGACCAGCAAGGCAGATAGTCTTACTGGGCAAAATATCAGTCTGTAACAGAGAACAGAATTTGTGGCCTCAAACATAAACATTAACAAGTTATCTAGGCTCCTGCATGGGTAAGTTCTTTCTTAAACAGGAGGTCAAATCAGGAAATAAATTGTAAATTCTCATAGCTAAATGTGTTCACCAGTGAAATTCTGGTTCCATGTTCCACAGTGTTTAATACATATAAAATGACCTGAAATAAGGAATGAGCAACAGGTTAACCAAATTAGGCAACAATAAAGAATTATGCAGGACAATAGGGCTGAAGGGCAACAACACTTGACCCTTCTGTACTATCAGTGGTTTGCCATTTGCTTTGTTGTTTCTTCTCGGCACTGAGTTTTGGGGCCTGACATTACCTATGAAAAGAGGTTGAGTGCCTCAGCCTTTCCTGTGCCATTTTTTATGAACTCGTTGGCCCTTAGCAGCAGCAGAGCTATATCCTTCTTGTACTTCTACTTGCTAAAATACTTGCAGAAAGTCTTACATTATTCTTATTATCTCTTGTAACTTTGAGTTCCAGCTGAGCTTTTACCTTCCTAATTGCATCTCTGCACACTGAAGCAGCACCTCTATATTCCTCTTTGGAAGTTTGTCCCCTTTTGCACTGCTCCAGTGCTCCTTTTCTCATTTGAACTCTCTCAGTAGCTTGGTGCCTTTCCAACTGATTTCTTTTTATGTCTGCTTCTTTTCCTGCTTAGGGGGATAGACTGCTCTTTTGTACTTCAAGAAGCAGCTGCACTGGGAAATCTCCCAACATTCCTGAGCTTCTTTGCCCTCCAAGACAAGCTCCCATTGGATCCTTCCTAGAAGTTCCCTGACTGAGTTGAAATCTGCTTTTCTGAAGTTCAGGTCTCTATTTGATCACCTGTCCTCCTCAAGTTCTTGGCCTCTATGCTCTAACAGTCTCTGCAGCTGCTGCTGGCATTTTTATCTTCCAACAGGTCTTAACTGGTAAGCATTCAGTCCAGGAGAGGACTGTTCCCAGTTGATCCATCCATGACCACGTGAAGAAGCTGTGCCCAACGTCCCCTGGAAACGTCCCAAATTGTTATGCACCACTGTGCTGTTTTCCCAGTACCAGAATGGTTGAATTCCCTCTTGAGAACCAGATCTTGAGGCTTCCTGGAAGTGAAAGCTTGATCCACCTCTTCTTCCTCATCTAGGTCCATAGCAGATACCATGAGATTTCTCTCAATAGCTCTGATTTTGACCCAGAAGTGCTCTACTGACTTGAAAACAGATGAGAGAAGATGATTCTTTATGTAACAGGCATACTTTCGATGGTTACTAAGTACATCATAACTTCACTGAGTCATGGAAACCTGCAAGCAGGTGGCTTTTGACTATTAGAAGAAGGTATCACATATTATGGCCCTGTTCTTACTCTTTAGTCAGAATATGCTTGAGCCCATCAGTGAAGACAGTTCATCCAACCAACAATGCATGTTCTTACTAGTGACACATGAATTTATTGCCACCAAACAGATATCAGAAAACATAGTGTATCAGGTTTTTCTACAGAAAAAATAAGATTTTCATCCATAAAACATCCAGACTGGGAACCCAAGCTATTTTTTACAAAAACCCACTATACAGATTTTGCTACTGAGTTCTCAAACAATCAAACAGAAATATTCCAGATTTGTACTACTCATAATAAGTAAAACAATGAAGAGTACAGAATAATTAAATATACTGGACTGGATTTGTGCTTCTGCCTCTGGGAGATCAAACACACAAGCAACACTTGCTGCACTCTAGAATTACCATGCCTCACTGAGACAATTGTGCTGCTTTCACAATTACTGCACAGATTTTAGTTCAAAGACTACTCAATTGATACCAAAATGATGTCAAGGAAACTGTCAGTAGACTAAAAGAGAGAGAAAGTATCTCTACAGTGATGTTCCTTACAGAAGAAATATCAAAATTACTGCTATATACAATTACAAAATAAGACAGCCAAAGGAATCTTTGTTACTTTCTTTGATTTAGGGGAAAGAAAAGAGAGGGAAGAGACAGTGAGTAGAAATAATGAATGAATCAATTTGTTGCGTTACTTCAATCAGAATATTTCATTGACAGTATTGTATAAGTCATCTGAAATTCAAGTCTTTATTACATCAAAACCCAGCCAACAAAACTGCATCTATCCCTGTGGAACTCGGTTCCTTCTAGCAGTGTTGATAACACGCCCAAGACCTGCCTCATACAATGTGTATGTACTGAAGCCATTGATTCCAAATGCAGAACAAGCAGGGAGGAGTTGCAGCTCCCATGTCAGGAAAAAAAAAAAGGTTCATGATGTCACAGTATTGAAAAGGAAAGGCAAAGTAAATGAAAAAGCCATGCATGCAGAATTTTAAACCCAGTGTTTTAAGTGAATTTAATGGCAGAGAAGGAATTCAAATTTATTTCCAGACAAGGTTTCCGAGCTGCAGTTTAGAGCCATACTGTTTCTCCCCCTGCCCCCCATTTTAAATCTGACATCTCTTCCCCCAGTGGGAACTTGGACTGGGTAAAATGAGGGCTCTCTCCCCACACTTGGCAGCAGCTGACGGCCACACATACTCCCTTCTTCTGTGACTCTGGGCACTGTTTCCATGGCAGCACCAGGAAAGTCATTCCAAACTGGTCAGGGAGGGAGGGAATGAGAATCACCCCTCCAGCACAGCTCCCTCTCACCTCCCTGGAGAAGGCATTCTGAGAAACCAGGGACAAGAGTGAAGCTGATTGCACAGCCTGGGAGGGACTGAGGGCCCCGGCAGCACCATGCAGCCAGAAAATCTCCCTTCATGTCTGGTGAGAGTTGCTGTGGTTCAAGCCTATGTGATGGGGTGGATGGAGTGCCCAGTTTTGCTGGTAAGTGGGAGCAGATCTGCAATGGCCAGAAAGCATTCGGCTCGCCTTCCCTTCAGGAGCAAATTGACTGTACAGCAGATGGATTTCTGGCCATTTCATGGCTGAGGGGAAGCAGAGATATGCACTTGCCATGAACTGAAGCAGCACAAGGGGATTTTGTTTTTACTTCACAAATCAGAAATACCAAACCTATGGTACCAAAGTTTTAGCTGGATTTTTCAACACCTAAGAACTGTGCATGTGTTGGGATTATTTGTCAAAGCCATATGACTTGCACAGCCAAACGTCTCAAAGACAGAAATGAGATGCGATGTGACACTTCTGAATGACCTTCACTAGCCTGAAATAATGAGAATCTGGAATTGCAATCTCTGCTTGCACACATAACTAGGATGCAAGATTACTTTGTGTGTTTCCAATCCCCAGCCCGCTCATGAATCAGGATGGAATGCATCAGCACAAGGCACACGCCCTAACCATGCAGGGCAGGCACCTTTACAGGATCACAGAAGGGTGGTGGTGGGCAGGGGCCTCTGGAGGTCACCTTGTCCAACTCACAGAGGGCCACCCTGAACAAGCTGTCCAGGACCATGCCCAGGTAGCTTTTGACTATTTCTAAGGAAGAAGAACCTACAACTTCTCTGGGCAACCTGTTCCAGTGTTCAGTCACTCTCCCAGAAACAGTGTGTCTCCTGGTGTTCATACAGCACCTTCCACATTTCAGTTTGAGTCCATTGCCTCTAGTCCTGTCCCTGGGCACCACTGAAAATAATCTGACTCTCTTTTTTTTGCACCCTCCATTCAGGTGTTTGTGCATATCAATGACTTCCTCCCCCAAGCCTTCTTTACCTCAGGCTGAATAGTCTCAGCTCTCAGCCTTTCCTAAAAGAAGAGGTGTTCCAGTCCCTTCATCAGCTTAGTGGCTCCTTGATGGACACCCTCCAATATGTCCATATCTGTCTTCAACTGAGAAGCCCAGAATTGAACCCAGTGCCTCATGTGTGACCTTCCCAGTGCTGAGCAGAAGAGAAAAATCACCTACCCTGACCTGCTTGGCAACACTCCTCCTAAGGCAGTCAAGGATACTGATTACCTTCTTTGCCACAGGGGCACATTTCTGGCTCATGTTCAGCTTGGTGTCCACTAGGACCCCTGGGGGCTTTTTGGAAAGCTGCCTGTCAGCCGAGTGGCTCCCAGTGTGTACTGGTGCATGGAGATACTGGCCAGAGCCCTGTCTGAAACTAACCTTATCAAGGTTACTGAGGCAAACATGTCATTCCAGAAACAGAAAAATTTGAACAGACAGTTGTCAGGCACACTGCACTAGGCAACTTTTTTTCTGTCATCAAAATTACTCTCCCTCTCAGAACACTTCCGCAGTAAAAGAGAGATTTTCTAGAATTTTTCTCTGCCTGACCAGTGTGAGAGGTGTAACTTCTTCCTAGTGCACCGATGGCTAGGAACGGATAGGATGTCCAATTATATCAATATGGCAGAATATTATTTTCTCTTCTGAATTGATCATAGATGGTGCACCTTGTCTTACCTTACTAAGTTCATTCCTCTCAGGTCACAGACACTCTAATTTAAACAACAGCCTGTGCCATGCAAAAAATTAACTGTCCTTAGTCTGAGAGCTGCACTCGATATAGATCTGAGAAGCCTCTTTGCTGAGTAAGTCTGGTTCCCCGGATTCAAACCCTGTTGAGGAGAGTCTCACCAGACTGGAATACACAAGTACCAGAAACATTTGCAATGCTAAACTGTAAGAATACAAGAAAAGCTACTTAATTTTCTGGACCTGTTCTGTTGTCTATTCCTGTGTATTTCACATTATCCAATCATGTGACAAGCAAAATGTGACATTAAACTGATTTAGTAAGTGCTGAAAATATATAGAGCAAGTTCCTCTCTGGCTTAAATATTGAGAGTATGTATTTTATGTACCAAAATCAGAATTTTCAGCCTAATTTCACCTTTATTGAAGTTTTCTTATTATTTCTTTCCCATCCCTAAAGCTTGATTTCTGTTTAGTACAGACTGGCTTTTTTTTATTACATGGCTGTCAAAGTGTGTATCCTTTCCAAAAGCAAAGTCACTGAAATTAGAATGAAAGAAATAATTTAATGGGATGCACTCTACTTCATTTCCTCAAACAAGAGACTGCATTGACCAGGAAAGACATTTCTCTGGCTCATGTGCATTGAAGAGAAAAGCCAGAAAGAGAGAGACTGAGAGAGAGAAATACAACATACCCTCCCTTGAACACGCTCATGAAAAGCGGGCAGAGACCTTGCAACAATGTTTGGGATGTCTTTGACAGCATCATTGGAATATAAAGTGTCTCTAATCACTTTTCATGTCTTTTTTTGGAAGAGCAGCCTCCTCCAACAGTGTAAAGAGGTGGACTTTGAAAATTAAACCCTTATAAATTGGCTTCCTTTCCTTTAAGCAGCTTCACAAACACTGCAAACAGTTTCTACCTTTTGTTCTTCTAGCTCATGTTTGATACAGGAGAGGTGCAGGGAGCCCTTTCACATCTAGTACTTGCATAGGGTACAGTTTTTACAGAATCCTAATTGCCTTATGAAATTTTGCAATTGGATTATTGTCAGGACTGGACAGAGGGGAGCATAACCCTGGAGGTAAGTCAAAGTGGATAAGTTTTGGGTTTTTTTAGGATTTTACTTTCCTCTCATGAATTTACATGCATCTCTCAATGCAGTGACACAGGTTTTGTACCTGCTAGCAAATTTTCTGCACACCACTGCTTTGGGCATGTTTGGTGCCACGCTGGACTATCACTTTCCTAGGAAGACAGGATGACAGGTGTCTCCATAGCAACTGAGAACACATGGCTCTGGATGCAGTACTTCACAGAAATAACTTGCAACTACGTGCTCCTTAAAAAAATACTCTACAGTTAGAATCCCACTAAAATGGAGACTACAAAATTATTTACAGTGAAACAAGCTTAAACTTGAAAAGCAATCATGTGAGAAATAACACTGAAAATAAAGGTTAGCATAAAAGGTATGTGACCTAAATTATAATTTCAAATATTTCTAAATGAGAAAGCTTTGGATAACTCAGACAACTGTAACCACTGAAAATACTAACTTTCTAATGACAATGACTGTATGCAAATTACCTAATTACAAACATCAACACACAATGCCTTGTTGAAAAACAGGGAAACATTTTGAGCAGCTTAAGAAGAAGAAAAAATTACACTTTGAAAATATTACTATGCATATGGAATAATGAGGCCTCATAATAAATGCTGCATCTTATTTACTAAAATTTTGCTGTTTGATTCAGATGTTAATTTCATGCTGCATTAAATGAATAGCAGATAAACCCTCTTTTCTTTAAATGTTCACATCAGCTTCAAAATTATAGTTTGATTCATTTTTAGAATTAATCTTACAAAGCACTGAATTTAAATTTGCAAACTGTGTTGATCTAGAATTTTAAGGAGTTCTAGTAGTGGGAATGAAAAGAGACAGGAGCAGATAATAGACATAGGATGCTCTACTCCTGCCAACAGGACCTCCTGATGACAGAACAGCTGGGTACACCACCACATTTAATTATACATAAATGGATCTAAGAACAATGTCTCATAAGTTAATCACCTGTCTAAATATTTTTAATAATTATTGATATATTTTAGTATTCCCTAGAGCAAGTGTAGTCAGCATTCTATATCAGTAATTTCAGTGGCTATACTTCTGGCACACACAGCAGAAAAGAAAAATCAAAAGTAAAAGTTATTCTGTTAGACAAACCTAGAGGCTTCTTTTTTTTTTTTTTCCCTAATGGTGACATTTGAAAAGTGCAATTTATCTCCTTCTGTCTGTGAAGGTCTGAAGTATCCAGTCACACTGCAAGAGTACCCTGCTGTATGTCAAAACCATAAAGCAATTAATCCCATTGCAGTCAAACCTAAAACTGCAATATTTTTTGAAAGAAAGTGTAGGGGGGGAAAAAAAAAGTTTAAAAAAATGGTAAAAGTCCTGCAGCTATGGCTGCAAAATATGGCTGCTGCAACAGGTGAATTGTCTTGCAAGATTAGCAGCCTACCATGAAATCCTTCTTTGTAAGAGAGCAAACCATAACGTGACAGTAGATAAACTCCCTTACAGTGAATTTAAGTACACGTAACCATGTAGACAGAATAAGCCAAACATCTGCCCATGTTTTTTTCTATACTGTGTTGATGTTGCTATCATCTGGACACATTATCCACATGTCCCCTGAAACCACGTACTGCAATTTCCATCAAATGGTATTACACCTGCTGAAGAGGGCAGAACTGATCGGCTACAGCTTCCCCTGCTGTTGAGCTCAGCCAACAAGCTGTTTCTGAATCCTACTCAGGTTTTGGTAAATTGAGCCAAATTGATTTTCTTTGTAAACTGATTATTTTAAAATTAGTTTTCGAACTAATTTTTAAAAAAATATTGTTTTTCAAAGTTACATTGTGCCTTATTGGTGCATGCTTCAAAACTTGAAGTAAAATCAGTTTGAGGTGAAAGACAAAAATCATAACAAACATTAATTCCTATATATAAAAAAAAAATATGTCATTCACAAAGGTATTCTGAAACAATAAGGATAGTGCTCCCAGACAGTAATGATTGGCTCACATTCCCAGAAAAATTTTCAATCCCTTCACAATGCTTGCATTTAATTTTTTTTTCCAAATTCCCTTTCAAATATACTGATTTTTAGATAGAAGAGTGTGTTTGGTTTTTTTTTTAATAAACCTACTCTGCCACTCAGAAAAATCAGCCATAAAATGCCAAGCCCCAGTGCTGACTGTCTCAAATCTGATTCTGACTGCTCCCTCCAAATAACAAAATGACTAATTATTATTTTTAAAGCATTCCATTAATATTAAAAATAAAGGTTTAAAGGAAGGAAAGACAGGAACCCACACAAGGAGGTTGTGTAAGAGCTTGAAAAATGCTTCTATGTCCAAATAGGAGTTTCACCGATTTTATGAACATCTGTTTTACAAGAGCCAGTACTAATTAAAACTTAGGTTCTCTCTCTTTCCTGTCTTAAAAATGTTAAAAGATAACATTAGGAGGCCCATGCACAATAAAAGCTTAATCATAAGGCTTTTTAGAGTTTATCTAAACAGATATCCAGAGTCTATCTGGAGGTCACAGCCAAGCAGGCAGTTTCTTTATCTGCTCCATCCTGCAGCTACGCCACAGCCACCTTTATTGTACAACTTACAAACCCAAGGAAGTTTTTTCCAGAAACAAGTGTCCGGCCACTGCCTTTACATTTATCCAAGTTTATTTTCATTTTAAGGCATTGTAACACGGATGCCAAAGAACTAAACAAAAGAATAGGAATACAGTTGAGACTATTGCTGCCAGACCTTCTGAGCTGAAGCCATGCAGTAGCCCTTGAACATACTACAGACGGAAGCAGCATAAAGGGATACTGACAGTCAACTTCATAGATTTTAAGTATGCAAAACAGTGACTGATAGCAGAGCACTAACTAATAATAGAATTCAACAGTTTCTGAAATTTTATAATAAACAATCTAGCAAATAAATCACATTTTGGAAAAAGAAGATCAGACATATGCAAAATTGATTTTAATCTTCATGCATATATAGACAAAATAAAGCCTTATTCAGATGGATGCAGGTGCTATTTGTACATGCATTCCTGTTTAGGAGCAAATGAGTAATCTCTAATACTGCATTTACCACAGCCATATATGCAATTTCTAACCATTTCAATAACTCAAAAAGAACTCAGAATTTAATTATAAAATATTTTCAGACACACAAATCCTAATGAAAAACATAACATATGGTTCAATACATAATATCAGACAAGAAAATGACACCCCTAACTCGGAGAACTCTTCGAGAACGTGCAAGACCCATAAGTAACACATCAGTACGAAATGGCAGGAGTGAGCACAGAGCAAAAGTTTGGGAGATCAGAAAGAAAGATGTAGCACTGCTGGAATCACTGCTGTACTTGTTTACCCGCAAAGCATCAATTATTCCTGGGGGGGGGAGGGCGGGGGGGAGCAAGGAGAAAATAATGACAAAGAAAATGTTTCATTTCTGAAAGCTGCATAAGCCAGAGGGGACAACTCAGAGCCAGGAGACCCAATGGAAGTAAGGCCATCCTGCAGCCTGCCAGAACAGGCACCTCCCAACTACCTGACACATCCTCAACCTTTGGGGATCAACCATGGAAACACTTTTAAGCACATACACACTTAATCCCATCTGATTTTAAAACCACTTGGCTCCCAGAAACACTGGTTGCTTAGCATACTAACCAAACTTGTCAAGTTGCTTCTGGATTTTATTCTCTACAAAAGCACAGAAGTGCAAACTCAAGTCAGGCATCACAAGATTTTTCACTCAGATGCTGCCAGCTTACTAGCCTGGAACCTGATCATCCAGGTAGGAACAGAAATGGCCTCAAGTTGCACTCTAAGGGACTGTCCTCCACTTGTGAGCACCTGCAAGTGGTGGGCGGCTGCTTTGTATCTCACTTGTCTACACATCACAGTAAAGACACTCCAAAGCATGTAGAATTTTGCTGTTATTTAAAACAGTAAGTATCTTATCCTATAAAATGCCTCCACTTCACGTTAGTAGTGCAGGAACATGGATGACAAAGGAATCACAGCCTAATTTATTCCCTCTGTTTTTCCTCAAACATCACCAAGCACATTCACAAGGCTGAGATGCCTTATGTCTTTCCAGATGGCAAGGCTATAAATATAATTTCATATATGTGGAGTAGACTCTGGGCGTTTCCAGAATATTAGTTCAGGTAACATTTTCTGCAAAGAGATAAATTCACACGCACGTGCTCTGAAGCAATGCTATTGTGTCTGAGTGCAAGTCATCACCAACACAAGAACAAACTGGCAATATTTAAAAAAAAAATCCTGTCATGAATGGCTAAAGAAGAGAGCCTAAAGATACAAGTGTCAAGAGGCCGTTACCACAAGATTTTATCCATTAAAGGAAATCCTGTGACTTCTAAGGAATGTAATCCAGCACATAGTGTTTTGCCATAGTCCACAGGAAAACTATGAACTTTGCCCATTCCATTTGAGTGTAGCCCAGTTCTGAGATGCCTACAGGGACATTCCAAAGGAGCTTTGGGTCTCATTCCATATGTGATAGAACAATAAACCCTTCTGATTTCATTTTTCCTTGAAAATGTCTATACATTTTTATTGCACTGTTAAAATAAAAGTAGCCTTTTTCTTTAGTTGGAAGGACCAATATGTCAGCTAGATGTCCAAATGAAAAATATCATCAGTACCTTTTAAGACTTCTTTGTTTCCCCCTTTCCCTTACCTGCCTCCCTGAAGCTCTGAGCCAGTGTTAGCTCTTCAGCACAGAACTACAGCAACCAAGCAAATGAAGATCTGGCCTACTCCAGCTGAATCAAGGAGCTTGTGTCTGATTTACAGCAAGTTCTCATTGTACAAAATTTACAGTATAAGCCAGACAGCTCTATCTATTTCTAATATGATATTAGAAATAAATTATTTATTATGTGCTGCACAGGCTCATTATGATAATTTCATACTAATTTAAAAATATACTTTAAACTACCATTAAACACAGTGAAAATAACAGATTGTCAAAGTAAAAGGTACTGCGAAAATAACAATTTGATAGAAATAATATTGTGTGAAACACCACTCTTTAAAGTCAGGCAACTAGTCCAAAAAGCACTGAGAGACTATGGATATGCACACTCCAGATTAGGTTCCTATTTAAATGCAGAGCTAATGTGGGCATGGCTAATTTTGATATCATTGTTTATATAATTCACCACTGTATGTGTTTGTACACGGGCTTTAAAACAACTGCAGAAGCTTATTTAAGAGGGGCAATGGCACTTAAAAAGGTATTCTACTTAAAGATATACTAAAAAAACAGTTAAACAACTTTTTTTTTTCTTTGTGGCAAATATTTAGAAACAAAGTACATAGGATACCCAGAGCAATAACAATGTTACAGTTGAAAAGTGAACAAAGTAGTTATTTCATCTAGGAAACAAAATTAAAGCAATGTTCGTAAAAAGAGACAAAAAAAGAAAACACCAAACAAAACAAAAACAAACAAACAAACAAAAAGTCAGACCAAAACTATGGCTTGCCAGCACATCACAACAGCAGTAATGGGGGAATGGAGGTACAACATGACCTCCTCAAAAGTGGATGCGAGACATATCTAAAGCCTAGCTCCTATGACAAAAATGACTGAGAAATCTATACACTCCTTTCTGCTATTGCTGAAGGAACTACAACTTCAATAGATTTCATATTTTGGTATTGAATACACAGCCTTTTTATTTGCAATGAAAATCCCAAATCATTGCTGGACCAGAGTGTATATAGACTAACAGGGAACTGAGGTAGAAAAAAAAATATTAAGAAGGAAATATGATTAATGCTAGGGTTACTCAATACTCATAGGTAACATTAATTGCATCCAAGAACAATTATGTTAAAATAAAATTGCTAAAATCCTTTTCTATATATTTGTTCAATTAATAGACCAGGGAATGCAAGTTATTCATCAGATCCTAGCACCAGCAAATCATTTACTGGAAACGACTTTTTAGGCATCTGTGCTTGGTTAAAATTAAACTCAAAATACATCAGTGTTAGAAACTTTATGAATGTCAAGCACACACCCTTCCAGTGTAATGCCTACCCTTATGACTGTTTACAAGGGAGCAAATATGGTGAGGATGCTGTAAAATTATTTAGGAAAGTCCAAGGGTTTTTGCAGTTTATATATGATTTTCTTTCCTCTTTTTATTACATCCTTCTGAGTGCATAGTTGCAAATACAATTTACACAGATAAAGCTGGTGACATTTCACCTCCTCCACAGGATATACCAAAATGTGGCATACTTTACTACGGCTGAAGTTAATTAAAGCAATTGTGTAACAGTTTCAGCAAGAGCAAACAAAATATACAGATTCTATCAGCTCAGGCAAGTCTTCCACAACTACAAGGGTACCATAAGGCAACCCAACACAGACTCACCTCCTGATAAATAAGACAAGTTCCACTACTTTCAGCAGATCTTGATACCTACTTTTAAAACATCTGAGAACTTTTGGCTTTGACTGAATATCATCAACTTCATTAGGAAAAAAAAATACTATGGACAAATCACTAAAAATTTTTCCTCAAACACAGCAGCCACAAACTTCCCTCCCTGATGGCTCAGAATTTCAGATGAGAACGGAGGAGCTTTTCTCCCCCAAGCTAATGGCAGGGACTGGGCTGACAGGAGCTGTTTTGCAGGACTTTACCCATGTGACTGAGTATCAATTAGGTGGGAATTATTTAAAAAGAGTCATAGCTCAGCAGTGTAGGGCTGGGAACACATAATGGCTTTGAATGCCACAGAAAGACAGACAATGAAAAACAACAGAGCCACTGTGCAGACTGAGGTGGAGAAAAGGAGCACAGACCAAGGACAAAGATGAGAACCCACTCCTCACAGAAAGCTGTCATGGAGCCATTTGCACGCTTGACTCTCAATTTGAAATCTGACTATACAATTTTTATCACATAAAAAGCCAATTGAGAGAGTCAACTAGGGAGCTAAAAGAAATCTGACCTGAAATCAGGGCAGGGCAGACATGAAGCACTGCAACATTAAAATTAAAAAATAAATAAATAAGTAAAGCGCAAAATTGTTTATTGGAATTTGGAGGGTTTTAAAATCTCTGCTATCTTTCCATTTTAATTCTTTGCCTTTATTTATTGACCATCTCCTGCATTAGAAGAATATTTTCGGTTTTCTAAGTTAGTTTCCAGCAACAGGCTGACTTCTCTATTGTTTAAAGGCCATCTTGTGACTAACAGTTTCAGCACTCTGAAAGATAAAAGCATGATTGGAGGGTTCATGCTAGACTGGGCTCAGCAGTAAAATCGTGATCTTTCTGATGACGGTCATTTAATTAACAACAAGAAAACGACAAGCATGTAATATTATCTCTTCACTTTTATATTGTGCTCTACATTTTAGTCAACAACACCCCTCTGGTATTATTGACGGTGCACTCATTTTAATCCTCTATGAAAGAGATTTGCATCAGGTTTTGGCATGTCCCTTTTGCACACTCATGAACTCTATCAGTTAAGAAAAGTGGAAAGAGTTGTAAACACAGAAAAGGAAACTCAGACTTACCAGACTTCACATTTACTACAAATTCCAACTGTGCAGTGGGTTCATTAAATAGAAATGAGCAACTGCACAGCCAAAGCCATAGAAGAGATGCTGTTATATGTAGTGTGCTGGGCCATCCAGTAGGCTGGACAAGCAACAGGCCCTTTTCCCACCATGGCAACCAACATCATCTTTGAGCCACTGTGCATGCAAACATCACAAGGAATGGGTACCTGATCCAGGTGAAACAGCCCTGAGCATGTGCCAGAATGAGAGCCTTTGTGTACTAGAAAGCAAAGACATCTTCTGCCCTCAGTTTCCAAACTAACTGCTGGGTACCACTCCACATGTACACATCCCTAACACAACACTTGCACAAAGCCAAGAGAATGGCAATAATCAGTATTAATTTATTTATTAAGCAATCAAAGTATCTTAAACACATGGCACACACCTGCTCAGTGGTATTACTATTTAAAATAACTCAGATTTTCTTAAAAAAAATAATTCACTAGTATTCATCACTACCATTAAAACTGATGCCACAACTAAGAAAAAACTCCAAAAACATGATGACATCTAAATGCCTGAACACCAATCAATCTAATTGCAATTATTGCAATTGCTCAACGCTTCAAAAAGATACTATTTCTCTGCCTATAGTTTTAGAAGAAACTGTCCATAAATGCTTATTGTAGTCCCAATAGACTTTTACAGGCTTAGCACGGAAGAGAGAGGTGTCCCACCTCTGAGCTTCTCCGACAACTGCTAAAGCTGTCAAAGTTATTTGGCTTAAACATGTTACATTCCACTGAGAATAAAACTTTTAGAGCTGGTTTTAACAGGAATGACATACAATGGTGCTAATTCCCTGGCAACATCCTAAATGTATAGGTGTTTTTCTTATTGACTCCCAAGTTCTGATTTGCTTCACTGTGCTGTAATAAAATGAAGGACTTTTGCTGCATAACTTGGCCTGGCACACTGTCATTAGAAAATGTTAGACACAGGGTGTATTAAGTAGAGCCTCCAATTGACTGACATGCAGTTGTGTTTCCACCTACTTTTTTCTTCCAGATCCCTAAAACTGCACATTTTCGTAGCACTGAACACTGGCAGACATGCTTTTCATGGGTTCACAGCTGGGAGGACAGAGTTTCTGCTTTAATTTTTAGGTTAGCTTTTTCAAAAGCCAATTACTGGAATGAGCATTCTGAGAATGCCATACAAAGGCCTTGATCTCTGGCAGAAAGTATTCATAATAGCAGGGACCCCATGCCAAGGGTCTTCTGAAAGAACCTCTCTGGATCTTAAATAGTTAAATTTGTCATTAAAATTTCTACAACATTATTATCTTCTGAAAGAAAGACAGAAAGAAAGCTTTCCCACAAACAATAACCTCTTTCATATACAGATTTAAATGTAGGGATAGTAGCTTCCATCAAATGCATTATATACTCTGCCATCTGAATGAACTGCTCAGTGTCAGCATTTTAAATGTAGTGCATGCTGACAGATCAAGGCTTTCCATTTTCTGTTACCTCTGCCTCTCACTGTAAGTTAAAGTAAGTACCTAGTTATTTAAAATAAGACATATGTACAGTTTGCATACGTGCATACACACAAATGCAGCACATCAGTAGCGCGGACCCAGGCACGGAAGGCTGCCTAAAAGATGCAGAGAGTCTATCATGATGCAAAGAAGTGTGTCAAGAACTTCTGCATTAGTAGGTTGTTAGGATGAACTTTTACCAATGACAGAAAGCTGATTTATCACATCTTTCAGTCACTTCAGCAAGTAAAACCCTAAACATGGGGTTCTTTTCAGAAAAAGGAAAATTAAATTATACCTTCTGCTTACAGTTTTCTTAATGAAGAAATGTCTAAGCTACTGAACATTAATAGTTAGTATACAAACAACTCTTACCTCTATAATAAAATTGCCGAAGTACTTGCAACTTTGCCTTGGACTTCCAAAAAGCAAGATGTACACATATGCTCGAATTAGCTCAGTTACTCAGAAATCAGTGAAGTAATACCAAAGATAGATTTGGCCCATTATCTACTTGCACAGCTCAGATGAATAATGCAAATGTGTATGCGAAGGACCATGAAGTATCTCAGCTTAGCAGTGCATTTAAAATGTATCACTAACTTTCAGCTTCTTGAAATATTTATCAACCGCAGGAGGTTCCACTGAGAGCACACTCTATTAGGAACTTCACTGAATTTTTATTTCTACACCTGACTCAGAGGACTTTAGAAAAGGAGACTGGAATTAAGTGCTGTAACAACTTCAGGTACTGCTCTGACACTACAGGCTTCACGAGCACTTTATGAATGTTTCTAAGTCACTTTAATGTTCTTCCCACAGTTGAGACCAACTGGGGCCTTTTTGCAGCACATCTTAGGAGGAAGAAGGTACCCAGTTTCTGCACACGACTTCAGAAACCACTAAAATTAAATTGTCAGCAATTAGAAAGCTACTGAAAGAATTCACAGTAATGAGCATGCTTTGAGACACCACAATCAACTGAAAAACACCACAGAACAAGTTAAGTGGTCTTAGTATAATCGGTCTAGTGGTACAAACGAGTTAAAATGACTAGGCTGGATCATGTGGGGAAAAGCTTGGATCAATTGCACACAGCACTTACACTACTGAGCACTAGCCAAGCGTTAATTTTTTTTTTACTAAACTTTTTAAAAAATATAATGGGATCTTGAAGTAATTACAGTAGTTCTGTTAGTCTAATAAAGATGGAACATCTGAAGAAAGATTTTTTAAAAAGATGAATAATTCAGATTACCAGAAGAAAAAAAAAGGGAAAAAACCCAAACCAAACTCACACCACAAAACACCCCAGCACCCAGCACTGAGTAGTTTCTTTGATCTAGAAAATATTTTGTTTCCTATTTTAACTGATAAAATCTGATTGTATCAGGAAAAAAAATCCCTAAAAGTCATGTATTTCAGTAGTTATGGACTTTGGGAGGATACATATTTACTCTTTTAATCTCACAAAAGCAGTCATCTAGTAAACAGTATTACTCCACAATAACACATTCCTGCAGTGTTTTGAGTCAGGAAAAATCCATAAAAACAATACACTCTAAAAATCTCTTTTTTTTGTTGTTATGGTTGAAAGTCCTAGACATAGGGAAATGTAGTTTGTTTTTACATTTTATGTATTTCACTTATTCAGATCAAACTACTGAACTGTTACCTTAACAAGGACACAGATGTGTGTCAAAGAAGGCTGTCAGGACTTTTTCCACACTCCCACATGAAATTCATTTATTTAATCCCTTGAACAGTCAGTCACATTTCCCTGGGACTTGGGCAGCGCCAGATGAAACTAGCAGGTCATAACCATGCATTATTTTTACTATCTGTAATGAATTTCAAATTAGCTGATGGATTGAAAAAAAAAAATAAAGGAAAAAAAAAACCTACCTGAAAAGCTCAGCAAAGTCTGAAAGGCTAAATATAATTATAAAAATGCAAATCCCGTTCTCACCTATTTAAGACTATAATCTGAAAAGAGAGATATCACTACAGCTGAGTTTGTGGTATTTCACTAAGAACATTTTCTAGGGGGAAAGTACAAAGCAACAGGTCTGCAAACTCAAGCGCATGAAACTACAGAAATGCATGTTTGCACAAGGAAGATCAGCTGGTTGAATTATTTTAACTCAGTGGAATTACTTAAAGCTTTGCTTTAGACCGGTCGCACCAAGAAACAACCGCGGTCAAATCAAATGCTGCTGAATAAGAACACGAGGCACTGGGGGGAAATAAGATACTGAAGAGTAACATTTACTTTCTT